>OU612046.1:101773648-102272859 GCA_914767935.1 Coremacera marginata
TGTATGTATGTTTGTATGTGGATATAATTTAACTAAAAAGTAAGATAAGTTAAAATTGTTACACAATCGCAATGTGACAAAAAACTGTCAATTGTACAAAAAGAAGCACTTCAGGGCGCGTGCTTAAGTTATAGCAGCAATTAGTAACATGCTGACTTAACAAAATAATGCCACACAGGTGAACGACGCTATGCGCCTGATACCTGAGTCGCATTTCTGTTTGATGAAATTGGGAAATGCCGTACACGCAGTGAACTCGATATTTGATCTACTTTATTTCTTGCAGCTGTTGGTCGCTATTTTGTGACCAACTGGAAATGCATAATTGCCAAAGCTCAATAAACAATGTATGTATGTATGTTTGTATGTGGATATAATTTAACTAAGAAGTAAGATAAGTTAAAATTGTTACACAATCGCAATGTGACAAAAAACTGTCAATTGTACAAAATTATAATAGTGTAAAATTATGTGATGATGTAAAGGTTTTGGAAACCAGATATTTGTTTTAAATATCTGTGCTTCAGCTAAAAATAAAGAGAATGAATAAAGAGTCTGAAAATACAGTATGTTAATATTTCAAAAACACCAAGAAAGAAGTATTTCTTTTCTTTCCTCTGGAGCGGACCAGTGCATATTGAAGTAAGTATAACGGGGCTGGTGAATTTTAATGAAAATACACACCAAACAAATGAGGCATTTTATCGACAGTCTGCAACGCCTTGTTGCAACTTAAACCCAAAAGGCAACACATGAAGTATCTTTATGTCCTGACGACATAAATATAAATCATGTGCATAGGGAAGTAGGAACAAGTTTTAGGACATTGTAAAAAGAACCTACGGATATCCTCATAGGGAGGATCCCACATGTGGGTTCGAATCTCAACGGCATGCGAAGGTAAAATTTTTGTATTTGATATTTAATTTAACTTAATGTTCTTGTTATAATAGACGTCAAGCATTAATTTAGAAAAAAAGGTGTGTTGATAAAAGAAGAATTAGTGTTGTTGCCGATTTCAGTCAAGCAAATCACAGAATGAGAGGCGGCAAATTAAAAAAAAGGAAAATAAAAAACCAAACCCCGAAAAAAGTTATATTTTTGAAATTAAAATTTTTTTTTAAAAGTAGTGTATAAAAATTACCAAATACTTGGTTAATTTATCACCCAAATAAAAATTGGCAAGCCAAAATGTAAAACTTAGGCGTTTTGATAAAGTACTTGAGAGGCTGAAAACTGCCAAAAGCCATCTTATAAATTATACTAGGTTTTTTTTTTCAATTTAACATAAGCTTTTTTCTCGGTGTAGATATTTACAAATGTTTTCCAGGAGATCATTGATAAACTCCAGTACCTCTGTCGGTTTTTATACTCTTAAATAACCCATATTTAAAAAAAATTTTCTACAATTACTTTAAGAAAGCTTCACATTTTTTAATGTACTTTACAATTTTATTCATGTTTTTCCACACATATTTATACCCCAAAGCGTACTGCGCAAAGGGTATATTAACTTTGTCATTCCGTTTGTAACGCCAATAAGGAGGCGTGGCAGGTATAGTAAAGTATGTATATTTTTGATCAGCATCATCTCCTGAGTCGATTTCCGTGTGTCCGTCTGTCGACACGATTACGATTACATGAAATTAAAAATATAAACTTCTTTATAAGCCAAATCGGATGAAAACCACGCCTACCTTCAATAACTTCGAAAATATATATAACTGAATGCCATCGTGTCTGTATGTACCCAAGTTCCGCCCACGTCGTTTATCCAACCCATACATATATTATTCGGTAAAATGTAGAGTCTTTGTACTATAAAATTGGGTGCGGCATTTTACTTTGTTTACAAATTACTCTATGTGGCAGCTTAGGGTAAAATTAAATTAAGCGTATGACACAAATATTTTTGCAGATTGTACATAAAAATTTTATAGATGTCTAAAGACTTCGGATATACTTCAGTATGGCCGCGGAGGGGTATTTTAGCTTCGGTACCCTGCCGAAGCTCCGAAGCAATTGTTCTTCTTACTCCTGTGTGTCCTCCGTGTGATGACGTGTGGTAATCTGATAATAACTTAATTTGTTTATAAATTTCCATAATCCGTTTAGGTGGATCAAATAATAATATATTATTTAAAGGTGTTTGCCTACTTTCATTTGCAATTTTCTTTTGTATTTTGTTGTGCACTTTTTTCATTTCATTTTCATTTATATATTTAAATATTTTGTTTTCTTTTGAGAGAGCTACTCTCGTTAAACTATGGTTACTTAATACCTTTGCTAGCTTCTCTATATCTGAACCTAAATTCAAGTTAGGATTATCACTGCAACTTATTTTTATATAATTATTTTCAATATTTTTACTTGACAACCTTTTATGCGTACGACTTACATTTTAATTTATTTCAAATTGCAATTTTTGTACATTCCTAACGTCAGAAGTTGAAGTGCACTTCCACATGTAAAGTTGATCAGACTATTTGTGCTAACCGCTTTCGTATTCTGCGTGGTCACATTTTCGTTTTTTGTTTTGTTTGTGGTTTCTAATATTTTTGCTTTGCTGCGTGTTATAACATTGATTGATTTTGGAATCATTTCTTTTAGTGAATCTGAGTCTAATTTTATTCTAGATTAATGCCCGTATGATACTTAATTTTTTTGTCCAATTTTAAAATCTGAAAACAAGTGTCGCGTGGGCAGGACAAACATATTTTGTAAGAAAAGGATAAACGTTGTTACTTTTTGACTCCTGGTGTTTTGAAGAGCAGCTGCATTAAATAAATTAATATTTGCTACACACATCACTTCCCATTCAGCATACATTTATATTAAATAGTTTTGTTTACTCTAAAAATGTTAAATTTATTATTAACAGCACAGTAAATAATTGATAGAAACTTAACGAAGAACGAATTGAAAGAAATGGCAAAAAAAATGCAGAGAAAATACAGTCCGTCCTACAAATTGTTCTACAATTCGTACTATATGCGTACTCACTTACACCAATTGAATCCATGCATTCGTACTATTTGAACTGCTCTAGTTTTAATTTTCAATGACAAAAGTTGTAAAAAAATTTAGTATCATACGGGCATAAGACGTCTGAATTTGTATTAATTCTTCCTTGTTTATATACTATAATAAAGTCATAATCCATAAATTCTAATCTTATTCTGGTCTTTAGTCTCTTCATCTAAGTTTAGATGAAGGGTTCTTGTGAGTAAATAGCGAAATCAGGGGACGATGATCTGTAACTACTGTAAATCTTCTTCCAAAGAGATACGGTCTAAAATAATTAATTCCCTAATTTATAGCTAGCAGTTCTTTTTCTAGTGCAGGTTTATTTATTTCATGCTTATTCAGTGAGCGACTGGAAAAAGAAATTGGTAAGTCATTACCGATTTCTCCCTGTGAAAGTGCACCTAGTGCATAGTCTGATGCGTCAGTTGTCAAGATGAATTCCTTCTCAAAGTTGGGGTATTGTAGGATAGGTGGTTGTGTGATACAGTTTTTGAGGGTGTATCAGGTAAAATTCCATAAAATTGAAGGTCCATAAAAATTTTGTGTTCTTTTTCAGTAATTCGTTCAGAGGGTTTGCAATTTGTGCGAAGTCATTGACAAATCTTTTGTAATAATTGCAAAATGCAACAAATCTTCGTGTTTCGTCAGCGTTTGTTGGGATGGGATATTTAGTGACTGCCTTACTTTTTTCAGGATCTGCTGTGACTCCTTTGTCCGTGATAAGATGTCCTAAGTATATTACTTCTGGTCTAAGGAAATTTAATTTATTTGGATTTAGTTTTATGTTAAATTGTATCTTCCCAGTCTTTGAAATACTTTAGATAAACTGTCATTATGATGTTGTAAAGAGCAACCAAAAACTATAATGTCATATACGTACGTATATAAGAAAGCATTAAAATCGATACCTGCTCGAAGATATTTTTAATCTAGAAGGTAGTCGCTTAAATTGGTTGTGACCATTATTGGTTGAAAATGCTGTCAGTGGTCTGGAAGATTTTTCTAATTCTATTTAGTGGAGTTTACTTGTAATATCGTGAGTTGAGAAATATTTTGCTCTACCAATACTATCTAAAACATCGTCTAGACGGGTTAAATGCAATTTGTCATTTGTGAGTTTCTTGTTCAGTTGTCTGTAATCAAATACCAATCTCCATTTTTTTTTGTGTAGTCGTCACTTCTTTTTGGTATAACAAGTAAAGGTGAGTTATACGGGCTGTATGAGGGTTCTATAAAATCTTGGCCTACTAGGTCTCGAACTTGTTTTGCAAGTCTATAGGTTTGTATGTATATAGGGCTTCTGCCAGTTATATTAATTTTTTGGTTGTAAAAATTATTAACTCTTAAGCAGTATTGTTCTAAATATAATATAACTTGAAACTTTTTGCAGATGTCCGTGGTTGATTGTTTGGCATGTTTGTCCAAGTCGCCTATTTTTAATAATTTTTGCAATTTGTTCCACCGCTCGTTATTTCTCTGTTCGTTCTTATTTTTGACGAAGTAATAATCAGATTGTATTTGCGACAAAGACATCCTTGATATTTCTTTGTATATGCTTCGTAATTAACTTTGGAAAGATATTTCTTAAAAAAATCGCGGTCCAAAATACCATGGGTTGCAAGTGGGAAATCAAATGTGACTACTTGAAAATTATGCTCAATTTTTTATCTTGAAGTTTAAACTGCAAATGTGTGGTTCCCAATGTCTCTATAGGTATGTTTGATATACCAGTCAATTTGCATGAATTATTCTCATTTAAGAAATTATTAGCTATACATTCTTCTTTATATACTGATATATCTGCCCCTGTATCTATAAGGAAATTTAAATTTTGTCCCTTTAAATTAAGTTTTACGTGATCTAAACTATCATTACTGTTACGTAGTGCTTGTAAGTTATATTCTATTTTTAATTCCCTCGCATATCCTGTTGTGTTTCTGGCTCGTGAATACTGAGGTTGTCGTCGTTTCCCTGTTCATCTAATACATACATCCAGTTATTGCCTCTATTTTTGTTTCTACAATAATATTGCCTCTATATTGGTTTATGCCTAAGGTATTGTTATTACTTCCTCTGTGGAACTGTATGTTATTGAGTCTACCATTATAATAGCTATTAGACTTGGTCTGTCTTCCCTGAGTGAATCTATTTTGATTGTTATTATTTCGGACTGTATTGTTAGGATTTTGTGAATTTTGTCTGTAATTATTGTTTCTATTTTAACCTTGATATCGATGGTTGTAGTTTTGCCTATAGGGTTGCTGATAATTATAGTGTAGGAATCTATTCTGTGAGGAGTGTTTCAATTCTGATGCTACTTCTACAGCTGTTTTAAAAATTTCTGTTCGTGCTGCTAAAACTGTGGATTTATAAGGTTCTAATGAGCAATTTTTTTAGGTACTTAATCCTATTTGCTCATTAAGCCTGACGATTATTGCTCTACTATCACTACCTTGTTATGATATTTGTTACTCATTTAGTTGAGCAAGCAAACTTTCTATTCTCGTTGCGTATGTGTTAATGTCTTGCCTTGACAGTTCGTTGTGAATGCTTGCAGCATTTCTTTTTATTTTGAAACGTTAGAATGGATTCCGCAACTATACTGTTTTTTACCCTGTCGGCTAACTTTGTTGCTAATATAAATGAGATAAATATTGAGTGGTTAGTGTCAGCCAAAGTATTATGGTAAAATTCGACTAAACCAATGAAGTTACCCAGTTTTTCTCTAATCACCTTCAAATTCAGGTATAGTTTTTGTTGCTGTAGCAATGTCAAATGTTGCCATTTATTCATCTATTCATTTAAATAGATAAATCAGTAAATTATTCTGAAATTTCAGCAGTGAAGTGAATACCCAAAAAGATAAAGATACAGATAGGCGGAGTAGACGTGCTTTTATATCGCGCTATTATTCTGTTCAATAACATTAACCCGCAGCATCATAAATTGAACATTTTTTGCAACGTTACTCTTGTGAAAATTTGCTACTATGATATTATATTTGAGTGTTATTAACTTTAAAGAACTTTTGCACCATTTAATAAAATCAATTTTTTACTCTAAACACATTAAGAAAACCAAAGTTATTAAAGTTATAGAATGGCTGCAGCTTATTACTAATAAACAAGCACATATTTTATGTCGTGTGTTGAGGGGAACAGGGGGCGAATCTTCACATGGCAACGTGTCTGACCGCCTCAACCTGGCGAGGCCAGCATTATCCATGCCGAAATCGTCTCAAGTCGACTCAAACCTCCAAGTGGTGTTCCCTGGGCAACGGCAAACTGGCATCCGGCAGTTTGACGGCTAATTTGAGCGGCGGGTCGATCCATAGACCTTAAACATGGAATGTGCGCAGGGTTTGGGTCCCGCCACATTACTACTGCCCAATGAAAACTAAACCAGCCTCGGATAAGAACCCCAATTACGTTGACGACCACCGCAAACGAAAAACGGACAATGATTTACGGATATGCACCTGGAATGTCCGAACCCTTTATAGGGAAGGTGCCATTATCCAACTGGCGGAAGCCCTCAAAACAATACAATCTGACATCACCGCCATCCAGGAAATGCGATGGAAAGAGCAAGGCTGCTCTAAACAAGCACACTGCGATATCTACTACAGCTGCCATGCGGAAAAGCGCGAATTCGGATGTGGATTCGTTGTTAGCCGGAAACTACGCCACCTTGTTTCCCAGTTCACACCTGTGAACGAAAGATTGGCCACGATCCGCATCAAGGCAACATTTTTCTACATAAGCCTTATTTGCGCGCACGCCCCGACGGAGGAAAAGGACGAAGCCGTCAAGGACGCTTTCTACGCTAGTCTTGAGGACGTATATGACCACCTTCCGGTCCATGACGTGAAAATAGTCCTCGGCGATTTTAATGCGAAAGTCGGAAGGGAAGGCATCTTTGGCCCCACTGTCGGTCAGTTCAGTCTTCACGAGACCTCTACGAACAACGGTCTAAGACTGATCGACTTCGCCGCGGCACGAAACATGGTAGTTAGTAGCACCAGATTTAAGCACCTCGACATCCACAAGGCCACCTGGCTGTCCCCTGATCAAAAAACGCGAAACCAAATTGATCATATTGTAATCGACGGAAGGCATGCCTCTAGTGTTCTAGATGTGCGTACATTTCGGGGGGTCAACATTGACTCCGACCATTATCTTGTTGCAGCCAAGATCCGCATGCGATTATGCAATGCAAAGAACATACGCACAGGAATGCAACGAAAGCTAGATGTCGCTAAGCTGCAATTACAACGGACTGCCGAAGCCTACTCCGCTCAACTCTCGGTTAAGCTCAACCAACCAACCTCTGGACTCGACGACGCCGGCGGACTTTGGGCGCATATATCCCACTCCATGCGCGCTGCCGCTGAAGAAGTCATTGGTTTCCGCCCGCAACCTCGGAACCAATGGTACGATCAGGAGTGTCGCATCGCGACAGCAGTAAAAAACGCCGCATACAGAAAAACGCTGCAGTCAGCTGCAACGCGAGCCGTGCGAGAAAACTACCGCGAAAAGAGGAAGGAAGAGAGGCGCCTTTTCAGACGCAAGAAAAGAGAGCAGGAGAAGCGTGAGCGTGAGGAACTAGAGGTATACCAGGGCAAGAAGGATGCACGAAAATTCTATCAACAGGTTAAGCGTCTAACCCAAGGTTTCAAGCCCGGAGCATCCACTTGCAGAGACGAAAATGGAGATCTGAATACGGATACACAGTGTGTGCTTAGATTGTGGAGACAGCACTTCTCCAATTTACTTACTGGCGACGATTCCACTAATGCCGCCCATCGAGAGCGCAGTGCAGTGCCACCAATCGACGATGACGGAGTGGAAGTATCACCACCTAGCCATGAAGAGGTTCGAGTTGCTATCCAACGACTCAAAAACAATAAAGCAGCGGGTGCTGACGGCCTGTCAGCTGAATTGTTTAAAACCGGCGGCGATGAATTGATAAGGCGCATGCATCAGCTCATCAGCAAAATATGGCTAGCAGAAAGCATGCCCGACGATTGGAACCTCAGTGTACTGTGCCCTATACTTAAGGAAGGAGACCCTACAATCTGCGCTAGTTATAGAGGTATCAGTCTTATTTCCATCGCATATAAGGTTCTCTCAAGCGTACTGTGTGAAAGATTAAAGCCGATTACAAAAACACTGATTGGACCTTATCAGTGTGGCTTTCGACCTGGTAAGTCCACCATAGACCAGATTTTCACGCTACGACAAATCCTGGAGAAAACCCACGAAAATCAAATTGACACACACCATCTCTTTGTCGATTTTAAAGCTGCGTTCGATAGCCCGAGAAGGGATTGCCTATACGCAACAATGTCTGAGTTCGGTATACCTGCAAAGTTGATTAGACTTTGCAGAATGACGTTGAGCAACACACGCAGCTCCGTCAAGGTAGGAAATGACCTCTCCGAAACCTTCAATACCGAAAGAGGTTTCAGGCAAGGCGATCCACTGTCTTGCGATCTCTTCAACATCATCATGGAGGGGATCGTACGAAAGGCCGGTGTGCATCGTAATGGCACCATTTTCTATAAAGGTGTCCAGCTCCTTGCGTACGCTGATGATATTGATATTGTCGGCAGAACCAAGAGAGATGTTACCGCTGCCTTCGCCGCTATCGAAAAGGAATCAGCCAAAGTGGGTTTAACGATAAATGAGGGCAAAACAAAATATATGCTGTCTACAAACAAGGGAGCTCGGCGTTTAGACTCCCACGTTTCATCCGGCAGCTATAACTTTGAAGTAGTCAAGGAGTTCGTTTACCTTGGCACCGCCATTAACACTAACAACGAAATCAGCCTGGAGATAAAGCGAAGAACAATAATTGCTAATAGGTGCTACTACGGGCTCAGTAAGCAACTAAGTTCCAGAGCCCTCTCTCGATCGACAAAACTAACACTCTACAAGACGCTCGTTCTACCTGTGCTGCTTTATGGCGCTGAGGCATGGGTAGTTTCGCAAACTGACGCAGCCGCTCTGGGGGTGTTCGAGAGAAAAGTTCTTCGCAAAATCTTCGGTCCTGTTCGAGTCGGCGATGACTATCGCATCCGAATGAACCACGAGCTGTATGAGCTCTACGGAGACATTGACGTAGTTCGGCGTATAACTGTGCAGCGACTACGCTGGCTGGGTCATGTCTATCGTATGGACGACGAAGCTCCAGCGGAAAAGGTGCTCGAGGCGAGGGTCGCTGGTCAACGACGACGAGGGAGACCATGCCTCCGATGGATGGACCAGGCTGAGGAAGCCCTAACCGCACTTGGTGTATCCGATTGGAGAAGGCGCGCACAAAGCAGAGGCGCCTGGCGAGAGCTGATGAGGTCGGTCGAAGTTCGGACACGGGTTGTCACGGCCATCTAAGTAAGTAAGTAAGTTGAGTTTGAATTTATTTAAACTCTTGTGGAAACAAAGACAGCTTAATATATACTAATTCACTCACTAAACACTATTCTAACGTTTATTTTAACTCATGTCGCCCTCTTCCATGCTATCGCGCCGACAGCGTGGTAACAATAAAAGTGAGGGAACTTCGAATGTGGGTGGCAGCTCCGCTCAATTCTGTGCTCTGGAAGAACGGCTAAAGGCAAATGCCAAAGAAGAGATCTATAACTTAAAGGATCGTCTACGGCTGCATGCAGAAAACGTATATAACCGCCTCTCAGCTGAAATTGCCACTCAGTTTGCAGCATTATAGAGTGAAGTGCCGTTGACTCAAAATTGTCTGAGTGAAAAATGTACTGTCTGTGACAGCAAAATTTCCCTACTCGAAGGCCAGCTTAGTGCTCTGTCTATACGCTTTGATGAGCTTGCTGAGCAAATCTCAAAAATCAGCAACAACGACAATAACAACAACAGCATCAGCACAACCGTTCCTGACTATTCTGCAAACTCTGTACTATTTGGAATACCAAACTTACCAGGCGAGAACCTTAAGAGTTTGTTCAATCTTAGTTGTCATGCCAATGTTTTTTACTCACCACAAATAAGAGATATTTTTCAAGTGAAGTCAAATGCCCAGAACATTAACCCAGTAGTGGTTGTAAAATTAAACACCCAACGACCGCAACCGTGTCCTAAAGGACTTTGGGAATTATCATAGACAGCAGAAAAAAAGCAGTTAATCTACGTGAAGCTGGTATAGACTCTAACAACACTGTCTATATACACGAGAGCCTCATTTCTGAAAGCCGAAAATAACTGCGGACTGCAGTTGTCTAAGTTAATAGTTATTAACTTTTACCAATTATTAATTCTATTTTATTGTTTGATATCCTTGAAAAATTTATTAGTTTGAGAGTAATTCAAGATGAGTGTAACCAGAGAACAAGTGTTAGACGCAATTAATGTAACTAACATACTTACAAAACAGGCGCCACGTTGGGCGCCAATTAATAAATTTTATTTGGTATAGCAAAATGACTGGTTCTTGTTTCATTCTGCCAGTTTTTATTTTTTCATATTTTTAAATTTTATAAAACAATTCGATTCAATAAACAATAAAAACATGATAATGAACAAATTCATAATCAATTATAAATAAGTAAGGATATCAAACCCAAGGTTTCAAGCCCGGAGCATCCACTTGTAGAGACGAAAATGGAGATCTGAATACGGATACACAGTGTGTGCTGAGATTGTGGAGACGGCACTTCTCCAATTTACTTACTGGCGACGATTCCACCAATGCCGATTCCACCATGGAGAGCACAGTTCGGTGCCACCAATAACGATGATGAGTGGAAGTATCACCACCTAGCCATGAAGAGGTTTGAGTTCCTATCCAAAGACTCAAAAACAATAAAGCAGCGGGTGCTGATGGCCTGTCAGCTGAATTGTTTAAAACCGGCGGCGATGAATTGATAAGCCGCATGCATCAGCTCATCAGCAAAATATGGCTAGCAGAAAGCATGCCCGACGATTGGAACCTCAGCGTACTGTGCCCTATACGTAAGAAAGGAGACCCAACAATCTGCGCAAGTTATAGAGGTATCAGTCTTATTTCCATCGCATATAAGGTTCTCTCAAGCGCACTGTGCGAAAGATTAAAGCCGATTACAAAAACACTGATTGGACCTTATCATTGTGGCTTTCGACCTGGAAAGTCCACCATAGACCAGATTTTCACGCTACGACAAATCCTGTATAAAACCCACGAAAATCAAATTGACACACATCATCTCTTTGACGATTATAAAGCTGCGTTCGATAGCCCGAGAAGGGATTGCCTATACGCAACAATGTCTGAGTTCGGTATACCTGCAAAGTTGATAAGACTGTAGGGGATCGTACGAAAGGCCGGTGTGCATCGTAATGGCATCATTTTCTATAAAGGTGTCCAGCTCCTTCGTACGCTGATGATATTGATATTGTCGGCAGAACCAAGAGAGATGTTACCGCTGCTTTCGCCGCTATCGAAAAGGAATCAGCCAAAGTGGGTTTGACGATAAATGAGGGTAAAATAAAGTATATGCTGTCTACAAGCAAGGAAGCGCGGGGTTTAGACTCCCACGTTTCATCCGGCAGCTATAACTTTGAAGTAGCCAAGGAGTTCGTATACCTTGGCTCCGCCGTTAATAACAACGAAGTCAGCCTGTAGATAAAGCGAAGAACAATAATTGCTAATAGGTGCTACTACGGGCTCAGTAAGCAACTAAGTTCCAGAGCCGTCTCTCGATCGACAAAACTAACACTCTACAAGACGCTCGTTCTACCTGTGCTGCTTTATGGCGCTGAGGCATGGGTAGTTTCGCAAATTGATGCAGCCGCTCTGGGGGTGTTCGAGAGAAAAGTTCTTCGCAAAATCTTCGGTCCTGTTCGAGTCGGCGATGACTATCGCATCCGAATGAACCACGAGCTGTATAAGCTCTATGAAGACATTGACGTAGTTCAACGTATAACTGTTCAGAGACTACGATGGCTGGGTCATGTCCATCGTATGGACGACGAAGCTCCAGCGAAAAAGGTGCTCGAGGCGAGGGTCGCTGGTCAACGACGACGAGGGAGACCATGCTTCCGATGGATGGACCAGGCTGAGGAAGCCCTAACCGCACTAAGTGTATCCGATTGGAGAAGGCGCGCGCAAAGCAGAGGCGCCTGGCGAGAGCTGATGATGTCGGCCGAAACCCGGACACGGGTTGTTACGGCCACCTAAGTAAGTAAGTAAGGATATCAAACAATAAAATATAATAAATAATTGGTAAAAGTTAATTACTATTAACTTCTGTAAGCGCCAAAAGAGAATTTTCATTGCATTCACTCGTCGGCCTTATTTTTCATTCACAGCGGCCTTATTTTTATTAGTTTTATGTTATTTTTGTGTTCTATGTCATTTTTTAATTGTTATTTATGTTGTTTCTTTCTCTTTACCTTATTTTCTATTCCTTTTTCTTTTTCTCTGATACTATCCATGTATGCTATCCATTTGCCGAGTGCTCTTAAATGCTTTAAGTGTGCTGGTTATGCTTATATACAGGGTGTCCCGCAATTGAGTGCAACTATTTACGGAGCTGTTTTTAGATCAATTTTGTAATCCATTCAATTTTCTTTTCAATGGCACCAAAAACAGAAACATCTTTAAAAATAAAAAAAGTTGGCTGTATTAAAAAAAAGTATACTTATTAGAAAATAATGATAAATAATGACATTACAATTAGTTATGCAGTAGATAATATCATTGTTTTCTACTAAGTATAATTTTTTTAGTAAAGTCAACTTTTTTATTTTAAAAATATGTTTATGTTTTTTATGCCATTGAAAAGAAAATTGAATAAATTAAAAAATTGTAAAAAAAAAAATTTAATTTATTACGCAAAATTCTGAGAAATTTGCACTCAAATTAGAAATTTGGTAATTTCAACCGATTGATTTCTTCTTCACACGATCACAGCTCGGTAACGGTTAAGTTGGTGGGGTTTGTTGGTATACCGTTGGAAAGATAATTTCATTGCCTTTAAAATGAGCTATCGAAATAAGTTATGTAAGTTAGTTTTTCTGCTAGTAACAATAATGTGAATCAAAGTCGTGAAATCTTAATTAACCCTGTAGCTCCTAAGAATGTGAAAATAGATCCCCCCTCCCATACGATTTTTTGCTCAGCTTGGCATAACCTTTCAGCTCCCTTAATAGTTGCACTCAATTGCGGGACACCCTGTATATACTTATTTTGTCAGTTGTCGGATTTCGACGCCAGACAATCATAAAACTGTGATTGAAACTTTGTGTAGGCAGCATAAAGGTTTAAAAATTGTGGTAGAAGTCTTAACGATTTCATGTTGGACTGCGTAAAACATGTCTTTGTTGATTAATCTGTTGATGTTATCTGTGTTTCAGAAACGTGGTTTCGCAAAGATATAAACTACTCCTATCTTAACATAAAAGGTTATCAGCTTTTTAGGAATGATAGATTGAATAAAGGGGGTCACAGTTGCAATTATTGTAAGAAACTGCTAAAAGTAAATTTCGTGGGTAAATCTAGTCAATCAGGAGTAGAATTTATAAACATAATGGATTTTAGGCAATGGTAATAAGATATTTGTTTCTTGCGATTACAATCCTAACTGTAGTTGTTGCTTGAATCCTCTATTTGCGTCTTTGTCTAATTGTTCTGTCGACTATGAATATTTTATTATAACTGGTGATTTTAATATAAATCTTTTAACCAACATCAATCTAGCCAGTAGCTTCCTCGACAAAATATCTGAAGTTGGGCTCACTGTAGTGAACACTCTCATGCCGACTAGATTTGAAAACACCTCTCCGTCAAGCTTGCTTGACGTGTTCATTATCTCCGACGTATCAGCTGTTTTGCTTTTTAACCAATTATCTTTTGTCTCTGATCACGATTTGATATTCTATGAATTAAATATCAGAATATCAGACGCTGAACGTACAATTCCTTATACATATCGCGATTTTGAGGCTTTTGCTATTAATTATTTGTATCAGAATTTGGCTATCATAAAATGGTCAGATTGCTGGTTTTTACTAGATATCGCTAAAAAACTCTAAAGAAAAGTATTTTTCTGTTCTCTTTGTTTCTTCTTAAGATCACAAACAGTATTTTATTTTTATTGTTTTCGTTCTCCGATTCAAACAGTAACACAAACCAAAGCAAATAGATATGGAGAGAAAAGCAAAATGAAATGTTTTGTTATTTTAATAGAAAACACTTCCTCTCACTATTATGCTTTTGAATCGCGCGCAAAAAACAATCAAAACTATCAAAAAAACAATCAAACTATCTTTAGCGAACTTTTGCAGGTTGCTGATGGCACCGAAAATCGTAGCTAGCAAAGATGTGAGAGAAAAACAAAACACTTTCTTTCCCTTCATGTCTCTGAGTCGCAGAAGCAAACATAAAAATTGTTCGATTTTTACCGTTATATTCACTAATTGCTGCGATTTGATTTAATTATTTGTACATTTTAAGTTCAATTTAATTTTTGTTGCTTTAATTAGTGTTTCCATAGACATTGACAAAATGCCGCGTCCGGCTAATGGGTTGTTTCAGTTTTTTTGAAAAAAATTAAAATGGTTTTTCTTACAATAATGGCCAGTGTGGTGGCAAGGTGTTGCAACAGAACAGCGAAAATTAAGAAAGACATTTAAAAGTTATACAAGCTTAAATATGAGTACTACAATAAGCAGAAAAAACATGTCTAATTGCTAAAAAACTTTGCTCAAAACATAAAATTCATTTTGAATTTCCGTAGTAAAACGAAGGCAACATTTGTTTCTTGTTGTGTTTGCGATCGTGACAACAAAATCTAAAAAAATATTGTGAAATAAATATTGTGTATAATATAATTATTATATATAATATTATAATATCTAAATAAATATTGTGTTCGTATAACACATGTTTGTAGCAAAGAGCCAAATGTAAGGAGAAAGTGAGACTGTTTGCTTACGCAGATGTAGAGCTAGTTTTTGGGTACAGTTTGTTTCCAATCTCTGGTTTTTACAATCAGTTGATGAGAAGCTGAGTTTTTTCGTTGAAAAGATAAATCACCTCTTTAATATCCATGTCCCCCTGCGTACGCGACAAGTCATAAATAGTAGTTGTCCATGGTTAACGCGGTCAGTTAAAATAGCTCTCAAAAATCGTAGCAAAACTTATAATAAATGGAAACGTAACCACACTGCTTTTAATTGGAATTAGCATAAGAAAGCCAGGAATGACTGTATCTCTGCTCCATATATTTTGCAAAAGTATCCTCCCTCCGTAGGTAGATTCTGAATACAGCATATTTGAAGGCCACGAAGGACGAAAACAACTTTCGAATTTGTAAAAACTGTATGGGCGCCACCTTAAAGAGTATATTTTGAGGCACATTTTTTAAAATTTCACTTATTTATTTTTAATCACTATTTATAATTTAAAATAAACTTAAATATGTTTTTTCTCTTAATTGTTGTTGAATTTCCTTTTTTCATATTCATAAGGAAGATTTTTTGGTGTTCTTCTACAACGTGGAAAAGCATTTGTTTCTCGGTTTCGTTGGTTGTTACTTTTTCATTGTTGTCAACTTATCGCTATTTCGGCGTGTAAGTACTTTGCATTGCTTGTCCAAGTGCATGGATCGGCTAACAAAAAGCTAGAGGGGGCCTATCTTCTGTTATCTAGGACATAGATGTTTTAAAAAAATTTCAAACTAAATGGCCTCAATTCAAAATCGATCCCGAAATTATTCAAAGGAATAGCGCAATGAATGCTGAAATTATTCAAACATATTTTCCTTCTAATGTTCGCGACGACCTGGTGCAATTTGCTTACCTACAACTGGAGTTAAATCAAACACGCACTGATCTTTTTCTTAGAGGGATGCAGTTTATTTAAAAAAAAAAAGTTTCGAAAGATCAAGGTACCAGGTGCTTTTTCGAGACCATGCCGCCGATGGATGGACCAGGCTGAGGAAGCCCTAACCGCACTTGGTGTGTCCGAGTGGAGACGGCGCGCGGAAAGCAGAGGCGCCTGGCGAGAGCTGATGAGGTCGGCCGAAACCCGGACACGGGTTGTTACGGCCACCTAAGTAGGTAAGTAAGATTCATGGACCCAGCAACTTATAGCCTAAAAATGTATCTAATTCGAGATCAGAGCTGGGCGATAAGGATTACGATTACATGATTACGATTACAGTCCTCTATTTTAAAAAACTGAAATTACAATTGCAGCAATCGTAAATCGACCGATCTGAGATTACGATTGCAGTAATCGTAATTTTGAAAAAGTCGAAATTAGTATTACTGTAATCGTAATCTTAGATCATTCGATGAAGGATTACATTAATCGTAATCCCTCTTTTTCCCGATCGGGATTACAGTAATCGATTGCAAGGATTACTTTAATGAGCTTTTGGTGAAAATCACTGTTATATGCTTCAAAAAATGTATTGCAATGAGAAAAAGTTTTTTCAGAACTTAAGTCTACCATCAATAGCATTATATTAAATCTGTATATATGTATATAAATCAAAGTGGGAAAAAAGCGTCTGTTTCCCTATGCTGCCCGTAATTTTCTACCAATTTAGTTGATTTTTTTTTTAATGAAAATGAAAAATGATATTGAAATGTTCCTAAAAATGTTTCATTATGGAGAAATAAACGAGGACTTAGCGCAAAATGTTGTGACAGTATTGTTCCTTCACCATTAATAAAAAAAGGCAAATTTGTATCAGGTCATCGCGAACATTAGAAGGGAAATATGTTTGAATAATTTCTTCGTTGATTGCGCTATTCCTTTGAATAATCTCAGGATCGATTTTGAATTGAGGCCATTTAGTATGAAATTTTATGAAAACATCTATGTCCCATATAACAGAAGATAGGCCCACTAGCTTTTTGTTAGCTGATCCAAGTACTTAGACAAGCAATGAGAAGTACAGGGTTGTCCATATTCGAAGCGCCCATTTCAAAAAATCGATTGTAGTGCGGCTTGTGTGTGGTGGCGCGCCGTCTTGTTGAAACCAGTAGTGCCTGATACGCTTTCGACGAACGATTGGCATGAAAAAATTGTTATCATATCGCGATAACGTTCCTGATTGACAGTAACTCTGTGGCCATTATCATCTTCGAAAAAGAACGGCCCAATGAGCATTTTAGCACAAACGCCGCACCAAACAGTGATTTTTGCATCGTGAAGAGGTACCTCTTGAATCTCTTGTGGATTTTCAGTTTCATACAAACGATAAATTGTTTTCTTGGAAGGCGCACTTTTCACTTTATTTATTTTTTTGAAAGCACGTTGAGTTTTCACTATTGACTTGTTTTGTTGAATGTAAATTTCAACAATTTTAGAGCGTTCGCGTGGCGTGTACTGTTCCATTGTAAACATTTGCTTGGAATGACGCTTCAAACGCGGTATGTCATTAGTCGATTTGGCATCACTGCGGAAAGTTACAGTGTTGCCAGATGGGCGCTTAGAATATTGACAACCCTGTACTTACGCGCCGAAAGAGCGATAAGTTGACAAAAATTAAAAAATAACAACCAACGAAACCGAGAAATAAATGCTTTTCCACGTTGTAGAAGAACACCAAAAAATCTTCCTTATGAATATAAAAAAGGAAATTCAACAAAAATGAAGAGAAAAACATATTTAAGTAAAAAAATATTTTGAAAATTAAATTAAACAGAAAAATGCAACGAAAATAAATTATTAACTTTTTTTTTTTGATTTAACAAGAAAGGTTATCAAATTGTGTTCGATATGAAAAAAATCTTTTCCGGAAATTGTGTTGATAGCAGATGATTGAGTTAAAAAAACCTGAAAAAAATTAACAAATTTCAAGGGCTGGATTCTCCCACAAATTAAACAGTTATCAAATAAATAAAAACACAGATAAGCGTACAATTTTGGTTCTGTATCGATTAAATTCTTTAATATTTTCCATTAAATAGTGATTAAAAATCAATAAGTGAAATTTTAAAAAATGTGCCTCAAAATATACTCTTTAAGGTGGCGCCCATACAGTTTTTACAAATTCGAAAGTAGTTTTCGTCCTTCATGACCTTCAAATATACTGTATTCAGAATCTGCCTGCGGAGGGAAGATCTGTGATACTTTTGCAAATGACACAGTCTACTGTCCAAGTCCAAGTACTTTATGTCCAAACTGAATCCTTCGCTGCCCTCCAAGCAGTTGTGGAAAAATTTAGGAGAAGTCGTTATATGCAATAAAGACTCCGAGGCTTGCAATCTAGATCCCAATCAGTTGAATGATTTCTTCGTCGCTAACTCTGCATCGATGATGATGATGATAACTGTTGTGATTTAGAGTCTATGAATAGTTTTCGGTTTAATGCTGTTTGTGAAATGGATAGCCCGCAGTGTAAAAAAAATAAAATCGAATGCATCTGGGGAGGTGAAAATAACGGACACTCCAAACACAAGTTTCGAAACAGTGGAAATCGACACTGTTGGTCCACTTAAGATTTCAAACATACTGACAATGCAATGTCAACTAACAAAATTCGTTATAGCTCATCCTATAGAAACAAAGGACGCAAAAACAATTGCACAAACTTTGGTAGAGCAACTCATACTTAAATTCGGTCTATTTAAGTATCTAAAATCATATCGCGGAACAGAATTCACAAATTAACTTCTTAAAAACATTTGTGAATTACTAAAGGTTAAAGAAATTTTTTCAACCCCCTATCATCATAAGACATTAAGCTCAAAGAGAAAACCCATAGAACACTTAATGAATACTTGCTATCATTTGCAGACGACTTTGAATGGGACAAATGGATTCCATATTATACGTTTGAATATAATTCAAGTCCACATGTTGATACGGAATATACACCCTTTGAATTAGTTTTCGGAAAACTACGTATATAAGCGATTTGATTGAGCCAACAACAACGCAATATAATTCAGAATATTACTCAAACGAATTAAAAATAAAGCTAAAAACCGCATTAAGCAAAGCTAGAGACATGATAAACATTGTAAAGTATAAAAGAAAAACACAGTATGACAAAAATGTAAACGTTTCAAATTTTAAAGTAGGAGATCAAGTATTTGTAAAACTAGAACAAAGAAAAAATCACAAAGTCCATACAAAGGACCATATGTAATTAAAGAAATAAATGGAGTAAATATTATAAAAGAAATAAATAACAAACTAAAAATGTATCATAACAATATGTTGAAAAAATTCAATAAATAGACAAACTTGAATCCATAAATTATATTATTTAAAGTAAGTAATTTAACTTTTATTATTACCAAATTTTATAAAATAAGCGATTATCAAGTAATAAACAAATTGCATATAACATAGCAGTAATATTTATATTAATTTCATTAATATTAAAGATTTAAATTCTACAGGATTATTACAAAGCTACACACTACCTACTATAACAAAAAGCGTTTAAGCCGTAAGAATACCTAAGAATTATTCAATAACATATATTTATAAAATATTAAAATTAAATAGCTAATACGAGTATATAATAATGTATTTTTTTTTTTATTTTTATACCAATTATTATAATAATGTAATACGCTTTATATACATAGAAATATATATTTTAAGTACAAATAATTAATATTGTGGTGGCTTTTCGGGAGCGAGCGAGATTTAATTTTCGCGGAAAAAATATACTTTAGTGAACAATATTTTTTTTTAGTGCACGAAAAATTTTTGTGCCAGCGCTTAAAAACGCTGTTGGCCAGTTTTCAAAAAAAAAAGAACTTTGTGCCGTGGTCCAAAATTGGTTGGCAGCAAAAGTTAAAAATAAAAATGGAGCAAGTTCGGAAGCTCAAAACTTACTGATTTTATTTCAGAAAATGTTCTTCTTTTATAGTAGGCTAGCAGGATTTTTCATATTTATAACTTAAATAACAATTATTTAATACTTATATGAAAAATTCTAAAAAGCAAAAATAAATATAAATAAAAAAAATATTTGTTTATAAATTACATATAGTGCGCGACATAATTATCAAGCGTGTGTGTGCAACAACAAACATATGTTCAGTGTTTGTTTTAAATAATAATAAATAAGTGCGTGAATGTAACAACAAAAATGCAATAATGTAACTGAGTTCAATGTGCGTTATAAGTGCGTGAATGTAACAACAAAAATGCAATAATGTAATCGAGTTCAATGTGCGTTTTAAATAAATAAGTGCGTGAGTGCAATAACATGACTAAGTTCAATGTTCATTTTTAAATAACAATAAAATAAATGTTTACGTGCCTAATATAGCTAATTGCAGTATATAATACTAAATGTATATTAATATTTAAATGTATTTAATAAATGAATAGTTGTGTGAATAATAATTAAATAAATGTTTAAATGCATACTGTGGAGTGCACTACAACATCATATTAGTACTTTATATTTACAATACTTTTTTATCTGTGCGCAGTAAAGAATGTGCAACCCTACACAGAGAAAGGTAGACGTCGACAAGTTGCAATCAAAACAGACAGCCGAAGCCTTCGCCACTCGACTCTCACTCCTGCTTCAAGAAAGTATTCCTCCGATCGACGATATATGCGCGCAGTGGGCACACATCTCCCACTCTATGCGAGCGGCTGTTGAAGTGGTTATTGGCTACCACCGCCCTCGCCGAAACCAGTGGCCAAGAGTGTCGCGACGTCACTGCAGAGAAAGACTCCGCCTACACAGCCACCCTCCAGTCGGTTGTAACGCGTGCTGCTAAGGAGCGATACAGATAAAAGAGGAGGGATGAGAGACGTCTTCTTAGGCGGAAAAAGGAGAGGCAAAAAAGCGCGAGTACGAGAAGATTGAGATATATGGTGACAGGAACGAGGCCCGGAAATTCTTCGAAAGTATAAGACGCCTGGTCGTTGGTTTTAAAATGGGGCCTCTTCCTGCAAGGATGAAAACGGAAATCTAGTGACAGATATCCAGAGTACACTACCCTCTATAATTCACTAATCATGCCCGTCCTGTTATATGCATCACAATCTTGGACATTGAGCAGCTCTGATGAAAAGACTTTAGGAGCTTTCGAGAGAAAGGTCCTTCGCAAGATCTACGGACCAATCTGCGTCAATGGCAAGTACCGAATACGATGGAACGAGGAGCTATACGCCAACATCGACATAGTAAACCGCATAAAAATCGAGCAGCTTCGTTGGCTAGGTCATGTTGAACGGATGGAAGGCGACACTCCAGCGAAGAACATATTCGATTCGGTACCCAGTGGCGGTCAACGCAGAAGAGGGCGACCGCATGTCCGTTGGAAGGACCAAGTAGAGAGCAACCTGACGAAATTTGGAGCTTCCAACTGGCGCCAGCAAGCGCAAAATAGAATGGCTGGTGGAAATTCTTACAACAGGCCAAAACCGACTGACGGTTGTAAGCGCCACCTGAGTAAGTAAGTATTTAAGCATTGTGCGATTGTTGCAAAATCAAAAAGCAACGAATCTACGCACATCGTCAGCATTTAAAGGAATTGGATAATTTTTTATTGTTTCATATTTTGCTGGATCGGTCTTAAGCCATTCTGTATTATTAGGTGTCCCAAATAAACTACTTCTGGACATAAAAATTTGCATTTACTTTCTTTTAATTTAAGGTTATATTTAGATAATCTATCAACAAATTTAATTAAATTCTTGTGGCGTTGCAAGCTACATCCAAAGACTATTAAGTCGTCTACATATAAAAATGCTTCTGAGCTTAAACCTGTCAGCGCTAATTTTAACATACGTTGAAAACTGTTTGATATTTTGAATCCAAATGGTAATCTTTTAAATTGGTAATGACAGTCATTGGTAGAAAATGGTTTTAAAGGTCTAGAAGTTTTTTCGTCATGTCGAGTGTGGAAAAGTATTTTGCTCTGCAGAGTTTGTCTAAGACATCTTCTATTCTTGTTAAAGGAAATTGATCACTAACGACTATGTTATTGTTTAATTTCCTAAAGTCAACTACCAAACGCCATTTCTTGATATCGGCACTATTTTTCTTTGGTACAAGATGAAGAGGTGGATTGTATGGGATTATTGATGGTCTTGAACTTGTTTATGTTTTTCTGTGGTGTGGACATGTGATAATCTATAATTTTGTATGTATGTGGGTGTATCATCTGTTGTGGCTAATTTTGTATATAAAAATTGTTAACTGTTAACTGTTCATTTGTTAAATGAATAATATGTTATTATTTTCTGAAGATATTTATGAGTGGATGTTTTGTGTTTATGTCTAATTCTTTTAGAACTTTTTGGAATCTAGTTCCATTTTGACGTGTGTTTAACAAGTTTAAAATATGAGTATTCTGATATAGGTTTGAATTTTGGTGTTAGTTTATTTATCTTTATTTCTGTTTCTATTTATTGTTCTATTCTATTCTATTTCTATTCCTGTTGAAGGAACTATAGAATTTCCTATAAATACTCCTGTTCGAATTTCTTCATTCAAAATAACGCTATTTTGATTTAAGGTTAAATTTATTGGGGCTATAATTTCTGTTCTGCTTGGTATTCTAATTGTATCAAATGCGTTTTTATTTAAGTATATAGGTGTTACTATGTCGGTTTCGTTTATTATTTTAGTGAGTGTATGTGTATGTGAACCACTTACATTTACTAAATTACCCACTATTTCCATGACTCCTCCTTAATGTTCAATATTTTCCAAGCAATATTTTAAAATCTGTTGTAGACCAATCATTTTTATTTTGACAAAAAAATCCACAAATTTCCGCTCGAATTCATAATCATTATCAATAATAAATTGGTTGACCAAATTAATTGCCTTGACTTCAGAATGTCATTGGCACTAGTTCATTCTTTAGCTTGTTGTTGTTGTGTTTTGTTTTTCATGCAACTGCAATTGTAACACAACACCTGCTGTCGCGATCATGCACGTGGCATGCTAGTGGTATAAACTTAATGGGTGCTAATTGAACTGATAAGAATTTGAGTTTAACGTTTTGTTTACTTTAACATTTTTTTGGTTTTAAGTTATGAATTTGTCTAAATAATTTTGTTTCTGTTGCCATATGTTGGTCGATTGTACAAAGAAAGCCTTTGTACTTGTGTGTTGATTTGTGTAGCTATTGTAGTGTACTCTTCAAAGTCACTATTACCACCAACTAAAACATTTCATTCTTTAACTACATTATTTCTTTTGTGCAACACAAAACAAAAATCTAGACCACCAACTAAAACAATTAAATCAATAATTTATCACCAAATAAAAACCCCAAAATTTACAGTCAAAATTTTAAGGTAAACAATTATGTTATAAATAACTAAGAGTCTAAAATTCCTGTTCAATGCACTTGTCATCCCCTTTCGCTTCATCCGCTAGATACTGCATAAGCATAAACGCGACAGCGAGCATTAAGTTACACACTTATTGCTAGAAAACATAATATAACAACAACAAGCATTAAACTGAACTCATGCCATTGACTCTTTTAAGTCAAGGCTAAACATTTCAATATAAACGTTTGAGGGGAAGAAAGAATGCAAGTGAAGCAAGTAAAATTTGATTGGTCACGTTTTAAAAATATCGGGAAACCAAACTAAGAATTGGAATTAAAGGAGGAGTATTGGAAATAGTGGTAGAATATTTTTAAGAAAAATACTGTTAAATTTTGTTTATAAACCGGAGTAATTTAAAATAAAGCAGAATTTTTTAGATCACAACTTAAAGCGGCATCACTGCCTTAGTTTTTTCTTTAAATCTCAAAACAGTTCGGCTATCCCTAGCCATCCCAACAGCAGCGTGGTGCGCTCTAATACACCAAAGTTTCATTCGATGCAGTCATCGAATAAACTTATATAAAATTGATTAACAGAAGAAATTAGAGAATATAGAGCAGCAAACTTAAAACACCACACTATGTATGTAAGTATGTTGGTACACTGCACAGAATTGAAACTGACAAATAATTCGCTTAGGTGCCATGGATTCTTATTTTGCGGATATATGTTTGAATCGGTTTCGGTGCCTTTTTTAAGTGTCACAAAAACCGAGGATATTCGATGACACCTAAGCGAAATATTTGTCGGTTTCAATTCTGGTGTTCCAATATTTTGGAACGCGATAACTGAAAACATAGCAGATCCTTAAGGGGATATGACACCTTCAAAAAAAATTTTTTAATGCTTTAAAATGCGTATAAGTTGAATAAAAAATAAGATATAATTCTGAAAAATTACACATATGTATATGGGCAAATCACATCGTGTCGGAGGTTTCATTCGGACGCTTCTTTTAAAAATTTTTCATACGATCTTTGGAATATGACATGCATTGATATATATATATATATACATATATATTGAGATATATTTTGAATATGTGTATATTATCGAAAAGCTATCTATTGGTATAAAAAACAAAAGACAATTTTTATTCAACTTAATTTTATAACAAACTTTAATTTTAAACATGCGTTCGGACGTTTCGCGAAATGAAAGTCATTTTGGTTCTAAGTTCATGCCCAGATGACAATATTTTTTATAAATTTAACAAGCTTTCAGAAAAGCCATGCGTTGTCTTTATTAAGGGCACATTGCGGTCACAGTAAATTATTTTATTTGCTCTGACGTTTCGTGTCGGACGTTTCAGATTTTTCCATTTGGATATATTGGGTAATTAAGTAACTAAGTAATTAAGAAACAAATTCAATATGTTGTTCTTTCCTTGCCTCAATCATTTCATTATTATCTTCCATTTTTAATAAAACAAAAACATTTTCGAAACACTTATTAAAACGAAAAACTAAATTTGTGAAACAGTGCGGTCGATTTGATCAATATGGAAATATCATTTAAATGTTTCTCCAAGATAATATCCTAAAATTATAAGTTTTTAATAACTTTTAATTTTTCACCTGTGGTTGACCATTTTTGGGATTTGCCCATACTATGCGGTAAAAAAATTACACAAAAAATTTTTTTGATTTTTCTTATCACATATGTGGAATTAAATTTAGAAAAACTGGAATTTCTTTAGAAACACTTTAAAAAGTCATTTCGGGCGTGATAAAATAAAAACTAAACGACCGATCGTACTGAAATGTTAATATGTTGTTTTACACTTGTTAATGCATGGAATAACCTACGGACGGAAAGATCGGTAACATTGTTTTGGAGTTCTTTTCCGTTTTTGGCACCAAAAATTGGCCATTTTCGAAAAAACGCCGCCATTTCGTTATTGTTTGACCAAATTTTTTTTTTTAGTCCATTCCACGGCGGTTTTGATGTTGATGAAGCCCGTTTTTGTTTTTTTCATATGTTTCAGTTAGCCACAATCATGCCCGCAATGATTTTTCGATGTTTTTTGAAAAAAAAAAATCCAGAAGCCATATATGTGATTAAAAAAATCCAGAGAAAATGTTTTTTTCAGTTTTTTTACGTCAAAATATATATGTAATTTTTAAAATGATATCTCATTTTTATTGAACTTATACGCATTTTAAAACATTAAAAACATTTTATTTTTTGAAGCTGTCATTTCCCCTTAAACAAACTTCATCCAAAAAGATATATTGATCACTTGATCGTTGTCTTTATGTTAAAAAAGAAAAATAAAAAAAAATTCGTGAGGAGAGCAAACAAAGTACTGTTTTGTTTCTAGATCTAGATTATTCTACTATGGTTCCCACCAGTTCTATCAGTTCTATTTTAAGTTTTCAATTTCAATAACCTGAGAACTGTGTGCGCAATACTTGTTTTGATTTCCTTCTTCCGCATTCTTTCCATTTCAGCATTATGCCCAGGGGCGCAAACAGAATTTTTTTTTGGGGAGATCTTATATGTTGGACTTACACATAAAAAAAACGCAACTATAGCGACTATTGTGTAGTAGTGTGTAGCTTTTTACAGAAAAAAAGTTAATCAATTTTGATTTTGTCGACTTTATGCTTAGAGTTTAATAAATATATTCTATACATTATAACTAATAATCTGCACTCAGCGACCGATTTTTACCTAGTGTTTGCTCCAGCACCGAATTCGTGAAAATAAAAAAATTTTAGGTGGCAATACTATTAATCATCTTCAATTTTAAAATTCTGACATCAGATTCGAAGTCAGCGACCCCTTAACACTGTTGAATGATGTTTAAACTCTTAAAAATACATTTTACTAGGTGGCATTACTATGGCGAAAATTTAGTTGGCAAGCCTATCCCCATCTTAAATTTTAAAACTGTGACATTAGAACGCGAGCCGTGCGAGAAAACTACCGCGAAAAGAGGAAGGAAGAGAGGCGCCTTTTCAGACGCAAGAAAAGAGAGCAGGAAAAGCGTGAGCGTGAGGAACTAGAGGTATACCAGGGCAAGAAGAATGCACGAAAATTCTATCAACAGGTTAAGCGTCTAACCCAAGGTTTCAAGCCCGGAGCATCCACTTGCAGAGACGAAAATGGAGATCTGAATACGGATACACAGTGTGTGCTTAGATTGTGGAGACAGCACTTCTCCAATTTACTTACTGGCGACGATTCCACCAATGCCGCCCATCGAGAGCGCATTGCAGTGCCACCAATCGACGATGACGGAGTGGAAGTATCACCACCTAGCCATGAAGAGGTTCGAGTTGCTATCCAACGACTCAAAAACAATAAAGCAGCGGGTGCTGACGGCCTGTCAGCTGAATTGTTTAAAACCGGCGGCGATGAATTGATAAGGCGCATGCATCAGCTCATCAGCAAAATATGGCTAGCAGAAAGCATGCCCGACGATTGGAAGAACCTCAGTGTACTGTGCCCTATACTTAAGAAAGGAGACCCTACAATCTGCGCTAGTTATAGAGGTATCAGTCTTATTTCCATCGCATATAAGGCTCTCAAGCGTACTGTGTGAAAGATTAAAGCCGATTACAAAAACACTGATTGGACCTTATCAGTGTGGCTTTCGACCTGGTAAGTCCACCATAGACCAGATTTTCACGCTACGACAAATCCTGGAGAAAACCCACGAAAATCAAATTGACACACACCATCTCTTTGTCGATTTTAAAGCTGCGTTCGATAGCCCGAGAAGGGATTGCCTATACGCAACAATGTCTGAGTTCGGTATACCTGCAAAGTTGATTAGACTTTGCAGAATGACGTTGAGCAACACACGCAGCTCCGTCAAGGTAGGAAATGACCTCTCCGAAACCTTCAATACCGAAAGAGGTTTCGGGCAAGGCGATCCACTGTCTTGCGATCTCTTCAACATCATCATGGAGGGGATCGTACGAAAGGCCGGTGTGCATCGTAATGGCACCATTTTCTATAAAGGGGTCCAGCTCCTTGCGTACGCTGATGATATTGATATTGTTGGTAGAACCAAGAGAGATGTTACCGCTGCTTTCGCCGCTATCGAAAAGGAGTCAGCCAAAGTGGGTTTGACGATAAATGAGGGTAAAACAAAGTATATGCTGTCTACAAACAAGGGAGTGCGGCGTTTAGACTCCCACGTTTCATCCGGCAGCTATAACTTTGAAGTAGTCAAGGAGTTCGTTTACCTTGGCACCGCCATTAACACTAACAACGAAATCAGCCTGGAGATAAAGCGAAGAACAATAATTGCTAATAGGTGCTACTACGGGCTCAGTAAGCAACTAAGTTCCAGAGCCCTCTCTCGATCGACAAAACTAACACTCTACAAGACGCTCGTTCTACCTGTGCTGCTTTATTTATTTATTTATTTATTTTATTTATTTGATAGACATAATACATTGTACAAATAAGATTACTCTTTTTAGGATGTACAAACATTAATAATTAAAAAAGTAAAAGGCAATGAAAGCAAAATGATGAATTAAATTAAATTAAAATTAAACATAATGATTTGAATTAAGTTAAAAACTAAAATAAAATGAAAGTATGAAATTTAGATTTAACTGATTATGCTAGAAGGAAGAAATAAAGATGAAAAGAAATTAGAAATGAGAGAAGAATACATTATTGAGATGAACTAAAGTGATGAAAGAGCCTTTGCTTAAAGGTGTTTGCGTTACCTATTTTTTTTTATGTAAGTGGGAAGCATATTCCATAGATTTATCGCATAAACAAAAAACTGTCGGGAAGTTATGAGATATCTATGCGCTGGTAAGATAAGCTGTGAAGTTCTCTGAGTCCTGGCGAATCTTATTTTTTCGAAAAGATAGGTTGGTTCCTTACTATTTATAATATTATAAAGCAATAATACTGTTCGAAAATTTAAAAAACTATGTAACGAGCAGCCAGTAATTTGATTTGTGAAAGCTGATATATGCGAGTGTCTATCTATGTTGAAAATGAATCTCGCGCAACTATTGTAGGCCACTGTTAGCTTTCGGTTTGACTCCTGGTCCATATTCGAAAATAGTTCACAGCTATAACAGATTATAGGTGGAATAAAGGACTTTACGAGTCTAAGCTTTACACCTGAAGACAAATATTTTGATGTTGGGCTTAGACCACGTAAGGCACCATAAATTTTACCAACTACTCGGTTTATGTGAGTGCTCCATGTAAAACTGTTATTAAAGTGTACTCCAAGATTTTTGAAGGATTTAACATACTCGATTTGTTGTTCGATTTATGGCGCTGAGGCATGGGTAGTTTCGCAAACTAACGCAGCCGCTCTGGGGGTGTTCGAGAGAAAAATCTTCGGTCCTGTTCGAGTCGGCGATGACTATCGCATCCGAATGAACCACGAGCTGTATGAGCTGTACGGAGACATTGACGTAGTTCGGCGTATAACTGTGCAGCGACTACGATGGCTGGGTCATGTTCATCGTATGGACGACGAAGCTCCAGCGAAAAAGGTGCTCGAGGCGAGGGTCGCTGGTCAACGACGACGAGAGAGACCATGCCTCCGATGGATGGACCAGGCTGAGGAAGCCCTAACCGCACTTGGTGTATCCGATTGGAGAAGGCGCGCACAAAGCAGAGGCGCCTGGCGAGAGCTGATGAGGTCGGTCGAAATCCGGACACGGGTTGTCACGGCCATCTAAGTAAGTAAGTAAGTAGACATTAGATTCGAAATCAAATCCCTTGTCAGAATTACAAGAATTCGAAAAAAAACACAATAAAATTTAGGTGGCAATCCTAGTCGCCATCTTGAATTTTAAAGTTTCAGAAATCAGAAATCAGCTACCCCCTAAAACTACCAACCACGGAGTCCACAGAACTCTTAGAAGTCCAAATACGCTTAAGCTTTTCCTACACAAGCTCATTGAATTTTTTTGTTACTTGCT
Organism: Coremacera marginata; assembly: GCA_914767935.1. Classification (NCBI taxonomy): domain Eukaryota; kingdom Metazoa; phylum Arthropoda; class Insecta; order Diptera; family Sciomyzidae; genus Coremacera; species Coremacera marginata. Next base: position 101,802,886 of record OU612046.1, read on the forward strand.
TTTATATTGGATACTTGCCTTCAATTTCAAGCTTTTTGCCGAAGGCATCAATTTTTCCTTTACTTGGGACTTCGTGCCGTTCGCTTGTAAGCTAGCATACTTGCAAGTCGCAAGCTGTCGTGGGCTTATTTATTTTCAATCACAAGTCATACTTGATTGAAAATTATCATGCTCAAGCTAGCTTGAACTTGTATTTTAAGCAAGTACTTGAAATTGATTTCAAGTAGGCTTGTGCAGTTCTCTGGTAGGGTACTCTCATATAGAGTACCAACGCAACCACTATTGCCATTAAATAATTCATTTCAATAACAACATAAAATTGTTCACATGCACTTGTTTCATTTTTATGCTGCAATTAATTTTTCATGTTATATTATTATACTCAATAGTATCACGTGTTCATATCATTTATTTGCATTTTCTTTTGTTACACATTAGAACATATAATGTTAATATTTGCATTTCTTTCTTTAAGTTTATTCAATTCATTGCAACACATGTTCATGTAAATCACTTATATCCCTGTAGGAAAATCAACTAATTTAAAAGTAGTTGATAAAGTAGTTTTTTGTAAACCACAACTAGTTGAAATTCTGACTTTTTTCCATAGAACGAACTAACATATTTTGTATGGTGATGTCCGCTAAATAAGTCAGTTAAATTAGTTACATTTAAATTATTTTTTAATGACTTTAAAATAACCAATTGAAAACTATTACTGATGGCCTAAAGTTAATATTATTTGATGAAATAACATGGTTAAATAAAATATATATAAACTTGTAATCTAATAAAAATTTGCAATTAAAACATGTCAAAATCAGAGTAGTTTCGCCTTAATATAATTCAAAGTAGTTCATATACTGGTTTATTTTAAATCAGTTTTTTAATTAGTTGTTTTTAAAAACAAGTTAGTTTGTTCCTATAGGGATTGTATTTGCTCACACACACTATGTTGTTATCTTTACACATTAGAACATATGATTTTTGTTTATGATATTTTCACTCAATCACAACATATGTCAACTACACTCAAAAATGTTATTTATTTTGTAAAGACTAAAGTTTTACTATATAAACGAAAAAATTTGCCAAATAAAGTCATTAAGTTTTAAGCTCCAAAGCTGCTTACTTAATCTTTCAATTTGTACGCCTGTTTGCACTTTTTAAGTGACAAAATTTAATCTGGCAAAAAAAAATTTAATCTGTTGCCTGTTTGCACTTTCGAGTGACGGCAACATTAGAGACCGAGGCGTTATTAAATGCCGGCAAACCTATAGGCAGGTCGTTTTTAAATTTTTGATTTTTTTTGAAACGATAAAGTAAACGCGAATCATTTCATGGCGATTCTGCCCACTCGAATCCTCGAAATTTTGATCACGCAAATCCGCGAAATTTTGTCGACGAAAAAATATATGCCTGATAGCATTACAAAAAACTCACCACTGTATGCACTAGCAATGTATACGAATACGAAATTTATGCCGACGGCAAAACACAAAATTATTTATTTTCACTGCATTTGGATAACACTTCATAATGCCCGTATGATACTTAATTTTTTTTTGTCCAATTTTAAAATCTGAAAACAAGTGAAGCTTGGGCAGGACAGACATATTTTGTAAGAAAAAGATAAACGTTGTTACTTTTTTATATCTTGTGTTTTTAAGAGCAGCTGCATTAAATAAATTAATATTAGCTACACACATCACTTCCAATTCAGCATACATTTATATTAAATAGTTTTGTTTACTCTAAAAATGTCAAATTTATTATTAACAGCACAGTAAATATTTGATCGAAACTTAACGAAGATCGAATTGAAAGAAATGGCAAAAAAATGCAGAGAAAATACAGTCCGTCCTACAAATTGTTCTACAATTCGTACTATATGCGTACTCACTTACACCAATTGAATCCATGCATTCGTACTATTTGAACTGCTCTAGTTTTAATTTTCAATGACAAATGTTGTAAAAAAATTAAGTATCATACGGGCATAAGACGTCTGAATTTGTATTAATTCTTCCTTGTTTATATACTATAATAAAGTCATAATCCATAAATTCTAATCTTATTCTGGTCTTTAGTCTCTTCATCTAAGTTTAGATGAAGGGTTCTTGTGAGTAAATAGCGAAATCAGGGGACGATGATCTGTAACTACTGTAAATCTTCTTCCAAAGAGATACGGCCTAAAATAATTAATTCCCTAATGTATAGCTAGCAGTTCTTTTTCTAGTGCAGGTTTATTTATTTCATGCTTATTCAGTGAGCGACTGGAAAAAGAAATTGGTAAGTCATTACCGATTTCTCCCTGTGAAAGTGCACCTAGTGCATAGTCTGATGCGTCAGTTGTCAAGATGAATTCCTTCTCAAAGTTGGGGTATTGTAGGATAGGTGGTTGTGTGATACAGTTTTTGAGGGTGTATCAGGTAAAATTCCATAAAATTGAAGGTCCATAAAAATTTTGTGTTCTTTTTCAGTAATTCGTTCAGAGAGTTTGCAATTTGTGCGACGTCATTGACAAATCTTTTGTAATAATTGCAAAATGCAACAAATCTTCGTGTTTCGTCAGCGTTTGTTGGGATGGGATATTTAGTGACTGCCTTACTTTTTTCAGGATCTGCTGTGACTCCTTTGTCCGTGATAAGATGTCCTAAGTATATTACTTCTGGTCTAAGGAAATTTAATTTATTTGGATTTAGTTTTATGTTAAATTGTATCTTCCCAGTCTTTGAAATACTTTAGTTAAACTGTCATTTGCTGTGTTTTTTACCAAGCGAGTAGTCAAAAAACGACTGCTAAGTTGCTTAAGAATGTTTCTTAAAACTTGGAAGCATTGTCTGATTTGTCAAAAATGTAAACAAAAAATATAAACAAAACAAATCCGAAGTCACAGTTGCCACCCTCATAGAAAAAGTACACAATAGTGGTCTGGAAGATTTTTCTAATTCTATTTAGTGGAGTTTACTTGTAATATCGTGAGTTGAGAAATATTTTGCTCTACCAATACTATCTAAAACATCGTCTAGACGGGTTAAATGCAATTTGTCATTTGTGAGTTTCTTGTTCAGTTGTCTGTAATCAAATACCAGTCTCCATTTTTTTTGTGTAGTCGTCACTCCTTTTTGGTACAACAAGTAAAGGTGAGTTATACGGGCTGTATGAGGGTTCTATAAAATCTTGGCCTACTAGGTCTTGAACTTGTTTTGCAAGTCTATAGTTTTGTATATATATAGGTCTTCTGCCAGTTATATTATTTTTTGGTTGTAAAAATTATTAACTCTTAAGCAGTCTTGTTCTAAATATAATATATCTTGAAACTTTTTGCAGATGTCCGTGATTGATTGTTTGGCATGTTTGTCCAAGTCGCCTATTTTTAATAATTTTTGCAATTTGTTCCACCGCTCGTATTTCTCTGTTCGTTCTTATTTTTGACGAAGTAATAATCAGATAGTAGCTTTGTTTCGAGGTCTAGATTTTTTATTATTACTTCTTCACTAAAGGTGTTGAGAATTCGAACGTGTTTTAACCCTTCTTTTGGAATTATTGTATTTGCGACAAAGACATCCTTGATATTTCTTTGTATATGGGCATGGCATGTATATGCAGTTGGCTGTTTTAAAAAAATTATACTTATTAGAAAATAATGACATTACAATTTGTTATGCAGTAGATAATATCATTGTTTTCTAATAAGTATAATTTTTTAGTACAACAAATTTTTTTATTTTTTAAGATATGTTTATGTTTTTGGTGTCATTGAAAAGAAAATTGAATGAATTACAAAATTGATCCCAAAAAAAATTTCATTCATTACGAGAAATCCTGAGAAATTTGCACTTAAAATTGAAATTTGGTAGTTTCAGCACAACTCGGTAACGGTTGAGTTGGTTTGTTGATATGCCGTTAGAAAGGTGTTTTTATTGCTTTTCTAATGAGCTATCAGAAAAGTTTTCTGTGACTTAGTTTTTGTGCTAAAAACAATAACGTGAATCAAAGTCGTGATATATTAATTAACCCTGTAGCTTCTAAGAATGTGAAAATAGATCCCACCTCCCATAGGATTTTTTTCTCAGCTCGACATAACCTTTCACCTCCGTAAATAGTTTCACCCTATATAAAAAAGAGATTCTTAAATTTAAAAACAATATATAAATTACAGTATTTATTTGATACAGTATATTTAAATAGTAAATCTATTGTGGGACACCCCCTCCTTATGAAATCTAACTATACTAACAGTGTTGTGTACTTTTTTTGTGGTTTAGGTCCTGAAGGTAGCATGTATGATGTCTCGGTGTCTAGTAGCGCTGGCTTAATTCTATAAATATTAACAGTAACTGTGGAATTGTTTTTAATGATTTTAATATATTTGGGTGTTCGTTCTATAACTTCGAACGGTCCATCATAGGGCTCTTGGAGTTTCCTATGGATGGTGTCATTTCTGACGAAAACAAATTTGCAATTATTTAATGTTTTAGGGATTGATTGTTGAAACTTCGTGTTGTGCTGTGAAATGTGGGATTGCTTGTCCTCAATAACTTTTTTAATTTTTGAGAGTATATCTGAAGCATTAAAAGTTTCGTCTTTAGGAGTCACTAATTGTTTCGGTAATCTGAGCGTCTGACCAAAAACCATCTCAGCGATGCCTTTATATCTTCCTTGACCGAAGATCTGAGGTCTAGAAGAACTAGCGGTAATTCTGTAAACCAATGTGTCTGGTTGTTGCTCGAGATGAGGGAAGCTTTTAGCTGACAGTGACAACGCTCTACCATGTCGTTAGCTTGTGGGTGATAAGCTGAAGTAGTTTCGTGTTGACAGCCAAGATTTTTGATAAAGTTGCTGAAAGTAACTGAAGTGAGTTGTGCTCCTCGATCGGATGTAATTTTCAATGGGATTCCAAAACGGGAAATAAATTCTCTCTGAAGAGTGTCAAGTATTGTATAAGTATTAGTGTCTTTCAATGGGTATGCTTCTGGCCAACGTGTGTTTCTGTCAACTGCAGTGAGTAGATACCTATATCCATTCGATATTGGTAAGGGACCGACTATATCGATGTGGATATGCTCGAAACGACCGTATGGTATATTGATTTTATGTGGAGTTGTTTTTGTGTCTTTATGTATTTTTGAACGTTGACATCTAATACATTATCTAATACAAAAATATCTTTGTGTTAGTAGACGTCGGGGAACAGGGAGCAAACCTTCACATGGCAACGTGTCTGACTGCCTCAACCTGGCGAGGCCAGCATTATCCATGTAGAAATCGTCCCAAGTCGACTCAAACCTCCACGTGGTGTTCCCTGGGCAACGGCAAACTGGCATCTGTCAGCTTGACGGCTAATTTGAGCGGCGGGTCTCCTAGCCTTAAATAGGTTGTGCGTCGGGTTTGAAGCCCACCACGTAAAAAAAACCATTTCAATGAAAAGTTATAAAAGAAATATGAGAAAAATGATCCCCAAATCTGATGACGACCACCGCAAACGAAAAACTGATAATGATTTACGGATATGCACCTGGAATGTCCGAACTCTTAATTGGGAAGGTGCCTCTATCCAACTGATTGATATCTTGGAAAGATACAAAGCTGATATAACTGCAATCCAAGAAATGCGATCGAAGAGACAGGGCTGCTCTAGGCAAGCATCCTGTGATATCTACTACGGATATCTATGCGGAGAAGCACGAGTTTGGGTGCGGATTTTTAGTTGGCAAGAGATTACGGAATCACGTCCTGCGATTCACTAAATTCTTTCATATAAGCCTAATATGAGCGCACGCTCCGACAGAGGACAAGGACGATGAGATCAAAGATACTTTCTTCGAGCGCCTTGAAGACGCTTACGAGCGCTGCCCCCGTCACGACATAAAAATTGTGCTTGGTGACTTCAACGCCAAGGTGGGCAAGGAAAACATCTTTGGTCCAACAGTCGGAAAGTTCAGCCTCCACGACAACACATCCGATAACGGAATGAGGCTAATTGACTTCGCCGCAGCACGAAACATGGTTATAAGTAGCACTAGATTCAAGCATCTCAATATTCATAAGGCCACCTGGTTGTCCCCTGACCAAAAAACGCGCAACCAAATTGATCACGTTTTGATTGACGGAAGGCACTCTTCCAATGTATTAGATGTACGCACGATCCGTGGTGCTAACATAGACTCGGATCATTATCTTGTCGCAGCTAAGATCCGTACACGTCTGTGAGCTGCAAAGAATACGTGCAATCCAACACAGAGAAAGCTAGACGTCGACAAGCTGCAATCAGAACGGACAGCCGAAGCCTTTGCCACTCGACTCTCACTCCTGCTTCAAGAAAGCACTCCTCCGATCGACGATATATGCGCGCAGTGGGCACACTTCTCCCACTCTCTGCGTACGGCTGCCGAAGAGGTTATTGGCTACCCGTCCCCGCCGAAACCAGTGGCACGACCAAGAGTGTCGCGACGCCACTGCAGAGAAAAACGCCGCCTACAAAGCCACCCTGCAGTCGGTTGTAACGCGTGCTGCTAAGGAGCGATACAGAGCGAAGAGGAGGGACGAGAATCGTCTTTTCAGGCGGAAAAGAAGAGAGGCAGAAAAGCGTGAGTGTGAGAAGATTGCGATGTATGGTCTCAGGAACGAGGCCCGAAAATTTTTCGAAAAGATAAAACGCCTGGCCGATGGCTCTAAAACCAAGGCCTCTTTCTGCAAGGATGAAAACGGGAATCTAGTGACAGATATCCAGAGTACACTGACGTTATGGAGGGAACACTTCTCTAGTTTTCTGAATGGCGATGACGACAGCCATCCCGCCAAATATTATGGATGACAGCGTTGAAGTTCCGCTGCCCGACTATAATCTTGACAGCAATAACACGGCTTAAGAACAACAAAGCCGCGGGAGCCGATGGTCTACCCGCTCAGCTGTTTAAGAACGAATGCGAAGCCTATTTAAATGCATTCACGAGCTTCTATGCAGAATATGGTTGGAAGAATGTAGTCCAAACGATTGGAACCTCAGTGTACTCTGCCCAATCTATAAGAAAGGCGATCCCACTATTTGCGCCAACTATCGTGGGATAAGCCTCCTAAATATCGCCTATAAGGTTGTGTCTAGCGTGAAATGGTGAAAGACTGAATCCCATCGTAAACCAACTGATTGGGCCTTATCAGTGTGGTTTCAGACCTGGAAAATCTACCACCGACCAGATATTCACGCTACGACAAATCTTGGAAAAGACCACAGAGAAGCAAATCGACACACACCACCTTTTTGTCGACTTTAAAGCCGCTTTCGACAGTCCAATAAGGAATCACCTATACTCCACCATGTCTGAATTTGGTATACCTGCAAAATTAATCCGTCTATGCAGGATGACACTGAGCAACACCAGCAGTGCAGTAAAAATCGGGAAGGACCTCTCCCCCCCATTTGTTACCAAACGAGGTTTCAGACAAGGTGATTCTTTATCGTGCGACTTTTTTAACCTAATTATGGAGAAGATCATTAGAGCTTCTGATCTGAGACAAAGCGGCACAATATTCTATAAGAGTGTTATGCTGCTAGCGTATGCCAATGATATTGATATAAGTCAGTGCAGCATTCTCCAAATTCTCCAAAAATTAGAAAAAGAGTCGAGTCGCATGGGTCTTGCAGTAAATGCAGATAAGACTAAAATCTGGTGTCAACAAGCAAACAGTCTCAGCGTATTGGCACCCACGTCACTGTTGACAACACCTCCTTCGAGGTTGTGAAGGACTTCGTCTACCTCGATTCCAGCATTAACTCCACCAACGATATAAGTAGAGAGATAAAACGAAGGATAACTCTTGCCAACAGGTGTTACTTTGGGCTCAGTAGGCAATTGAGAAGCAGAGCCCTCTCTCGACGAACAAAAGTCGCTCTATAAGCCACTAATCATGCCCGTCCTGTTATATGCAGCACAAACCTGGACGTTGAGCATCTCTGATGAAAAGATTTTAGGAGCGTTCGAGAGAAAGATCCTTCGTAAAATCTACGGACCAATCTGCGTCAATGGCGAGTACCGAATACGATGGAACGATGAGTTGTATGAGCTATACGCCGACATCGTTATAGTAAAGCGCATAAAAATCGAGCGACTTCGCTGGCTAGGTCATGCTGAGCGTATGAAAGACGACGCTCCAGCGAAGAAAATATTCGATTCGGTACCCAGTGGCGGTCAACTCAGAAGAGGACGACCGCATCTCCGTTGAAGGGAAAAAGTGGAGGACAACCTGACGAAACTTGGAGCTTCCAACTGGCGCCAGAAAGAAACAGAAATGGCTGGCGCAATTTCTTACAACAGGCGGAAACCGACTTACGGTTGTAGGTGCCATCTAAGTAAGTAAGTAAGTTAGTAGACGTCGTGATGCTCGTGTTCCTGGATGTGAAATCTTATGTGACTGTTCGAAGACTTGTTTTCGTAGGGGTTGTGGTATGTAAGGTCGTGTTAGTGAATTTGTTTGTTTGCACCAAATTTTAATGTTGAGTAAAGGTACGTGTATTTGTTCGAGGTTGTACTTGTGACTGTCTAATATCTCTTGTAACTCTGTGTTAGCGGTTTGTTCCTTGTAGAGTGTTCTAAAATTGATATCCGTAGAAGTGAAAGCGTCTATTTCGGCTCGTGACAGTGCATCTTCTACAGTGGTTTCTGTACCTTTAATATGTTTAATGTTATTTGTAAATTGTGAAATGTTCTCTAGGTATCTAGTTTGTCTGGGACTACGTTCCGTTTGTGAATGGAGTGCATTGATTATTAGAGGTTTGTGATATGTGAATATCATGCAATTGTTACCTTCGAGATGATGTCTTAAGTGTTTAACCGTCAAATATATGGCAAGTATTTCTCGGTCGAATGTACTATATTTGGTTTCTGTTTGCGAAAGTTTCTTTGAAAAGAATGCTAAAGGTTAAAGTATTTCATTGTTTTGTTGTAATAAGCCTCCGATTGCGGTGTTTGATGCATCTACAGCAATTGCTAATTTCGCATTACTACAAATATGATTGAGCAGTCTTTGCTTTGCAAAATTATCTTTAATTGTTGTAAAGGCATGTATTGTTGTGTCAGTCCAGAGTAAGTGTTTATTCTTTGTTTTGGATGCTACTGTGACGATGTCATAAATTGGGCCTAGCATGTGTGCAAGTTTTGGAACACATCTGTGATAATAGTTAGTCATGCCGATAAATTTCTGCATTTGTTTTACCGTAACTGGTTGTGGATTGTCTTGTATGCATTGTGTTCGTTGCTCTGAAGGTTAGATACCTTGTCTCGAAATGTTGTACCTTAGGAAGTCTATCTCAGTTGCTCCAAAAATACATTTATTGGGTTTGATGTTTAAACCGTGGTCATTGAGTCTCTGAAAAATTTGTGTTAAATTTCAATGTGTTCCGTCTCTGTCTCGCTAGCTACTAAAATGTCGTCTAAGTAAACAAAAATGATCTGGTTCTGTTATAAGTGAAGCAAATTGTTTTAGTAGCTGAGTGTATTTATTGTGTAGTGGAAATAATTTTGGTATTGGTGTTTCGGAGTAAGCTGAGATTGCATTGATCGATAATTTTGTCAAGTTGTCTATAAGTTTTTTGTGTTTTAAGTCGAAGAGTAGTTCATAATTTGTCAGGAAGTCTGCTCCTATAATAGGTCTTGTAATGTCTGCCACAATGAAAGTGAATGGAAATTCTCGTCTGAGTTTTAAATTTACGTTAAGTATGTTTTTTCCGAAAGTCGAAATTGTACTTCCATTAGCTGTTGTCAATACTAAGTCTGAATCTCTTTTTTAATTTTTGAATTTGTGGGCAGGTAAAGCTGAAACTTCTGCACCACTATAGATTAAAAAATTAGTGTTGTTGTCTTAGTCGTGCAAGGATGGAGTTTTTTAGTTTGTCGACTTGTGTGTTGTGTTGTCTGGTGTTAGTCCGTTTTGAACAAATACACATGGTTGTTCACATTTTCTGGCCGCTCTACCGGATTGATATTGGTATCTACATACCCAATTAGCTGGCCGTTGTCGTGACATACTTCGATGTCGTTAATGGGACCTTGAAAAATTTTGCGGATTGAAGTTCCTTGAACAAGAGTTTCTTAGTTCTTGTACTTCAAGCGACAACTTATTAAAACTTTCTAAATAAAACCTTGGTTGTCGTTTCGGCAAAGTGTTGCGTGATTGCAATTAAATCTTCAGCATTTGCGGATTTCTTATTTATAGAGGACGTTTCACATCCAGCTATAACTTCCCACATGTTGTCTGCTAGTTTAAGAAGAACGTGTACTTCTTGATGGCCTGACCCGGTCAAGGTAACATTCAGACTTTTTGGTAATTTTCGTAACCAAAGTTTGTACATGAGTTCGCTACTTACTGAGGAACCAGTTAGCAATAGTAGTGAACGGAAAAGCTGAGATGGTTTTTGATCACCCATCTCAGAATCCGACAGGATTTTGTCGAGACGTTTGTTTTCGCTCAACGAAAGTCTCAATTAGTGTTTTCTTGAGTCCGTTGTATAGATTTGTGGACGGTGGATTTTGGATAAAATTCTATACTGTGACGATTACTTCCTGTGGTAAAGCTCTTACCAAGTATTCGTATTTGGTTCTATCCACTGTAATACTTTTGGCTTGAAATTGTATCTCAGTGTGTGCGAACCATGCCTCAGGACAGTTAGTCCAAAAGGGTGTAAATTTTAAGGAGTATTCCTGGTTGGCAAAAATTCTTTTAATTTTTTTTTGCATATTTTTATTGCTTGGATATTTGAAAATAACGTCCTAAAAGCGTTTTTTGAAATTCAAATACTTTAGGAGATATGGCCTTATTTGTCCAGCAATGTTTTCGCCAAAATGCGATTTGCTTAATTTGGCTTCTTTTTTAATGCAACGGCTTAAAGCAACCACTGAATTTCGTTCAACGCGTTCTTATGTAGGTAATAACTTGTTTGTATACGCATTTTAAAAACAAAAGAATGAATACACATTTTAGAGCTTATAAACCGAACCACTTCGAATTGAGTTATAAACCGGACGCGCGCGAGTTACGACACCCACAACAGCTACAACAACAACCACTACGCAATCACCACCGAAGCCGCAGAGGGCCAACAACCAAAACCAAAACGCTGAATTATTATTAAGTGCATTCTTTTTTGTTAACATTTATCTTTATTGTTTCTTCTTTTATGATTGCGACACTGTAATGTCGCAACCAATTAAATTTGGGTTGTATTAAAATTGTTTACTTTAATTCCCAAGTATATTCTGTTTTTTCTTTCTTTTACGATTGCAACATTGTAACGTTGCAATCGGTTAAATTAGAACATTTTGTGCTTACATTATAAAACTGTTAAGAAAACTTAAAGCAGAAAATAAAGTTCAGTTCAGATTTTAATTTGAAAGTAGAAAGTTGTGTTTTATTTTTACTCTTCGGCTCTCTAGTAAACTTAACTGGCGCAGTCTTCAGTCCGCTTAAACGGTTTTATCCTTTGAAAAGAAAATGAAACGAAGTTAAATTAAATAAGTTCGAATCGAGGGGGGGAAAAAAAGAGGAAAACATTAAACAAAACTACTAAAACTGCATCAAGCAAACCTTATCATCACTAGCAAAGATATAAATCGTTGGGTTTTGACCCTTAATTAACCGAAGGACCATCATTCGCTCCCATCATTATCAACGGCATCACCAACGACACCAGCTTCAATCAACAACGCCAGCTTCATTCGACAATGCAAAACATCATCCTTATTACGATTGGGTACATGTAAGTGTTTCGTTGTGTGGAAAAATAAAAAGTATTAAGAGTAAATTATAACATTATAAAAATAAAAAAAAAAAAAAAAATGAAACATCTGCGATCCGCTGAATAATAATAAGACAATTTAAGAGAAATTTAAGAGAAATAGCCAATTTAATAAGAAACCTTAAGGCAGAAGCGAAAAAAAAATATAAATTTAATAAACTTAAGAAAATCATAATAAATTCGCCTATACGTTTATAATATTCGGTAAAAATCTGTTTTTAATACTTCATCTAATGTAAAAAAAAAAAAAAAAAAAAAAAAAAGACAAGATTATATATAATTCTTTCACTCATTAAAGTTACAACAAGGGCATATTGTTCATAATTTTTGAGAATACATACAAAGAACAATTCAAAGAAAAAAATTATATTTTTTTTTAATATATAGCAGTAAATTATTACTACCCAATATTTTTTATGCCTAACAAAATTAAAAAAGAGAAACTTCGTTTCATACCATACAAATTGTGTAAATTTTCTAGTTTAACAACGATTTCTGAAAACAATGCCTCTTCTTCTGGTCTAAACGACTCAATTATCACTGATCAGACTTCTGATAGTAACTTAAGTGCCTCCGATCTGATAGATTCTTGCTCCATAACTAACATAATGACCCAATTAGGAGAATCTGCACAAACTCCTGGAGTTGATCAAGTCGGAATTTTCAATTCATTGATAATACCCGACGCGTCTAAAGACTTGCCAAAATTCGACGGCAACCCAAGATTACTCTACGAGTTCCTTAATAATGTAGAGGAAATCCTGCTTTTATCCGTGATACGGATAACACTCCTTATGGTCAGATTTTATTGAGGGGCAAGCCAACGAAATTTTAAACATGTACGGCACCCCACTCATTTGGGACAATATAAAAAGTAATCTTATCCTTCACTATTCAGACAAACGTAGTGAAACTTCGAATAAATGTAGTTTGACCAATAATTATAATATTATTTTGTTTGCTTTGAAGCTTAGGCTAAATGGTCCGTTGTTTTTTTATGCAAATAAATTAAAAATTATATTTTCAAATTTTTTAAGATTCAATAAATATCCCTGAGGAAGCTGAAAAAGACTCAGCGAAACGTCGGAGGAAAAATATGAAATAAATTTTTTAATTTATTTGCATAAAAAAACAACGGACAATTTAGCCTAAGCTTCAAAGCAAACAAAATAATATTATAATTATTGTTCAAACTACATTTATTCTAGGTAAAACTTCGGAAGGCTTGCCGAAAGATTTCTTATTTTATTTGGATCTTAAAACAAACACTATGAAAGACTTCTTTAAACATATTAAAATAAAATACAACATAGAAACTTGCACTACACTAAAAGACTACTGCAGACTAAAGAAGAGATCAGCCAAACAAACAGAGATACTTAAATTTCTACTAACATGCAGAGAATATGGAATCCCACCAAGACATATCACTAACGCAACAACAAAAGTACATCCCTTGTTCAATTCTAACATGGTCAAACACAATCTAGAAAAATTCGAACATAAATTTCACGTCAAAATACTCATCTTGGAAATTACTGAGACAAACAACCACCTAAGAACTTTAAAACAATACATATATCAATCGGAACTCAAAATGAAAAATGCACTCAACGATCATGAGTATACGGCTTTTATAACCAGACAAGCAAACACTTTTAAACACATATTGTGTTTCAAACAAAAGAAACTCACTTAACTAAAATCAGTAACTTAAGAGAGGAATATTTACTTAAATTAGGAATAACGTACAACGAAGATTGGTTTGTAAACAAAACCAACATCGAGTTTCCAGAAGAGAGCAAATGGTTACTCTCGCTTGGGAAAAGTTCGCACTACCCATAAATTCCAACAATTTCTCACCAATACATACAATAGCAAACATTGAACAATGCATACAAACCTTAGAAGAAGACACTGAAAAAGACCTTGCCAGATCTAAAATTTCAAACCAAGTAGCGACATACAAAAGGAAAATTCAAAATACGACGAAAGAGAAATTTATAATGAAAATCTACAAAAATACCCAACAATTTATAAAACAATATAAGGATGAGATAATAATCACAAAAGCAGATAAAGGAAATAAAACTGTTGTCATATACAAAGAGGAGTACATTAATAAAATGCAAAACAAAACAAAAAAAAAAAAACAAAACAATAAGAGATGACCCCACGTTAAAGCTACAAAGACAGAACAATATCGTAATTAACGAGCTACTCAAAAACAATTACATAGACAGAAGGGAAAAATTTAAACTCTCATGTTCTGCGGCCACAGCTCCCAGACTCCATGGACTCCCAAAAATCCATAAATTGCACACGCCTTTAAGACCGATTTCATCATCTTTTAATGTTCCGTGCTACGAACTATCTAAATACATAGGTGGCATTTTGAAAAACCTCATTTCCGAAAAATACAATATAAAAAACTCCTTTGAACTTAAAGAAAAGGTTAATGAGGTGGTACTATATAATGGCGATATTTTAGTATCTTATGACGTAATCACACTGTTTACAAACATACCGACTTACCTAGTTATTAAAAGAGTATTGAATTCATGGACGAATATTGAAAAGCACACAAAAATCCCTAAACAAAAATTTATTCCAATTCTAGAATTCTGTTTAAGAGACAACAATTATTTTAAATTTAATAACAAAATGTATTAGCAAATATTTGGAATGCCAATGGGAAATCCACTTTCCCCAACACTAGCAGACATTATATTGGACACACTTTTGGACTACACCTTGGAGGAATTAAAGAAAATTAACATTGAAGTCAAATTTATTACCAAATATGTAGACGACATTTTTGCAGTGATAAGAGAAACTGACGTAGAAATAATACTAAAAACATTGAACAAATTTCATAAAAAGCTACAATTCACGGTTGAAAAAGAAGAAAATGGAAAATTACCGTATGTAGACACTAAACTACAATCAATTCTAGATGACAAAATAGTGCTGAACTGGTATAAAAAATCAACATCCTCGGGCCGAATGATGAATTTCAATTCAAACCAACCGCTTAAACAAGATAAATACAGCAAATAATTTCATTAACAAAGTACTAGACATCAGTGACGTGCAATTTTGCGAAAAAAACATTATCAATATAAGATCAATCTTAAAAAAGAACAATTATCCTAATTACATTATAAATAACTTAATAAATGACAAACTATACCGACGATATAATAAAAAAATCCCAAACTCAATAACGGGTCAGTTTGGCAACATTACAAAATATTTCAGCATAACATCCCTATAGGAACAAACTAACTTGTTTTTAAAAACAACTAATTAAAAAAATAGTTTAATATAAACCAGTATATGAACTACTTTGAATTATATTAAGGCGGCATCCACTTCAATATATGAAGTAACTGAAATACTACTTAAAAACCAGTGATTGATAAACTACTTTGAATTATATTAAGGCGGCAACTACTCTGATGTTGGCATGTTTTAATTGAAAATTTTTATTAGATTACAAGCTTATACATATTTAACCATGTTATTTCATCAAATATTATTAACTTTTGGCCATCAGTAATAGTTTTCAATTGGTTATTTTAAAGCAATTAAAAAAATAATTTAAATGTAACTAATTTAACAAGTAGTTGAAAATATATGCAGACGACAGCCAATTGACTTATTTAGCGGACATCACCATACAAAATAAGTTAGTTCGTTCTATGGAAAAAAGTCAGAATTTCAACTAGTTGTGGTTGACAAAAAACTACTTTATCAACTACTTTTAAATTAGTTGATTTTCCTACAGGGATATGTCCCAAAACTAACAAATAGCTTACACTTACACAGAACTTTAAAGCAAGAAAACACATCATATGCTCACACATCTAATCAAACGCTTGAAAAACTATACACCAACACTAAAGACAAAATAAATAAGTTAGAGCAAGACAACGTAGTGTACGAAATCAGCTGCAAAGGAAAAAACGGAGAAGATTACAAAGAAGTATACATTGGGACAACAAAAAGAACACTAGGAGTTAGAATGAAAGAACATATGGCGGATATAAATAAAGGAAGAACGTCAACAGGGCTTTCTCAACACATCTTAAACACGGGACATACAGCTGATTTTGACAAGATTAAAATTCTGGACAAAGAGAAGAGAGCAAATAAAAGACTTACACTAGAAAGCTTGAGAATACAACAAAAAATAAAAATGACGATGAACACTAAAGAAGACAAGGATAACATAAATCTTATTTACTCAGTAGCAATTTAAAAAAGATAAATAGTGCAATATTAACATTAAGTGTACTTGACGAGTTTTTAGCAGTATTGTTTTTAATTGTTTTAATGTTTCTTTTGTTCGTGCTTCCAATTTGTTATAATGTTAAGTCATTAGTAAAATCTGTTCTTTAATGTGAAATTTAAAATTTTTGTAAGTATTCGTTAAAATTTTAAAATTGTTAACATTAATTTTCCCACAATATTGTTTCTAAATTATTATAAAAACCAATTGTATTTTCAAATTTTTAAGATTCAATAATTATCCCTGAGGAAGCTGAAAAAGACTCAGCGAAACGTCGGAGGAAAAATATGAAATAAATTTTTAATTTATTTGCATAAAAAAACAACGGACCATTTAGCCTAAGCTTCAAAGCAAACAAAATAGTTCTGAAACTTCTTTAATAAGAGATCTACATAACGTCAAACAATTGGACAAGAGTGTTGAGACATTCTACGGGGAAATTATTGAATTGCAATCTGCTCTTTGCAATAATACTCTCATTCACGAGAGAGATGATAACGTCATAAACGCGAAAAAAATGCTTTACTCCGAAATGTGTTTAAATACTTACCTTAGTGGTCTTAGGGAACCACTAGGATCAAGAGTAAGGGCAATGCAGCCGAATTCACTAGCTGCAGCATTAACTTGCTGTATTTAGGAACAAAACATATCTTACCAAAGATTTTCACAAACTCCAAAGGTCAACAACTATCCTCAGTTCAGAACATATGAAATCCGCCGTTTCAACCAAGGTAAAAATCAAAATTTTAATTATCGATATAATTGGCAACAAAGTCCTTATAACAAAAATTCAGGATTACTACCGTCAAGGGAAAGAGAACCCCAGCAAAAAATACTGTCACTCGAAACCCTTTTAAAAGATTTACAAATCAATATCCCCAAAATAATTTTAGATACCAAAATTCTGATATTATACATTCAAACCAAAATACACCAAGAGTAAAAGCAAGCTCAAGTCAACAAACAAGGTTTACTAATAATACAAATTTAAATTTTCACGAGACAACCAATTCTAACAATAGCTACAAACAACTAGACAAACTCTTTGACAATGAGCCAACCAATATTGAAGATGCCCAAAATTTTTTCACATCAGCCTCAACCAATCAACCGGCTATATAGATCCGATTAAGCACCCACCAACTTTACCCTATGTAATCATTTTTCTACCATCTGGTAAACCTCTAAAATTCCTCTTAGACACTGGCGCATCTACGTCCTTTATAAACCCAGAATATGTTCGAACAAGCGAACAAATCCACTGCAGTCCAGTCACTGTAACAACTGTTTTCAAAAGTTACCAGCTAAACAAACAGGCAACCTTGCCAATCTTTTCGGAATTCAATCAAACAGGCTTTCTGAAATTTCTTATTTTTAAATTTCACAATTTTTTCGACGGTCTTTTAGGTTGCGTACAGAGTGAACGCGAGTGACGGACAGGTTTGCGTACTGGTACCAGTGCGACAAAAGTGGTTTCATATAAACCTGCTCGAAGTGTGCAGAGTGCAGGCAGGCAGACCAAAGCAGGTTCTGCGACAAAACAGGTTGGTCCTGGTTTCTCGCAGCGGCGAGGCAGGTTTTAATGTATATTTTTTGAATTTTTGTAGGAAAATTATTTGCAACCACAATTTTAGGGGGTTTTTTTTTAAATTTTTGAAGAAAAATTGTTTTTGAGCGAAATTATTGCGCAAGGAAGCATTTATTTTATTGAATAACGTGTTAGCATTGTGTTGTTCATATACAACACATTCTTCACAGAATTTGAAGAAAAATAACTCATTACACTTTTTCAATGCCTTTTAAAGAAGCAATGATACAACACAAGCAATCAGCAACTAAGAATTGTGGACAAAAAACACACACACACATACATAATCAGCGACTGCGACGGCGCACGTGTTCATACTTTGATGAATATACAAAAACAACAACATGTAAACAAAGCATGCCACCGAGACGATCATTGTTTTTGTTTTTGTTCACAAATTGCATACAAAAAACTCAAAAAAAGCAAAATCAAAAATTTTAGGATGAATTGTTAGGGGATTTTCTTGGTTCCTGCGAAATTTTATTCTAATTTGTAACATATTGAGGGGAATTCATTTGTCAAAGAAAGCAATAATTCTAGTTTGAAAATGGATATTGACGTGGAAACACTTATTAGTGAAGTTTGTTCGCGCCCAGCGTTGTGGGACCAAAGCAATAAAAGTTACCATAACCGTATAATTGTGGACAAATTATGGGAAAATATTGCAAAAGTTATGCAAATACCGAGTAAGTTTGTTACAGTTTTTGGTTTTTTTGTTGCTTTAAAAACTCCTCAGCTTCGCTTAATACATTGCTGGAACCCTCGAGATCTATTATAACGTTCTGTAGTACGCAAATGCTTTTTATTATTTCATCTGCAAATAATGGGATAGTTTCAATCGGCTTCCACAATAATCGCCACTTAGCATTCATTATTCCGAAAGCACATTCAATGCATTTTCTGGCTCGGGAGAGTCGAGCATTAAAATACTCATTCTCAGCACTTATTTCCTTTCGGGCATATGGTCTTAGAACGTTTTCTAATAATGGGTACGCTTCGTCTGCTACAAATACATGCGGCATTTTTATATCGGTGCCTGGTAAATTTTTGTGAGGTGGAATTCTTAGTTCTTGGGACTTCAATAATTGAAAAAGTTGGGAGGACGCAAATGTTCCTCCGTCGCTTTGTTTTCCATACCCACCGACTTCAATAGCCACAAATTTGTATTTAGCATCTGCAACTCCTTGTAACACAATTGAAAAAAATTTTTTATAATTGTAAAAGAAGGATCCAGAATTTCCTGGACACTTTATTCGGATATGTTTTCCGTAAATGGCACCTATGCAATTTGGAAAATTCCATAATTTCCAGTATTCATCAGCAATGTCTTTAAATGTCAAAAGAGTTGGTTGCGGCATGTGGATGGGTTGTAATTCTTCCCAGAGGGCTTTGCATGTGGATTTTATAATATTCTTTACTGTGGATACACCCATTCTGTACGTAAAGCTTAAAGTGTGAAAAGATGAACCAGTCGCGAGATATCTGAATAAAAACATAAATATAAACAAAAGTTATATGAAGTTCTCCTTTGCTTTGTGTGCTTTTTGGTACAGCTTTACCCTTAATCAAAACAAAATAAACATGAACAAAACAAAACCATAAAAACAACAGCAGCATAATAAGTGTTGTTCTCTTGTTGTGCGCATGAACAAGTGTGTGTTTTGTGTTGCTGTTCTTGTTGTTGTTGGTAATTGTTTTTTTAGAGCATAACAAGAGCAGATAGGAAAAGGAATGCATAAAACCAACAAAACAATAGCAAACTATGTCGCACTGATCTGATCTGCTTGTCGCATTCACTATGAACGGTTTATTTTTAGAGCGGGTGCAACCTGCGCCTGTCCGCAAACCTGTCCGCCACTCGCGTTCACTCTGTACGCAACCTTAGGCATCGATGCTCTTCTCATATTACATGCAAAATTCGACCTTGTAGGCAAAACTATTACAACTAAAAACGCCATCAATAACGTAAATTTCAAAATGAATCAATCTTCTGGAATTCTCGAAATTCCAGCAAATTCAAAAATGTTAGTAAAACTACCAGTAACTAAGGAACAAGGAAGCATTTATATAAATTCCATTGACTTAAACCTTTGCTCCTTGTCAATCCGGGTTTGTATAATGCAGAAAAGTGGTATAGCACTGTCGAAGTAACTAACTTCTCCCAGGAAAATCATATAATCCTATTAGAATCTCTTTAGATGCAGAACAGTATGAGTCAACAGACTTTATCGAACTCAACAATTTTAACGGAACAAGCTACAATACTGAAGATACAACCGTTCAACCCTTAACAAGAAATTTAAATGATTTACTGCGAACTGAACACCTCAATAGCGAAAAGCATAAAAAGCTTTTAAAACTATGCAGAGATTTTTTTGACATTATTTACAAAGACAGCGAACCATTATCTTTTACAAGCGAGATAAGGCATAAAATAAATACCACTGATGACATCCCCATACCAAATCGTACAGATACCCATATATACACAAGCAGGAAGTTCAAAAACAAATAACCAAAATGTTGGAACAGGGAATCATTCGTCATAGCTATTCACCCTGGAGCTCTCCAGTATGGATAGTTCCCAAGAAAACAGATATCAATTTGAATAAAAAGTGGAGGCTAGTCATTGACTACAGGAAAGTCAATGATAAAACTATATCTGACAGATACCATATACCAAATATTTCTGAGATACTGGACAAACTTGGGAGATGCATATATTTTACCACTCTCGACCTAGCTAGTGGGTTCCACCAAATAGAGATGGACCCCAAACACATTCAAATAACAGCATTTACCGTTGAAACGGCCATTATGAATATACTAGGATGCCTTTCGGTTTAAAAAATGCCCCGAGCACATTCCAAAGAGTAATGGATAATATTTTAAAAGATCTTGTAGGGAAAATATGTATCGTTACCTTGATGATATAATCATTTACTCCACTTCCTTACAGGAGCATCTAGAAAGCATAACAATGGTATTTAAAAGATTAAGGGACGCTAATTTTAAGATCCAAATGGATAAATGCGAATTCCTTAAGAAAGAAATAGCCTTTTTAGGGCACATCATAAACGAGGAAGGTATAAAGCCTAATCCCGCGAAAATAGAAGCCGTTAAGTATTTTCCCTTATCCCGTTTGGGGAGTGTGTGTAATAGAGTGGGGTGTGTGTGGGGGTGTTCGCTGCATTTCTCTAAACAAAAATCTTCCCAATGGTGTACCTATTAATTCCCTAGTGTAGTGTAATGCCCACGAATATGATACGATTGGGTCTTTCCACCCAGTCGTATAAAACTCGTGTAAAAGCTAAGTGTGTGCCTCGTGAATAAGCTTAAATGATAACGCAACCTGAAAAAAAATTTTATAAAGTTATGTCGAAAAAAAGTTTACAGAAAATTTTGTCAAAAAAAATATGTATCGGTGTGCTTTTGGATACTTCGCTCTACTTGCATACGTTCGATTTAGAGTGTATCACTTCAAAATACAATTGTAGTAATTAAGTATTACGAATGTAGCAAAAAATTTAGTGCCACTGTGGTATTTCAAATGCACGAAACTGGTTCAGAGTGATGAGTACTGGCGTAGAGAAGTGGAGCGTGGACGGTCTGTCTACGGGGTTATTTTTCGTTGAAATATTCGGTAAATATTTTCGGAAATGGCAGTGTGCTGTATTAGTTCT
Organism: Coremacera marginata; assembly: GCA_914767935.1. Taxonomy (NCBI): domain Eukaryota; kingdom Metazoa; phylum Arthropoda; class Insecta; order Diptera; family Sciomyzidae; genus Coremacera; species Coremacera marginata. Next base: position 101,824,245 of record OU612046.1, read on the forward strand.
GTTGATCTAGGCACATTCACGATATGTTGGAAATTTGGGAGGAAATTTTAGAAATATGTGGGAATTTTATTTTCCTTGATGTATAAAAAGAGCTCCTTAAATTTAAAAACAATTTATAAATAAAAGTATTAATTTGATACAGTATATTTAAATAATAAATCTATTGTGGGACACCACAGATATATACTCACTATGCAGTGTGATTTAACAAAATAGTTGCCAAAGACAGTTGCCAAAACATTAGTAGAGAATTTAATTCGAAAATATGGTAATTTCAAAATTTTAAAATCAGATAGAGGTACAGAATTTACCAATGAACTAATGGCGGAAATATGCAGCCTTTTGAATGTTAAACAAATATTCAGTACACCATATCATCATCAAATTTTTGCAAAGATTACGAATGGGACCAATTAATCCCATACTTCACTTTTGCATATAATACAACACCTCATAATGATTTAAATTATACGCCTTTTGAATTAATTTTTGGGCAAATTAGCCAATTTACCAAATGAGAATTCTTCAATATCAATTCTATAATATAGATAATTATGCACAAGAATTAAAACATAGACTAAAATACTCGTTTCAAAAAGCAGATGTTGTATAATATTGTTAAGCAAAGAAGAATACAAAGTAATAACGTTATTAATCCACTTAATTTAAATATCGGTGATAAAGTTTTAGTTAAAAGAATGAATAGAAAGAAAAAGCAACCGCCTTATCATGGTCCTTATAAAATAGTTGATCAAAAAGGAGTAACTTCGGTTTTAGATTTAAATGGAAAAATTAAAGAATTCCACAAAAATTTATTAAAAAACTGGACTCAATAAACAAAATCTACTTAAAAACTAAATATTATATATATATATTTATAAAATAAAAGTAAGAAATTTTTTCATTTCACACTTGTTTCATTTCTATGCTGCAATTAATTTTTCATGTTATATTATTTCACTTAATATTATCACGTGTTCATATCATTTACTTGCATTTTCTTTTGTTACATATTAGAACATATGATGTTAATATTTAGGAACATATGATGCATTTCTTTCTTTGTTCTATTACACTCAATTAATTGCAATACATGTTCATGTAAATCACTTATATTGTATTCACTCACACACACTATGTTGTTATATTTACACATTAGAACATATGGTTTTTGTTTATATTTTCACTCAATCACAACGTACGTCAATTACAATCAAAAATGTTATTTATTTTGTAAAGACTAAAGTACCGTTATTTTACTATATAAACGAAGAAATTTGCCAAATAAAGTCATTAAGTTTTAATCTCCAAAGCTGCCTACTTAGTCTTTCAATTTGAACGCCTGTTTGCACTTATTAAGTGACTGCATAAAAATGTATATTTTTGCCTGTTTGTACTTTCAAGTGACGGCAACATTAGAGACCGAGGCGTTATTAAATGCCGACAAACTTATAGGCAGGTCCTTTCTTAAATTTTGATTTTTTTTTTACACTATAAAGTAAACGCGAATCATTTCAAGGGTCTGCTGTGTCTATAGATATCGTGTTGCAAACGGTTGTAGGATAACTGCTTACCTCAATATTTCCCCAATTGTCATCAAGGATCACTAAAAGATCTGCTTCGATATTTTCTTCAAGTTATTTCCGGAAATGCCTTTCACAGCTCCCTTCGTGTTTATTTGTTTATTAAATTGGGCACTGATTCTTCGCTGGGAGACAGTAAGTACTGCTTGTTGGGTCCTCCACCGTTTCCATTTTGAAATTTTGAGCCAACTTGTTTCTGACGTGTTTTTTTGGTCTATCCATACCTATTACTACAGTGCTTTTACAACATACTGTTCTGAAGAATGTTCAGCCTGAAAGTATGCACATACTTAACAGGCAAGCATGTCACTCATAAGTATCAAAACAGTTTTCTGTGCATACTTTCAGGCTGATCGCAAAAAATAATTACAGTTTGAGCGATATTGGGTACAGAGCAATGTGCTTGCGTTTGATATATTAGGATGTAGTCAAAGCAAAAGCAAATTTAAAAAAAAAAAATTCGGGCTTATCCGAGTTAAGCGAAATTCATGCGGACATGGTATTAACAAAATTTTCATTTATTTACATATACAATGCACTTACATGTTTTTGTTTGCTTTAGGTGTTTGCTTTCTCTCCAACTAATAACAAGGGAATGTAATGACGGGAGCTGTCAAAAATATTCCCACCTCCCATGTTTTCATAATGCCTACTTTTCCTTAAAATGAATGCTCGAAAACGTTTACAGAAAGGGAATGAGAGAAAATGAAAAATAAACTCGATTTATTTATTGAATTAATTTTATGTATTGTATTTCATATTAAAAATATATTTTGTGTGTTCAAATTTATATTTTCAATTTAATTTAGAATATATTGCAGGAAAAATAATATTTCATATTATTCCGAAATATTTATTTCCATTTGTTAAACATAAGATTGAATTACATTTATTTTAGCCAAGATAAAAATGAACAAGAACAACAAATCCATCACCAAATATATCAAACAAAAAATTCTTTTCGTATTTGTTAAACCATTTGTTAAACATAAGATTGAATTACATTTATTTTAGCCAAGATAAAAATGAACAAGAACAACAAATCCATCACCAAATATATCAAACAAAAAATTCTTTTCGTATTTTAAACAATGTTCACAGAATTTTTGAAAAATTTTAACGCAAATATTTACATTCATATTCAATTCTAAAGATAACAAGAAAAATATTTAAAAGCTTTATCCCCAGTCTAAAAAAAAGCAAACTCCCTTTTTAAAATTCCCGGGGAGATTTCATTCAGAATCGACTGATTATCTTTTTATGCTATTTTTACACAGATAAATCCCGTGTTTCCAACAAAAACAAAAATTGACAAGCTTGCGACAGCTCTTCGTCAACTGTTGCTTCGACTGTTAAATTTTACGCAGCAGATAACAGTAGGCGACAATCAATCAACGGTGAGAGCTAAGTATATGCTGCTGCTGTAGCTGCTGATCGCTTTCACTATTAGTGCGCAGCCAAGGCACAATTCCTGGTGCTGTTGCTATTTCATTTGCAGCAATTCAAACACTGGTCGAAACTGGCCGAAACCGAATATTCGGCCGGACACTATTTCAAATTATAGAAAGATTGTTAATTTCAGTAAATAAAACGTGCTTTTACGTGATTTTTAGATTGTTTTTTAATTATTTTTAACATAATTATGTGCTGAATTGAAAGCAAAAGCCATATGTAAAATGTTTATTTTGAAGGCGATACAATGAATACCTAGTAAATATTTTGTGTATTATTGACCAATTCTCGGTCCTTTTTTAACAAAATGTAAAAAACAGTCAAGTTATTAACATACAAAGAAATTTAATTGTAAATAAATATATTTTTGTACTTTAATCCGTCCTGATTTTTGTTTTTGTTTTTTCAGGAAGTGGATCTTTCGGAGATATCTATCTTGGTATGAGTATTCAAAATGGCGAAGAAGTTGCAATTAAAATGGAAAGTGCAAATGCACGCCATCCACAATTGCTCTATGAATATAAATTGTATCGTGTTCTAAGCGGAGGCGTTGGTATTCCTCGTATTCGACATTATGGGAATGAGAAAAACTTTAACACCTTAGTAATGGATCTACTTGGTCCATCCTTAGAAGATTTGTTTAATTTCTGTACTAGACATTTTACTATTAAAACAGTGTTAATGTTGGTCGATCAAATGATTGGTCGGCTTGAATATATCCATTTAAAATGCTTCATTCATCGAGATATAAAACCTGATAACTTTTTGATGGGAATAGGGCGACACTGTAACAAACTATTTCTAATTGATTTTGGTTTAGCCAAAAAGTTTCGGGACCCTCGTACCCGTGTTCATATTACTTATCGTGAGGATAAAAATTTAACAGGAACTGCTCGTTATGCTTCAATTAATGCCCATTTGGGTATAGAACAATCAAGACGAGATGACATGGAATCCCTTGGATATGTTATGATGTATTTCAATAGGGGAGTGCTTCCTTGGCAGGGAATGAAAGCTACTAATAAAAAACAAAAATATGAAAAGATATCAGAGAAGAAAATGTCCACTCCGATCGAAGTGTTATGCAAAGGATTTCCAGCTGAGTTTTCTATGTATTTAAATTATTGTCGCAGCTTGCGGTATGACGAACAACCTGATTATATGTATCTACGGCAGCTTTTCAGGTAGGTGCTTGATTAAAAAGGTTTTTTTTTAAATGCAACAGCTAAATAAAAATAAAGAATTATTAATTTAAGATAGTAAAAATAAATTATTTTCAAAACTATTACACAAACTTACTCATATGATTCTAAACATTGAAAAATCATTTTGTTGCAAAATTATAGTTTGAATCTCAACATTAACTTAAAATAAAAAATGTTTACAAAAATAATAATAGATTTCAGCTTTTCGCACATTCTCAGCATGAACCCAAGTATAACTCAAAAAATCGTGCCCAAAACAAAATAATAGAAAATTTACCCACACAATTACTACCATTATTACCTGAGGCTAGATTCTGAAAATCGCCTAGCTAAAGCTAAATCTCTATCGCTAAAATGCTACGAAGAATTGTTCAGTTCCTTATCGATTTCGCTAAAATGCGATTCTGAGTTTCAAATAAAATTACCTAAAAATTCTACTTGTACTACCGGCCGCAGTAAACGCTGTTTTAGCGATTCTTATGTCAAAAATTTATTCGATAAACGTATAAATATTCAATGAAATTGTAGTATGCGACGGGTTTCTGAATTTTATTTTTTATTATCCCTATTGCCAACTTCGGCAAGACTGTAAATTAATGGCTATAAAGCCGCTCTGTTTTAGAATAAAGACTTGTCTTTTTCTGGTGAGAAATAAATCTGATTTTATTTGTTATCAATTCAGGTATTTATAATAAAATATAACATTATTTTACTTAACTACTATTTCCATAACTCCTCCTCTTTTTTTGATAATTCATAAAAATAGTTTTGGTTGGCTCAATAGAATTGTCTATTGAGCAACACATTTTATTAGTTTGTTTTCTGTTTTGTTCTGGTCGCATGCAACGAAATATGCTGCGCTTGCACTTACACCGCTATTTGGGTTAGTGTCAAAACGGAAGCAATGTTAATATTTGGTCATGCTAGTTGTGTTGTAACTTAAGTATAACACTGACCCAAAGAACGAAACAGAATTTGTAATTGTTTACTTTTTTGTAAAAGTACCGTGGACATGCTGTGCTGTGCCACTACAAAGTAATATAAATAAAAAACTCGAGCGGAATACCCGGCGTCGTACAGTGCAAGATTACGCTCCCTGGGTGATCAAAATGCTGTAGCTTTTGAAAGGGTGAATATATTTTCGTTCGGTTTTCTGTGTTTTATTGGAAATTGGTATGGTTTTCAGAATATAAAAAAAACGAAGACTAGGTAGAGGGTACTGAGTAGGGTTACCCAAAATTAAGCGCAAAAATTAAAATTAATGTGTATTAGTTCTAACCAATTTGCAAGTTTAAATAGTATTAATTAGGGTTTTATAAGTTTTTTTAAACTTTTGGTACTTAATGTGTCTTAAAAAATGAAACTAGCAAAACATTTATAAAGCTCAAAATAAGTTTAAAAATTTTCCAAAAATACAAAATACAGGGAGTCCCGCAATTGAGTGCAACTATTTATGGAGCTGAAAGTTTATATCGAGCTGAGCAAATTCTTTGGGAGGGGAGGGGAAGTCTATTTTCACATTCTTTGGAGCTACAGGGCTAATTAATATTTCACGACTTTGGTTCACGTTATTGTTTCTAGCAGAAAAACTAACTTATATACATTTTACATACAAAGGCAATAAAATCATCGCCTCCGTTCTTAAACAGCTCAGCGTCCAAACTATCGGCTCCCGCAGCTTTGTTGTTCTTAAGTCGTGTTATGGCTGACCAGACTTCATTATAGTCGGGCAGAGGAACTTCAACGCTGTCATCCATAATTGGGGTTTCCGGGATATCATCTCTATTGGCGGGATTGTTGTCATCATCGCCATTCAGAAGACTATAGAAGTGTTCCCTCCATAACGTCAGTGAACTCTGGATATCTGTAACTAGATTTCCGTTTTCATCCTTGCAGGAAGGGGCCCCGGTTTTAAAACCATCGGCCTAGCGTCTTATATTTTCGGGCCTCGTTCCTGCCACCATACATCTCAATCTTCTCGCACTTGTTGGGATCCTCCCTGTGAGGATAACCTTAGGTCCGTTGTCGCGGCCTAAACTTCCTATATTGGATGGATACGGTTTCTGGCCGTATCCTATTATAATGAGTGGCTACAGCCGATACATCTGAGCCGAGTTTCTAATTGGCACCTGGCACTTGGAACAAGTTACCAAACGTCGAGTTATTTGATGGAGTTAACGGCTTTTATACTCACCCATTCTATCCAGATTTGGACAGGATCCTCAGCTGCCTCGGTTGTCGTTGCAGAGCTAAATCCAAACTATGTTATATACAGGTAGGAAAGAGATGATGTTACACCATATCTGGGAAGATGTGACTGGAGGATCCTCCCAACCATGATTTTTATTGACACAACTTTAGTTAAGAATCTCAAATGATCTGTATTCAAAGCCCGTTGCCCATTACCTCAAGGAAAACAATCATTTTAGTTCTGCTTGTCAATGCTCAAAAAGAAACTTTAGTAATAAATTTTTTTTTTTTTTTGTTAATTTTCCTTTCTTTTTAGTTATATTCTTTTTTTTTTATTATGGAGTATTTACAATTTTTAGATTATAAAATAAAAAAACAAATCAAAAAATTTTTTAGATACATATATGAAATTTAAACATATTTAGATAAGTGCCAAATTATAGAGAACAAATATTTGGTTATATTATTCAGTTAAAACTAAGTGGGTTAAATATCATTCTGAGTTATAGACTTTGTTTATTTTTTAGTTTGATTACTAAATCATTGAGCAAGAAAAACAAAACTACGATTATCATAATGATTTAAGCTAGCAAGAGAACATTTAAACTTTTCTTAAAACTGGTTTTTGGTCAAAACAAAGAAGAGAAGAGAAAAGTGCAATATAATTTTTCTTTTCTTTATATTATTGAAACCGCTCTGTAACATTTACGCTTTTAAAGAATGCTAAATTTGTGTTATGTGAAGCATATTTCTAACACTTTAAAAATTGATAAAAATAAAAATGAAAACTTACAGACTTACTAACACATCTCCAAATCGGTGTAAGGCCTTCCAACGATGACAGTAGTGTTCGTGAGCTAAAAAAAAAGAGCTGAGCAAAATTTTTTGCCCCAGGTGACCATCCACCATTTTTGTGCTTGTTCAGAAACACGTAGCAGAAAAATAAGAAATCGATCCTTAAAACTTTTTTAAACTAATCATTTGGTAACTCATGTAACGCAAGTTTTCGCTTAATTACAATACGTTTCTAATTTATGATGTTTTTATTTTTCTTCTTTTCTTCTTTTTCTTATTTACTTTACCACTACAGCTAAATTGTTTAACTTTCTTCTTTATCTTTATTTTCGGTTTTATTTCTTCATCAGCCTTTAATAAAGCCTTTAATAATAAAAGTGTTTGCTTAAGCACGCGTAGATTTTATGTTTCTTGTTCCTTGATGTTATGTTTTGGTTTGTCTCCACTAACGTTTTATTTTTTACTGGACCAAGCAAATCTCGACTGATCTTTTGTTGTCGCTGACTAACTGTAAGGCAGGTCACCCAATGGTTGTTGACTACAAAACAGTTGCACAAGCATTCTTCTCCCTAGTTTTTTTTTTTTTTTTTTTGGGTGAAATATGTTCGAGATATTTTATTATATTTTTTACTCCCCCCTTTTTTTCGTGGACTTGTTCTACCGTGTGACTATAATTAGAAAAAGAGAAAAAAAATAGCTACTTCGTTATGGAATAATGCAAAACTTTGGTTAATTTATAATTTACTTTTAATCATTAATATCTAAACGTATGAAATAGATTAATTAATGAATAATTTACAATTATTAAATATGTGGGTATATGTTAAAATAGCTTAAGTCGAAAAAGAACTTGTTTTGAGTTATCGCCATTTTTTTATAAATAATTTCCAAGATTTTTGTATATAAAAAAAAGTCAGAAAAGTTAGCGTAACTTCTTTGGCGGATAAAAATAAAGAAGAGGAACATTTATGCATTTGATATGGTTATTAATAATATGTGAAACTTTAAATTATCGCTTGTGTGGCCCTAAGCTACTTTAACTTATTGTCACTGAAATTTAAAGTGAAAAGAATTTAAAGTGAAAATAAAATCTAGGGTTTAATACTGAATTAAGAGTACATAAGCACAATTTTCAATATTTATTGGAAGATGCTGATGGAATATCTCGAAAAGTTTTCAGGTCTTTTTACATGAAATGTTTAAAACAAAAAATCTAAGCGCCACCGAGGCTCGCGGACGAGCTCCTTCAGCAAATAAAACTTCGGAAAACAATCGCAAAAATGTTATAGATTTCATAAACCTTTTCCCGAAATACGAATCGCATTACAGCCGTAAAAAATCCGAAATAAAAATATCTGCACCCTAATATAAACATACGAAAGTTTTACGAAGAATAAAAAGTTATTTTGAAGCGAAGAACACTGATGTTGTTTCGCATTATGTCTTCAGTGAGATTTTTAACAACAATTTTAATCTAAGTTTCAAACATCTACACACAGATACGTGCAAGACTTGCGATCAATTACAATGTGCTATAAAAGGAAGTTTTGTGGAAGCAGAACTTGATAAACTTAAAGAAAAACAACAAAAGCATATGGAATCCGTAGAAAGAGCATGCAACGAGTTTAAACAAGACGTAGATAGAGCTACTGAAAGTAGATGTTTGGCTGTTTTGACATTTGATCTCCAAAAAACATTGGAATCGCCTGCATTGACAACATCAGTTGCGTATTATAAGAGACAATTATGGACGTATAATTTGTGTGTGTACGATGAAGTAAAAAAAAGAGGTAAGATTTACTTACTTACTTACTTAGGTGGTCGTAACAACCCGTGTCCGGGTTTCAACCGACCTCATCAGCTCTCGCCAGGCGCCTCTGCTTTGCGCGCGCCTTCTCCAATCGGATACACCAAGTGCGGTTAGGGCTTCCTCAGCCTGGTCCATCCATCGGAGGCATGGTCTCCCTCGTCGTCGTTGACCAGCGACCCTCGCCTCGAGCACCTTTTTTAAGATTTACACCTTTATTAATAAGGCCATACAGGTCAATGATTAAAATTTACGAAATAAGCGCCTCTTTACGTAAAACGAACGATCGCTGAACGTCACGCGAGACACGGGATGCAATAATTTTTTTCATAAAAAAACTAGTTACTTTATCCATCGTTCAGCCTTCAATCGTTATACCTAATATGGCCCTAAGACTCATTGCTGCTAGGTGTCGATGAAAAGAACTCCCCTTTTTTGCATACTTATTTTCCCACGTGTTTAAGTCTTATGGTGTTTTCATTTCTACAAAAAAATGTTGCCCTACCACGTGCGACGTTTTAAAAATGTTGCACTCAAACCTGAAAAAGTCTAAGTTTTGGCCAGCTGATTTTCAGGGCAACATTCTCCACTGATGAAGTTTCACAGGGCAGGAAATGTGCCTTTTTTGCCCTGTTTAAATCTTCAGCCGTTTGCACTTATTTTACTATCGAACACGAAAAAAGAGGGAAAAAGAAAAAAAGCAAAATTTTTTGGTAGAAACGAAAACACCATTAGTTTTCCCGTTTTTTGTCCGAGTTTTTCAAAGAATAATTTAAAGCTTTTAAAAACAATAACAATTTTAGTGTTCATTTCACTCCATTTCCTATATAAACAACAGTACATAAAGAGCAAAAGCGTTCATACTTTTACGAACAATATTAATAAGTATTAATTTCAGTCGACTCTATATCAATATTCGGTTAAAATTTCTATTATCCGCCCACCAAACGAAGGTCTCGGTGCAAAGAACTATAAGATTATTTTATACTAGTTAGCCCGTGAGGCGTTAAAACACCAAATTAAAAATATTTAGTGATAGGTAATTTTGATTTCATATACACTATTTAACGCCCAAATGTTCTAATTTTTACCTTGCCTTTCAATCTCGTGTAACATGATGAAGAAAATTTAATACAATTGAAAAAGCCATATACTTTATTATTTGAATGTCGCTCTTTCGAATGGAGTGCATTTGAATTGTTCATATGAAATTATTGTCAAAATTCAGCTTTTTAAAAAAAATACACATTAAAAATATAAAAAAACAAATGCGTTTTCAGCCCTTGAAAGAACTTTGACCAAGCTTCTTATGATGAATTTTGTTGTACGTGTTGTGAATGTTTGAACACAAATGATCGAGTACTGGACCTTCAAGCTTTATGCCGACTCCGAACGGCTTATGTTCTCGAGAAGGCAGTTTTTACTCTCTGAGGTTTGAGAAAATTTTAAAACTTTCTGTGTCAGATGGGATACGAACCAGGGTTTTGTTGCATACAAGCCATGCACCTTTATCAGTATGCCACAGCTGCCACAAATAAAAAATACACAATATTTAAGAAAAAATAAGACAGACATAGATCTTTCAATTGCTACCCTATTTATAAAAATCGCGTCTATTGTATAGATTTGATAGTCATCACAAAAAATGCGCTACATTTACTGATTTTATTATTATGCAAACCTTAACATTCCGTATTTATATCAATTTTTTAACAAGTTTTATACATCTTCTAATACTTTATTTCCATTTCATTTTTTGTCACTAACTGCTTTATTCTGAAAATTCGGTAAAAATCTATTTTTCACCAACTACAAAGAAATACTTCCCAAAAAAAAATTGAGAAAAAATTTTGCCAGGGTACCATTTTACTCTCACTATCATGTTAAATGTGTTTTTTTTTAATGGAATTTTTCCATAATAATCTATATCAAGAATTTTAATTGTATCAAGGATTTGGGAAAAAATTACAAATTTATTTTTTCAAACAGATTAGTTCTATAAAAATACAAAAAATATTAAGACATCCCTAATAAAACAATTTTCAAATGGCTTATTACTAACCCTACATTTTCCCCCATTCGATCACTGTTTTCCCCGCCATCAAGTTTTAGTCGAAAAATCCCGAGAAACTAGGAAAATCTCGCCACCTGGCACCGCTGCTCATTATAACCGTTAAAGTCATAAATAGGCGACAATGTATGCTAATAAAAAATTTTTCGGTTTTCAATAGGGTACATGTACATATGGAATGAAAGCGTTGCCTCGAGAGGAGGGCAAGAAATTGGGAAATGCTTAATTCATCATTTGAAAAATCATATACCTGCCTCAACGGATGAAATTGTTTTATATTCCGACTCTTGTGGAGGACAGAATCGCAACATTAAGCTTGCAATACTTCTGAAGCATTTTTTGGCATCTTCTAATATGAATACTATTACTCAAAAATATTTCATATCGGGTCACAGTTGCGATAGATGTTTTAGCTTGATAGAAAAATGCAAAAAAAATATCGAAGTTGTACCAACTCCAGACGATTGGCTAAATATAATAAAGGAAGCTAAAAAAAATGATCCAAAGTTTCATGTTAAAAAAATGGAAAGTGCTGATTTCGTTAGTTCCATGGCATTGGAGAAGATGATTGTAAACCGAAAAGTCGACATTACTGGACAGAAAATAAATTAGTTTAAAGTTGAAAAAATCACTCAGGAAAAGCAAAATATATTTCAACTTATTTTTTCTATGGCAAATTTGACACATGTGGTCAATTTAAAGAAGAGAAGTGTGTGTGAGGAAGACTTAAGGACGCTGCATTTACCTTGTTTGTATGTAGAATGGAAAGCTATCACTAAAGCAAAATACTTAGACCTTCTTCAGCTAATGAGTTTCATACCAATAGAATCTCGTCACTTCTTTCAAAATTTAAAGTACGAAAACTGTTCCGATATTGACTATGGTATTGTAAGTGATGGCAGTGATGAAGATAATAGTTCTTAAGCAAAATTTTAAAAGCATTTTCATGTCATTATATTGTATTTTAATTTAATTTCAAATGAAATATTTATTATTAATTATGTGTAATTAATTGCCATTTATTTCAGTTTTTTTATATTTTTTTTTAACATAAGTTAATTCTTATATAGTTCATTTTTATATTATTATATTCTTTTTACTTTAATTTAAAATGAAATATTTTCAATGCATGTGTTTATTTAATTACAGTTGATTTTTATACTATTATATTGTTTTGCTAAATGAATTTGAAATTAAATATATTCATTATGTTCTCAATAAAAAAATTGTCTATTGTCTTCGAACACCTAAAATTTAGTTTTTATTCACTATAATCTACTTTTTTCTAATTTTGATTATTATTTTTAATCATTTTTTTAATCTAATTGAACAATAGCGGAAAGTAACCATACGAACTGAATTACCAAATTTTAGTCTCATACAATCGAAACAGTCGGAAATATAGCATTTTTATTGATTTTTGGGTGGTAAAAGGGGGTGTGGTTAAAACTAAGAATGCAATAACCTAATCTATTACGCAAGTAATACACGTTTTAGGTTTTAGCGAAATCCGTTTAGACGTTCAGATTTGTAATAAAGTCAAACAAACAAAAAACAAACAAACATACAAACAAACATACAAACAAACAAACAAATAAACAAACAGAAAATGATTTTTATTAATATATACAGATAGATAGATTAATTAATTAGAAAAATTTGTTCTCTCCTTACATGACTTTGAAATCAATAAAAAAATTAATAAAGTTAACTACGAAATAGCCAACATAAACTTAATTTTATTATATAAACATCAAAAATTTAATGTATTTAAAGAACTTCATGCAAAATTGCATTTGTGAAAATATTACAGCAAAATAACAATCAATCACACTTGCGTTGCTTGTCGACCAAAGTCGAAGCAAAGAATAATAAAATAAAACCGATTATAAATGAAGAGTGCAAGCTCTCACGCATACTTACAAAATTTACACGCACGCTACAGAGATAACTTGTTTTTACGCTGTGCCAATTTTGTAAGTGTTTTTCTTCTGTGAAATAACCCTATAGGAACAAACTAACTTGTTTTTAAAAACAACTAATTTAAAATAAACCAGTATATGAACTACTTTGAATTATATTAAGGCAGCATCCACTTCAATTCTAAATAGTTTTTATTGCATTATATATGAAGTAATTGAAATACTACTCAAAAACAAGTGATTGATAAACTACTTTTGTAAAGCTTAGTATAATGGTGAGGATGAAGTTGAGTAAAAGAGCAAGAGTTTTAACTGAACAAAACTTTATTAACTAAAAGAATTAAGGAATTAGAATGAAATCAAAGCTGTGAGCGTCCACTCATGCCTAGGGACAAGTGATACTCTCAACTTTGAATTTCTTCTTCTTCTAATATAACGTAAGAAATCTGAACAAGAAATCAATATAATTTGTATAAAACTAAGAAAAATATGAACATAATAAGAATTATAACATCATTTAAATAAAGTGATGCTGGAGCTACGCTAAGCAGTACTCGACCGTTACAATCTCCCCCTCTAATCTCGAAGTAGTCCCTACGAGTGATTAGCTTTCTAAAGGTCGACCTCTTCTTCTCATTGGGTGAATTGGAAGGTCATTGTTGTTGCCTTTAACCAATTTTAGTGCTGATACATGATGAGTGCCTAAGGGAAGAGATAAATTTGTTGGATTAGCTACTTCATAAATTACCGAACCAATTTTCTTGGTGATCACGTAAGGACCATCTCTCTTGGGTTCAAACTTAGCAGTTATTCCTTTATTTGCGCTACTCAAAAAATGTGTTGTGACCCACACATAATCGCCCACAGAAAATTGTTGTTCAGGTCTCCTTTTCTGGTCTCCATACTTTTTGAATATTTTTTGTGATTGTTCCATGTTATGGATTCCAACTTCGAAAATATCTGCTAGGTTGCGGAGAACTGGTGTAATTTCATTTTCAAAATTCTTGTTTATAATAATCTCGCTGATGTCATGATTTAATTGACAAGGAGTACGCAATTCCCTTCCAAACATGAAAAATGCCGGAGAAAATCCAGTAGATTGTGTAACAGCAGAATTTAAGGAGAACCTTACTGCTGGTATAAACTGAGCCCACTTAGTGTGTTGAGCACCAACTAAGATAGAAAGCGTTAATTTTATGTCACGATTTTTCCGTTCAACGGGGTTGGCTTGTGGATGATATACTGGTGTATATACATTTTCGATCTCTAAAACGTATGTTATGTATTGCATAACAGCAGATACAAATTGTGGTCCATTCTCGCTTATGATACGTCTCGGCAAACCGAATCTCAGAAAAACATCATTAATAAGTGCTTTTCCACATGTTTGTGATGTTGCCTCTGTAAGTGCGAAAAGTTCAACCCATTTTGTAGTTACATCTTCTACCACGAGAGTCCACTTTTTCCCAAAACTTAAGGGCAAAGGGCCAAATAAATCGACGGAGAGTACCTCGAAACGTTGAGTATTTGCTCTGGTTTTTATAAGACCTTGTGGCTTTTGATTATCAGCTTTATATCTTTGACATAAACTGCATTTAAGAATGTAATCGCGAATATCGCTTCGCATATTATTCCAATAATAGTATGGAGCAATCCGGGCAATAGTTCGCGTAATATCCGAATGACCAGCAGTATCTGTATCATGATTATCCTTTATTATAGCGATTTTGTCTTCTGTTGGATTAACAAGCTGAGCATTTGGAGTATCTACTTATTCGTTATATTTATGCAACACTCCGTTTGTAATAATATAACCTTTTGAAGTGAACTCTTCCGCTTTTGCTATTTCAGTTGATTCCAAAGCTTCGATTATTTGTTTTAATTTGGGATCTTGGAGTTGTTTTTGGCGTAAATCTCTTGCACTCAGTGACGGCATATCGACTGCGGTGTACAAGATCATATCGGAATTAAATGGGCGTGATAGTGTATCAGCGACTTTGTTTAATTTTCCGGATATGTATTCAATTTTTATATTATATTGTTGCAAAAGAAGGGCCCAGCGCGCTAAGCGGCCAGTTGGCGCCTTTAGTGAGATTAACCAACGCAATGGTTGGTGATCTGTTAAGACTATTACCTCTGAACTTTCAATATAACCCCTAAATTTTGATACTGCCCATACCATTGCTAGAGCTTCTCTTTCAGTTGTATTGTAGTTGCGTTCAGCAGTTGTCAAAAGTCTACTAGCGAATTCAATTGGATGTTCATGTTTGTCAAAATCTTGCACTAATACTGCTCCTAACGCATAACTACTGGCGTCCGTTCGAATTCCAAATGCCTTTGTTTCATCTGCTTGCTTAAGTACTGGTGCGTTTGTCAGAAGGCATTTGAGTTTATCAAAAGCATTTTGTTCATCTTGTCCCCATTTCCAAGAAGCATTTTTTTTCAAAAGGTTTGTCAAAGGGCGTGAAATATCGGCGAAACCCTCGATAAATCGCCTGTACCATGAACACATTTGAACCAATGAAATAACCTGTTTTGGATTACGGGGCGTATCCATTAATTTAATTGCAGAAGTTTTTTCCGGGTTAACTTTAATACCATGTTTTGTAAGTACGTGGCCGAGGTAGAGGACCTCAGCGCAGCAGAATTTACATTTTTGGCGGTTTGCTGTTAGCCCAAAAGTCTGCAGACGTTTAAAAACTTGTTTTAAGTCATTTAAGTGATCCTCAAAGGATACTGAGCAAACGATGATACGTATCATCTAAGTATATCAATATAATTGCATCTATACCTCTGCATATCCTATCCATCACTCTCTGAAACGTAGCTGGTGCGTTTCGCAATCCAAATGGCATTTTTAAAAATCTAAAAGTGCCAAATGCAGTTATGAATGCTGTCTTATTTCTGTCCTCTTCAGCTATACTTATTTGCCAATACCCACTTTGTAAGTCGATTGTACTCATAAAAGGTGTACATTTTGCAGCGTGTAACAAATCGTCGATACGTGGCAATGGATATCTATTTGGTGTAGTGATGGAATTCAGTTTGCGGTAGTCCACACAAACTCGAATATTTCCATCTCTTTTAGGCACCATTACAACAGGTGCAGCCGATGGCGAATCGCATTCTTCTATATTCTTCTATCTCGAGGGGTGCCTTTTATATTTCGGGATTAGAGAACAAAAACAAATATTAATCATCGAAAATCACTTTATTGTTTTTCAAAATATTCTCCATTAAGATCTATACACTTTTGCATGCGTTTGAACCAATTGTCGAAGCACTTTTGCCACTCTGATTGAGGTATCTCCAAAACATGCATTCTGAATGCCGCAACCGCTTCTTCGGGCGTCGAAAATCATTGTCCACGCAGTTTATTCTTCACGGTTGGGAATAAAAAGAAGTCATTCGGTGCCAAGTCAGGACTATACGGCGGATGACCCATCAAATCGATGTTTTGGGTGCTCAAAAATGCAGTTGTTTGAGCCGATGTGTGAGAGCTCGCATTGTCGTGGTGAAGAGTGATCCGTCTTCGGCGGTTGGTTTTCCTGATTTCTTGGAAGACAACTGGCAAACAAATGGTTGTGTACCACTCAGAGTGGACTGTTCTGCGTTGTTCTAGTGGTACGGTTGCGAAATGTCCATATTTTCCGAAAAAACAGGCGACCATTTGCTTGGAAGTGCTTCGTGCGCGAACAACTTTTGTTGGATTTGGCTCATCTTGAAACACCCATACAGTCGACTGCTGTTTACTTTCGGGCTCATACGCGTAAATCCACGATTCATCACCTGTCACGATGTCATAGACGTGTTTCGAAGCACCGCGATCGTATTTTTTGAGCATTTCCTTCGACCAATCGACACGAGCCTTTTTTTGAGCGATTGACAAATTGTGTGGGATCCAACGCGAACAAATTTTTTTGACAGTCAAATGTTTATGCAATATTGAATGTATGCTGGTCCCACTTATGCCTAAGGTTGCCTCAATCTCACGAAAGGTAACATGACGATCTTGCAATATCAGTTCGTGCACAGCATCAATGGTTTTCGGAACAACAGCTGATTTCGGACGACCTTCACGAAATTCGTCTTGGAGTGAACTACGACCACGATTGAATTCACCATACCATCGATAAACACTGGTCCTTGATGGAGCTTCATCGCCAAAAATTGAATTAAGTTCATCCATGCACTGTTGCTGTGTTAATTCACGTCGAAAGTTGTAAAAAATAATCGCACGAAAATGTTCACGATTTAATTCCATTTTTAGACCGAGATGAATCTTTTAAGTTACTATAAACAACACAAATAGCGCTCGTATGTCAAAACGTTCTGAGTACGTATAAGCCAACAAATGTCAAACTTTGCGATAGAGCATTCAGTTGACAGATTGCAACACCAGGGTTGCCAAATCCCGAAATATAAAAGACACCCTACGTACCTAAATTGAGCATTTTGTCAAGTTCCTCTCTAAGCTTATTTTTTTTTCTGAGTTGATAGTCTATATGGAGGTAATGCTATAGGAGTATTGTTTCCAATATCGATGTGATGTTCGACATCAATTTTGGCTGATTTTAATATAAATATTTCAGCGAAGTCTTCGAGAAAAATATTTAGTTTATGTCTTTCATAAGTAGATATGTCGACTGCTTCGTCTTCTCGTAATGTTATGTCGCACATATTTATGTTTAGACGCTTGGGTCTATGAGGTGGTATAAAGAAATAAGTCCTTTTGTCTCGTTTTGTAGGGCTTTGAACATGTAAAGGCAATGCATCATGAAATATATTATAAATTGCTTCAGGTGAGTACTCCTCATGATCAAAATCATCATCATCGTGAAGATCTAGGACGTCCAAATCATCGCTGTCGTCTTCATGGTAAGAACTCTTTGCTTCAGGTTGAGTTTGAACATTATTAAAACAATTTGCAAGTGCCATATTATGACTTACTTCGTAGTAATCGAAGTGCTGATCAATATGGTCCGCAAAATGCCTGCTGGGCAAGGTCTAAAACAATGCCAGCTTTTTGTAAAAAATCAATACCTAGTAATGTTCTACTATCACAGGAGTCAAGAAACACTGAAACCCTGATACTGAAAGCTCGTTTGCCTATTACTCGTATAATGTCAGCATTAGTGCCAAGCAATTGCGTTTTCTTTGTTTTTCCGTCAGCTAAAGTAACGTCGGCCTCAAACGTTTCAAATTTATTTCCTGCTTGGAGTAAAAGTCTGTATAGTTTACGCCCTGCTATAGACATTTTCGCTCCTGTATCTAGAATGGCAAGTCCTTTTACTCCATGTATTTCTATAGCTACCATTGGGAGATCTCCCCCTATTGGAAAGGTGATGATGTTAAACCCTGCGTCGTTTGAATTTGACACTATTCTTTTCGTTTTACAGTTTGGACAATTGCTTCTAAAATAACCTTCTAATCCACAACCATAACATTTCAATTTATTTTCCTCATTTTTAGGTTCTTTTGCAAGTCTTTTGCGGCACTCTTCATATAGGTGCCCACGATTTTGACAAAATGTACACCTTGGCCTCTTATCAAGCGCCGAAATGGAGTTTTGAAATTTTGGAACATCATTTCGTTTTAATTTTGCCAAATCTGTTCGATTTTTCTCGACCCTTCTAGCATTAGCTAATATATCTGCAAATAAATGAATGTCCTCGCGCTTTATGTCTTTTCGAATAGTAATGTGTAAAAGTCCGTAAATGATGTCTAACTTAAGATTTCCCTTCAGGTCTCGTATATTTGCTAGCTTAGCCCTCTTCTGCCCAACAAACGTTTCAGTTAACTCATTTTCCTTTTGCTTACATGAAAAAATATCTGTAAAAATCTCATTATTTGGCTTAGAAGGGCTAAAGGCATTTTGGATGAGTGTGGTGACATCTAACCATGTTGTAGCTTCATGTTTAATGCCATCCCACCATATAGCAGCGTAACCTTCAAGAAACATGGGAAATTCTTTAATTGCTAACGCGAAATTTTATGAACTTCTTTAAAAATTGACAATTTATTGATGAAATGGTCTAAACTTTCGTCGCTAACTTCGCCTAAAAAAGGTTGAATCTGACACTCGCTCAAATACTTAAATTCATAGCGTGACCCTCGGACTCTTGTTATCAAATATTCAAACTGTCTTGACGAAATTTGAACAACGGAGTCCTGACTCATAGACCTCGTTATATTTGGTAAATCTGATACAGTTCCATCATTATTGGCCATCGTGATACAATTTGAACTTTGTATGGCACACGTATGGTATTTTATGGAAAAAACAAAACAAGTTTTTATAGTAAGATAATTATAAGGAAGAAAAAAAAAAAAATTCTGGGTCAACTTTAACAATCCGAAAATAATACTTGGCATGTGGCGAAACCGACAATCGAGTAGAATTTTAGAATGTTGCAAACAATGTAGACAAAGACACTTGCTGGGTATATGATTATGAATATATATTTATTAGACTCTTGCTAATTACCTTGAAAAAAATACTTTTTAACATGTAGCAAGAACTGTTATCGAAAATTAAACC
This sequence comes from Coremacera marginata, assembly GCA_914767935.1. Lineage (NCBI taxonomy): Eukaryota > Metazoa > Arthropoda > Insecta > Diptera > Sciomyzidae > Coremacera > Coremacera marginata. Next base: position 101,843,811 of record OU612046.1, read on the forward strand.
CGTTATTTCACTATGACCAAGAAGGTATACATACATATATATGTATCAAAATATATATGTTTTCAAGAATTAATGTTATCAGAACTAACCTTAATATCAGCATAAATTTTAAGAAAAACTTCTTTTGTTCGCACTGTAATAAAATTCAGTTTTTGCAGTGTATATATTCATATATTGATTAATATATTCAATGCATGTATGTGTAAACGCTTAGATTTTTTTAAAAAAAAAAAAAAATAAAATAACACCAGATTCCAAATTTGATTGAAGTGCGGTTAAACCAGCGGTCGAATTAAATTTTGGAATTAAAAATTATGTATATGTTGCAGTTGATGTATGGTGTATATAACACAAAAGTTTTGCTTAAATTCACGTGGCTGAAAAAGAATGATTATTATGATGTAGAAGAAATCTTACATAGACGTCCGTACTGTTTGCTTGTCTGGAAACCAATTAAATCGTTCTTGAAATTTTAATTTTAATCACTCTACTTGCCTTATATTAATTGCACTCAAAACCGGATCGTTTTTTTAAACACAATCGTAAGATGAGTAAGAAATGACGTTGTTAACTCTTAATCGATCTCTTGTGTGAGTTGTTCTTGCACTTCTACTCCCACAACACTAGAGCTTGTTTTAAGGTGAGTTCATCTTTTGCCTTCGTCTCAATGCATTTAAGTTGTTGTAAAGTTTTACAACAACAGCATAAAGATCAAAGAAAAAGAACCCGTTGGGCGCCAATGTAAAGCTTAGTATAATGGTGAGGATGAAGTTGAGTAAAAGAGTAAGAGTTTTAACTGAACAAAACTTTATTAACTAAAAGAATTAAGGAATTGGAATGAAATCAAAGCTGTGAGCGTCCACTCATGCCTAGGGACAAGTGATACTCTCAACTTTGAATTTCTTCTTCTTCTAATATAACGTAAGAAATCTGAACAAACTCAATACAATATGATTTGTATAAAACTAAGAAAAAATATGAACATAATAAGAATTATAACACCATTTAAATAAAGTGATGCTGGAGCTACACTAAGCAGTAGTCGACCGTTACACTTTGAATTTTAGTAAGGCGGCAACTACTCTGATTTTGACATGTTTTAATTGCAAATTTTTATTAGATTACAAGTTTATATATATTTAACCATGTTATTTCATCAAATATTATTAACTTTAGGCCACCAGTACTAGTTTTCAATTGGTTGTTTAAAAGTAATTAAAAAAATAATTTAAATTTAACTAATTTAACAAGTAGTTGAAAATATATGCAGACGAAAGTCAATTCACTTATTTAGCGGACATCACCATACAAAATATGTTAGTTCGTTCTATGGAAATAAGTCAGAATTTCAACTAGTTGTGGTTGACAAAAAACTACTTTATCAACTACTTTTAAATTAGTTGATTTTCCTACAGGGATACACACTGTTTTTATTCTGTGCTCGTCATATATAAAACGCTCGTATTGTATTTTGTTTGCCATACTTTTATCTTCCCAAGGGCGGGATTCTTTTGTCTCGATTATTAATTGCAGCAAAAAATACTTTAAATGCATGCAATTACAACAATAAAATATTATTAATTTAAATTACCATTATATAGTTTCTGTTTGCATGTAAGTAGTACAACAATGAAAGATTATCGATATAAAATGCTGTCAATGCATTTTGTTCCCTGTGCGGAAGGGACAACGGTGTCAGTTTATTTTTCACAACAATGGCAACAACAACATGCTTAAGATATTGCTTGTTATTTAAGCTGCTCGCTTGTTACCGTTTAAGTTATGGCACGCGTCATAGCTTAAACGGTTTTGTGCATTAATGCTGATACTGTATTTTTATGCACTTGGACTTGGCATTGGCCTTGAATTCATAAATTCAAGCTTGTTGGCACAAAAGGTAGTGCCTACAAGTATGCATTGGTTTAGGTTGTGGTGGGTTCGCAACATTCTTCCGCCCTTCGGAAAACGAAAAAACTATTGTTAAAAACTTAACAATAATTTTTTCGTGTGTAACTGGGTTTCTTCGTTTAGTGCTTGTATTTTATGTTATTCCAATTATTACAAAGTAATTATTTTTGTTTGTGTTTTTCCTTTTCGATAAAATTCTAATTACAATGTACTTCTACATGTGTAAAACAGTTATATTGCTATAAAATATTAGATTTATTTTTACCTTGTAAACTTTGTCACGATTCTTCGAATTCATTTTGACAATAATTTGATGTGCAATGTTTTTTTCTTACTTTTATTAAACATTGAACTAAGTTGTGCAACAATTGTTTCTACTTTTGTTTTTCTCATAATCATGTAATTCTTCCTTTATTTATTCTGTTACAACTATATATATTTATTCATTAGTTGATTTTAGTTTTTTATTTAATTTCTATATCTAACCTAGGAATCCGTAGCTTTCGTTGGTACCTGTTGGGTGGATGGGGGTTGGGATGGTGGGTTGTTCACTTCTATTTAATGTTGTACTTCTCTCTCTTTCATGCCTTGTCCATCGGTGCGCCGGGGGAAATGCCATTACGTGCTTTTCTTGTAATTGTGGTTTATTTTGTTGAAGTGTGTGTGTTGTGGTGGTACATACGTGTATGCTTTACGTCTTGAGCTTTACTTATGTTGTCTTCTTCTTTGGCAGTTCATCAATTCTTGATTAATTTCCTTAATCATTGCTTTCTAAATAGTTTTTCGTTGTTTAATTTTCGTTGATATTAAATGGTTGGTTTAGATTTTATTCAATATATTTTCGAATTTTGCTTTAGAGTTCTTTAGAAGGGTTTGATTCCTTTCATTATAGTATCTTCCGGGTTTTGTTCTTGTTATTAAAGTTTTGTTCTTGTTATTAAAGTTTTGACACTTTTGGTCTAATGGGTTGTTTTAGAAAAGGGTTTTATACCTTCGGTTGGTTTGGAAAAAATTTAATTTTTTTGCTTTAGTTTTAGGAAGGTTTTGATTTCTTTTGTTAAATTATTTTGTCGGCGTTGTTTTTTTTTTATAAAAGTTTTAATACTTTTTATTTTATTCAGCTGCTTTATTAAAGGTTTCCATTATTAAACGTTGGTTGAAAGTTTTTATTCATTGTACTTTTCTTTTTTTTTTTTTTTATTTGATGATTCTCCATCTGTTTCTGCCGTCTTGCTTCTCTGACACTTTCCTAATAGATGTCATCGCCTTTCACTGCATCAACATGCTGCCGCATGTCAAAGTTGTTTCCGCAGATATTGCCACTTGTCGCTGTTGTTTTTGCGATGTTGCCGCTTTCCTGTAGTTTTTCACGCGGATGCTGCCGTCTTAGCATCACTCTTTTCTTTTTAGTTAAACTTGTACATATTTCTCATCTCTTCTGCAACTATTTTCTCTTCGGTAATTCTTTTATCTGGTCCAACGGCGTCATCTGAGGTTGCACCCCCACTCTTCCTCGGCTCCGATATTCCCTAATCTAGTTTAAGCCCTACTAAGTTTTACTCGTGTTTCTCACAGAAATTATTCACCGTCTTTAACAAACATTTCTATTTGCACTGTATTATTCATCGATTTTTACAATCACTTCTTTTCTGTATTCATTATTTTTCTATTGTTTGAGAAGTTTATTTTCCCATTCAACATTTAAATAAAAATGCACAATCTAAAACTCTACTAATATAATTTTGTTTCATTTCGCTTCTTGGAGCTTAGAATCTGTAGTCTTAATTATTTGATTTTTTCATAACATTTACCTATTTAAATTTTTCTACCTTTTCAATTTAGTTTTTCTTTAAATCTCTTTCAGGCTTACAGTTCTTTTTGTTATTTTGTTAACTATATTTATTTTATTTTTCTCTTAAGTTTTCTTAACTTTTTAAACTAAATTTTTCAGAAACTTATTTTCTTTTTTACTTTTTAATGCTACGTTGAATTTTCCCATTTCTAAATTCAACATTTTTATGCGTGAACGCATTTTAATTTCTTTTAATATTCCCTGATACGTATAAACTCAAAAAAAAAAATTTTAGAATTCTTATTTTTCTCAAAATTTAATAAAAAATAATTTTTTAAATATTTTTTATAAAAAGTGATGTGCTGTTTATGGTGACGAAGCTTTAAAAGAACGGCAGTGTCAAAATTGGTTTGCCAAATTTCGTTCTGATGATTTTTCACTCAAAAATGGAAAACGCTCTGGTCGTCCAGTTGAAGTTGATGACGACCAAATCAAAGAAATAATCGATTCGGATCGTCACAGTACAACACGTGAGATTGCAGAGAAGCTTCATGTAGCATATACATGCATTGAAAATCGCTTAAAACAACTTTGCTATGTACGAAAACTCGATATATGGGTTCCTCATAAACTGAAAGAAAATCATTTAACACAACGCATTAACATCTGCAATTTGTTAAAGAAACGTAATGAAAATTATCCATTTTTCATTAAGAAACGTAATGAAAATTATCCATTTTTAAAACGATATAACTGGTGATAAAAAATGGGTTGTTTACAACAATGTCAATCGAATAAGATCGTGGAGCAAGCCAGGTGAACCAGCTCAAACAACATCAAAAGTTGATATTCATCAAAAGAAAGTTATATTATCAGTTTGGTGGGATTACAAAGGAATTGTCTACTTTAAACTTTTACCACCCAACCGAACGATAAATTCAGATGTCTACATTGAACAACTTATAAAATTGAACAATGCAGTTGAAGAAAAGCGACCCAAATTGACAAATCGAAAAGGTGTTGTATTCTACCATGACAATGCAAGGCCACACACATCTTTGGTCACTCGGCAAAAATTATTGGAGCTTGGTTGGGATGTTTTGCCACATCCACCATATAGTCCTGACCTTGCACCATCTGATTACTTTTTATTTCGATCTTTGCAAAACTCCTTGAATGGTAAAAATTTCAATAATAATTATGATGTCAAATCGTACCTGGCTCAGTTTTTTGCTGATAAAAACCAGAAGTTTTATGAACGTGGAATTATGATGCTGCCTGAAAGATGGCAAAAGGTCATTGCTCAAAATGGGCAATACATTACAGAATAAAGTTATTTCGTCCCATGAAAAAATTGTCTATTATTTTCTAAAAAAAATCCGCAATTACTTCGTTGCCAACCTGATATATTTAATATGCGAATTTTTTTTTGTCCCTTTCTTTTAACTAGTTTATCTTTCTTAAATTGTAAAGTAATGATATTGTGTGTGTGTGTTTGTTGTTCTTTTTCATATTACGTAGAAAAGATCAAGTATTGTTCACTGTTCAATGCTGATTCTTACATCTACCATGCTGCGTTTTTTATTGCGTAAAACGCACCTTTTTAGTTTTTCAAAATGAAAGGACTTATATATGTACTGGACATCGTATCTTACTTTAAGAGTACATTTGATTTAAATTTATTTAAATCTTACCGATATTTATTTATTTTTCTTTATTCTTATATTCATTACCTATCAGTTTATATTCATTCGTATGTTTTTTTCTTTTAATTTAAGTTTTCCGGAACTTAATTCATGAATTATTAAAATAACTGAGTAATTTGTTGTATTTGAACTTTGAAAATCGAAATTCGATCGTTTTTTTTCAATTTCCCTTCCAATGGAATTTAATTTCATTGAATTATTTGCTTTTTTCAATTATTTTTATTTCTTTAACTCTTCCTATTTTCCTCTATATTTTCTTTTTCCTCTGAATTAGCTATTTCATTTACTCTATTTCTATTCTTATTCTTAATTTTCTTTAAAAATAAATTTTTTTTTTGTATGTAAGCACAATTTAAAATTAGCTTTGAAATTAATATTTTCTTTAATTTGTTTCTTTTCATTCTTTATTAAAAAAACTTATTGTTTTCTCTAATAAATTTAGTAATTTATTAAATTATTCTGCTTCTTCCATTTGTTGGAAATATTATTTATCTGGCACTTGTTCTCTACAGAATTTACTATTTTTTGATTTCTTCTTGGTCGTTTAGCATTACCGTTTCTTTGTTATGTCTTTCTAAAACTTCTTCAATTTTACCTAAAGCGGTATTTTTGGTTTCTTAATCTCTTTCATTTCATTTTATTTCAGTATCCCATAATTTTTCCTTCACTAAATTTTTTATTTTACCGTTATTCTTTCTCTTACTTGTTTTTTCTTCACAATTATTCGCTTCATTCAAATTTATTTCATTATTTTTCTTTCTTTTACTTATTGTTTCTTCACAATTATTACACTTTCCTTTATTGCAACATTTGCCTAATTTATTTGATCTCATCATTATTCTTCTTTTCATTTATTTTATATCATCATTTATGTTACCTTTCTCCATTTTCACTTCGTCAGAATCTTTCCCCGTATTACTAGTTTAGTTTGCATTGTAGACATCTAAATTTTAGTTTGATTACTTTCAAGTGTTGCCATTTTTAATATATATATTTTCTCTATCTTCGTTTTTCCGATAATCATTTATTTTCTTACTTGCTATGAAACAATTTGAGTAAATTATTATGTATTTTCTTTGCTTTATTTCTAATTAAAATTTCGGTTGTGACTGTACTTCTAATACCTACCACATCATATGGCCCTATCCATATCGGCGAAAATTTGTTTTTCCCACACTGATTTTTCATTAGTACCTTATCCCCAATTTTAAACTTTTGTTATAAAATACACTCTCCACTTTTAATTTCAATTAGAACAACTTCTTTTGAGAGTTTTTTATTTTGGATTATAGTTAAGTTTATTCTGATACTTTTATTCATATGTTATAGAATACAAACTCCACTTTTAATTTCAATTAGAACAACTTCTTTTGAGAGTTTTTTATTTTGGATTATAGTTAAGTTTATTCTGATACTTTTATTCATATGTTATAGAATACAAACTCCACTTTTAATTTCAATTAGAACAACTTCTTTTGAGAGTTTTTTATTTTGGATTATAGTTAAGTTTATTCTGATACTTTTATTCATATGTTATAGAATACAAACTCCACTTTTAATTTCAATTAGAACAACTTCTTTTGAGAGTTTTTTATTTTGGATTATAGTTAAGTTTATTCTGATACTTTTATTCATATGTTATAGAATACAAACTCCACTTTTAATTTCAATTAGAACAACTTCTTTTGAGAGTTTTTTATTTTGGATTATAGTTAAGTTTATTCTGATACTTTTATTCATATGTTATAGAATACAAACTCCACTTTTAATTTCAATTAGAACAACTTCTTTTGAGAGTTTTTTATTTTGGATTATAGTTAAGTTTATTCTGATACTTTTATTCATATGTTATAGAATACAAACTCCACTTTTAATTTCAATTAGAACAACTTCTTTTGAGAGTTTTTTATTTTGGATTATAGTTAAGTTTATTCTGATACTTTTATTCATATGTTATAGAATACAAACTCCACTTTTAATTTCAATTAGAACAACTTCTTTTGAGAGTTTTTTATTTTGGATTATAGTTAAGTTTATTCTGATACTTTTATTCATATGTTATAGAATACAAACTCCACTTTTAATTTCAATTAGAACAACTGACTTCTTTTTTGTCTTAACATAAGCTTAAATATGCTAACTAAAAAGGTGAACTAAACCAATATACACACACACACACACACACACACACACACACACACACCTTGGTCACAAACAATCTTGGCTCCGCACTCAACTCAGCAGCGACTTAAGAAATACGACTCCGCTAGCTTGATCGACGCCAGCTGAAGCACGTATTTCCAAAATGCTGATGTCGTTAGTGCAATGAACTGACTGCTCGTGGCCATAGCTTGCACAAACCATTGGCCCTGAACTCGGTTAGCTTCAATGACAATGAAACTGTATCCGTTCCAGTGACCATGGGATCATAAAGCTAGTTTGCAGTCTATTGAACGCAACATTTCCTTCCATTTTTTTGCAAGAGAAATATTACACTTTTTTTTGTTTAGTAAAAAAAAAGGAATATTTCTCGATTGCTGTCGTTCAACAGTCCGTGTGTGTGGCAACATTGGATTTTTTATAGATTCTAAATTTTTATAAAATGAAGATCATATAAATCGTAAAGTTAAGTCTGAATTGAATAAATGTAATTATTATATTTTTTTGTGATTTTTAATACACTTGAATAACTTAAATTTTGTTTGTGTTATGACCGTAACAGATATACATTTGATTTTTAAAACTTCGAAATTCTTATAAAATTTAAATCGTATAATTGTATATATATATTTAATTATTCTTTTAGAATTTACTTGAGTATGCTACTTAGTTTTTTTTTTTCTTTTTTTTTTTTATCATATAATATTTGATTTATCATATAGTATTTTTTCACAATTTCTTAGATTTATTAGTTAATTTTCTTAATTTTAGTTAGAAGTTAAGTGTTTCGGTTGGTATTTCATGAATATCTTGTTTTTTTTTTTTTTTATAGTATATTTTTTTTTTGTTTGTAATTAATTAAGTAGAACTGGTCCTTTTTTTTTTTTTTTTTCAAGTTTCGCTCACTAATTGGAACGACGTTTTGGGCGTAAATGTCATTGATCTTGCTAATGGCTTTCTTGGTTTAGGTGTTATGTGAGGGTTAATGTCCGTAGGAGTTTCAATCTCCTGAAGCTGGATATCTACAACAGGTACTATAGGTGATTTTTTTGTTTTTTGTAGTTTCTCTTTTAATAAATTAATGATTTTGTAAGCAATGTACATAGCTAGCAATAGCATTAGCGAGCTTGAAAAAGAGATTGAAGTTAGTGCGATCTTATGATGGTGTGAGGCGCTTTTTTCTTTACCTAATTGAACTAACTTTTTGTGTACCTCTTCTAATGTTTTTGTCCCTTTATTTATAAATTCGTTTGTATCCTTGCCCATTAAGATTTGTATTGATCGGTTGCTTTTCATTTGTATAAGAGATTTTGTATAGCTTGTGTTTAAATTTTTTATGTCTCTTTGTTCTAAAGGGGAAAAGTCTGGTTGTTTTATTTTGAGTGGATGTCTGTTGTGTCCTTGAAACTTAATTGTATATTCTTCAATTTGTATTTGGCAGGGTTGCGTTATGGTTATTATTCCTTGGTGTTCGACTTTTGACGTTGAAAAACTACTTTCGCACGAAACATGTAATACTTGTGGGGTTTTCACCGAGAATAACCAAGTGTTAGGCCTGTTAAGTTTTATTAAGGTGTCCTGTGGAGATGTTTGTAGGTTAATCGGGCAGTCCATTTTATAGTTTAAAGGGTTTAGCAACATTTTAAGTACACACTCTTTAGTCGTTGTTGCCTGAGTCATTGGAACGTCTAGGGGCCCGATAAATGAGTCGAAATTTATATTTCGGCTAACTTTAATATACTTTTGATGGCTTTGTTCCTTTAATAGTACCAGAGTCTGTCTATTGTAGTTGATAGCTAAGTATGAATATTGTATATTGGGTATCGCCGAAAGTCCGCTATTAGTGTGGACTGGATAGCACCATATTTGAAAATATTGCATTTTCGGAAGGTCGAATATGGGTAGTTCTATCTTTATTATCAGTTTGTCATGAAGAAGATGTGTTTTAATTTTGGTTGTCTGATATAACGTTGGCAAGCAATCTTGGCAAAGAGATGTTGTTTTTAGATATATTTTATTTAGAGTGTTTGGTGAAATAAGTAATGGATGTATTTTGTTGTTTTGTGTGGCTATTATTACGTCAAGTAGGGTTTGTTGTCTTGATTCTAGTTCTATAACTTGAAGCAAGAGCGTGTAGAGTATGTCTTGGCGCATTTGTGTTTTTTCTATTTGATCGGTTACGTTTTCTAATTCGGTTATTCGGTATCCTATCTGTTGTTGATTAGTCATTAAAACGGACAAGGGTTTTTGTATTTTATTCAAAGTCGAGTTTACTACACTGACTTGCTGTTTTTCGAGTTCAATTAGTTCGTTTTCTTTCAATTCCAGTTTTCCTAACTTACTATATACCTCTTCTTCGTTAGCGTGATCCATTGTACCAAACAAGTAATGTAATGCGCTTCCTATACCGTCGAATATAGATCGTTTCTGACGTGGCGTATTTATTAGTTCCCGGATTGTTTGTGTCCTAGCCTTTATTTGCGAGATTACTGCCTGTATGTGTCGTTCCTGGGGTTCACAAGTGCCTCCCTTTGTTTTGTATTGATTGCATAGGCGAGAACTGAGATAGTCTGCATATTCGGCTACTGTAGTTTGGTTGTCCAATTCGGAGAGGTCGATTTCCGTTAATACGCTCCAAGAACTTTGGTATAACCATAGTTCGCCCAGTTCCTCGAAAACATCCCCTGTGGCATTTAGCTGGGTTACATTTAGGAGTTGCTCCATGGAAATTCCCTGGGTTAGGCCTATCGCCATTAAAATTAAACACCACTCCATTTTGCACTGTGAAAAATACGTAGATATGATGGACGTCATTAAAGTGGAATATTTAAATTTTCGTTTTTATTATCAAATTTATAAAAAAATTTTTTTTTTTTTTTTTATTTTGTTTTTATTATTTGTTTTATTCGTAACATGGTTTTAACCTGTTGTTATGTATAACTATTCGTTTGTTTCCTACTTGTACCTGTGTATTGACAGGTCCTTTTACAGCAATCACCCGGTAAGGTCCTCGCCAAATGGGAGCTAATTTACCCTTTCTATTTTCATTTTTTACTAGGACCTGATCTCCTACATGAAAATTCTGTGGTCGTATTGAATGATCGTAATAAGCCTTTGATTGTTGTTTGCTCTTTAATAGGTTATGTCTGGCAATTGCATATGATTTCTGCAGTTTGTGTTTGAGTACGTGGTAGTAACTTTCGTGGTTGTAAATGGGTTCTGGCTCACGCTTTAAATTAGATGGGATATCCGATGTGAACCCATATAAGCACTCCATTGGTGTGAGTTTTGTGCTATCATGGAAACTGTTGTTATATACAAATGTTGCTGTTCGTATATATTGATCCCAGGAGTGCGGGTTTCCATCACAAATGCTTCGTAGGTATTCAACTATTGGTCTATGTGCTCGTTCAAGAGCACCATTGGATTGCGGGTGGTAAGCTGAAGTTTGTAGCTTTTTAATTTTTAATAGCTTACAAAGGTCTTTAAAGAGGTCGCTTAAAAAGTTTGTCCCCTGATCGGTTACTATTTGTTTTGGAATACCATAGCGCGTAATAATTTGGTCGAATACCATTTGAGCCACTGTTTGGGCTTCTGCATTTGGGATGGCGTAGCAGTCTACCAGTTTGGTGAGGTTATCTTGAAACGTAAGAATATATTGATTATTTGTTAAAGTTTGTTGTAATGGTCCTACGATATCCAAATATATCTTATCAAAAGGCTTTTCCGCGATGTCTGTTATAACCATAGGCATTTTTGTTGGCATTGATGATTTCATTATTTGGCATTTTTTACATTTTTTTATGTAAGTTTTAATGTCGTACAGCATTTTTTTCCACCAATATTTACGACGAATTTTTTTATACGTTTTCAGTACACCTTGGTGACCCCCAAAAATAGAATCGTGATAGTCCTTAAGGATAATTTGTATCTCCTCAGGCTTACTCAAAACTTCTACTTTTAAGTTTTCCTTTAGTATGTTGGGTTTAGATTCTTTGTTCACACTCGTGTTATTCTGTTCGGTTAGACTGCTGTCTGTGTCTATTGTAGCAGGTACTTTTAAACTTTTTGACTGCGCTCGAGTTATGGCATAGCATTTTAGTTGGTTTGCTTCAGATGCCGTAATACTTTCTTCTGGTCTAGTGTGTATAATAGCTGTTGTAATAAACTTGGTACTATCGTTTATTTCCGATGGTATTCGGCTTAAAGCATCTGCGTTGGTATTGTATTTTCCCGGTTTATATTCGATTTTATAATCATACTCCGAGAGCTTGTGGTGAAACCTTACCAGTCGCGTGGTAGGATCTTTGGTGTTGAACACGCCTTTAAGTGGTTTATGATCTGTATAAACCGTGAATGGTCGTCCCTGTAGGTAGCATCTAAAATTTTTTGTAGCCCACACAATCGCCAGAAGTTCTTTTTCTATTGTCGAGTATTTTTGTTCGGCTTTGTTTAGAGTTCGGCTCGCATAAGCAATTGGCTTATCCCTTCCTACTTCGCCTTGGGAAAGTACAGCACCAATGGCATCATTGCTCGCGTCTGTTGTAAGATTGAAGGGTCTGGCAAAATCTGGATAAATTAGGAGGGGGGGTGAAATGAGTTCATTTTTTATTTTTTGAAATGCTTCTTGACATTTCTCTGTCCATTTAAATTTAACGTCCTTGCGCAGTAGGTTGGTAATTGGTTTCACTATTTTAGAAAATGCCGGTATAAACTTTTGGTAATAATTTGCAAGGCCCAGAAACGATTGAAGTTGACGCACCGTTTTTGGCACTGGAAAATTTTTAACACTTTCTGTTTTCTTGGGATCGGGGAGTGCTCCTTTCTCTGAGCAGATATGTCCTAAATAAACTATTTCCTTACATAAGAACTGGCACTTTTCAGGCTGGAGTTTAAGGTTATTTTGCCTTAGCTTGGAGAAAACTTTTACTAGTTTTCTATTATGGTCCTCCAAGTTTTTTCCGTAGATGACTATGTCATCCAAATACACGAAGCATTCAATGCCTTGTAAGCCTGTTAATACATAGTTCATCAACCGTTGAAACGTGGCTGGGGCTCCTTTTAATCCAAAAGGCATACGTTTGAACTCGTAATGCCCATAGTTTGTGCTGAAGGCCGTTTTGGATCGATCTCTTGGGTGAACTTGTACCTGGTGATAATCACTGGCGAGATCCAGTGTCGTAAAATAACGTGAATGACCTAATTGATCCAATATGTCCTCAATTCGTGGTAATGGGTAAGCGTCGCCAATAGTTTTTTCATTTAGTTTACGAAAATCTACTACGACTCGCCATCTTTTTTCTCCATCTGGTCCTGCTTTTTTGGGAACTACTAAAAGAAGCGAATTCCATGGACTTTTGCTTGGTTGAACTATATCGTCTCCTAACATTTCTTTAATTTGGTCATTTATTATTTGTCGTTGTGTCTCAGGCAACCTATACATTTTCTGATTTATTGGGGCTTGATCTTGAATGAGTGGTATTTCATGCGATACAGCCCCAGTGTTTGTCAGTTTGTCACCTTTTAGGTGGAATATGTCATTAAATTCGCGGCAAAGATCTAGTATGGATTTTTTTTCTTCATCATTTAAAGTGTGTCTGACTTTAATTTCCTTTTCGAGTTTAGTCATTCGTAAATTAATTTCCTCTGAGTATATTTTATTGAACAAAATTTTTTTAACACAGTCTGTATCAGTATCTTTCTCATCATTTATTTTTAATTGTACCTTTGATGTATTGGTAGTGTTAATTTCGTTTAGTATTGGAACTCTTTCGTATCCCAGTGCAGACGCCAGTTTTAGAGTAAGTTTAGCAAGCCTTACTGTATTATTTGTGGTATTAAGGACGCCTACTAAGGGCTTTTTATTGCCTGTGGGTAGTATACAATTTGATAAAAGGACCCCTTCTAAAAATTCCTGTGATAGGCAGATCATTTCTTCTTTGAAATTAATTGGTAGCTCAATAATCTTATGACACCGCTCCGGTATGACGGCAGGTAAATTAAAAACAACTGTTCGTTCCATGACTTCATGTATTTGGCTTTGATTATTGTCTTCGGTTAAGCAGCCAGCTTCCCTTATGGAAGAAGCCTTAAAGACATTACAGGTGGTTTGTATTACCTCCTTCGGCTCCACCTTGTCAGTGTAATGTCCTATTTCGACTGCCCTCTGACAGAGTATTTGATTATTACTCTCAATCATAGACAAGCAAAACTCTTCTGCGCTCGACTCTGTACGAGTGAACTTGAATTGCTTTAAAGTGGTTTTAGTGGGATCTTGTCCTCCGTGATTTTTAGGTTTTTCTCTAATGTAATTATGTCTATTTTTCATGGGTATTTGCAGTTCTTCACTGTTAAACTTTGTACGTGGAAATATCAGACGATCATTCGGTCCATCGACATTACAGTGTTTGGAAAGGAAGTCATTTCCTAATAGGCCATCGTCCGACATGCCACTAATACCATTTATCACTTGAAAAGTGCAAGGGTAATTTTTTTTGGAGTTTATAGTTATATTTCCCTGACAGTTCCCTAGGGTCGTGCCCTTACCAAAAGCTGTTTGTAGAGTGCATTTATTAATTTTTTCTATTTTTGTGTCTTCTTTTATACTACTTTTCTTAATTAAACTAACCTCCGCACCCGTGTCCACTATAAGACTTACTGTGTCTGGATTTGCGATATCTATAGGCACTCTTATGGTGGATACGGATGTAGGTGGCTGCAGTTCCCCTGTTTTACTAATGTGTTCTTTTATTGTCGAGTCGGGGAGTTGTGACTCGACCGCGACTCGTTTCCCTGATTCATGGCTTCCCAACGTTGTTTTTGTTGGCATTCAGCTACTAAATGACCATTCCTTCCGCAAAAATCGCATCTAATGCGCACATTGTAAATTCGCGGAATATTTGGGGTTCTCGTGTCCCTGTTATAACCGCTGTTCCCTGCGTGTATTTTTTGCGTACTGTCAGTGTTATACTTATTGTAGTTTCCTGCCAAATTTCTATTGAACTGTTCACCTGGTCTGTATTGTTCGTTGCTTAAGTGTCTGGTATTTGTGTTGTTTAATCGTCGACAGTCTCTAATGTCATGGTTATATATTTTGCAATTAGAGCAAAATGGTGTATTTTTCCTAGTCAAACATTCTGTATAAGTGTGACCTTTTTTCCTACAAAAATTGCAAGTAATTTTTGCGGCTAAATGTTCGGCAGCTCTAATAGACCTATTTAGAGCCTGGCTGGGTTGTTGGGGGTATCCATTAGAAGGACATTCATTGAATTTCCATTGTGGAATCGCAGTTGATGCTGTTGATAAATTTGGGTATGCTGGATACATTTGGGCAGTCTGAATAGGCAAGGCCGTTTGTTGTAATTTTTCCATATCTAGTGCCTTTCGTACTAATAAGTCTAAGGGCTCATCCTTTATTGTTAGTAAGTACTGGCTTAAGTATGGATTCGTAACCGAGCTTTTTAGAGAGTTCTTTGCAAAATCTTCTAATTGTGTTATCACGGGTGCAACTGTTGCACCATATTTTATTCTCGCCGCTTCCTTACATTGTTGTAGTATGTGGCTTATTCGTGCCGTATAGGCAATAAGAGTTTCGTTTGGATGTTGTCGTAAGGTCAGTAGTTTGTTTACTAATTCTTGGTATGTTTCTCTAGGTAGGTATGTGCGGCTTAATAGTGTTTCAATATCCTGAAACGAAGTGGGTGGGTTTGAGGCCACTAATTGATAAGCTCCCCCTCGTAGTCTTGTTGGTATTATATTTAGAAAGGCTTCCCGTTCTCTGTCTTCTAGACAGTCCAGTACCTTTTTCGAACAACCTAAAAACATTTGAAGGTCACTCACTACTAGGGGGCTTTGGTCACCAGAAAATATGGGAACCAATTGAGCCGTGAGCTTAGCGATTTTTGAATAATCTATTGCCATTTTTTTTTTGTTTGCTGAATCTATTCGTACCGAACTGATAAGGTCTTGTTCTGACTTAGACAGTGAAACACTTAACCAATTCAAACTAACACTTAAGTTACTATCACCTTCTATTTTTGTACAATTATTGTACAAGCTAGAGCTATCTTCACTTACTTTGAAAGAGTGTGAGTGGGTTTGAAATTTTACCAATTCTTGCTTGAAGTTTTCCGAATCTTCTCTAAATTTTTTTATTTGTTCTAATCTTTCTTCTTGTGTTTCAGTTAGTTTTTTTTTTATCCGATCGCAAGTAATCGTGGATAATTTCTCACCCCCTTGCACTCTTTCAATTTGCTGTGTTAAATAGGATTTTAAGTTAATACCGGAATCGTCGCGTACCTTTCCGCTCCTAAGTCTTTTTGGTGACCTCGGTGTAGAGCTTTGCATTTACAGTTGATGGTTTTTGCTTCGTTGTTGCTGTTGTTTATTTTTTTTTTGGGTGACCTCGGTGTAGAGCTTTGCATTTACAGTTGATGGTTTTTGCTTCGTTGTTGCTGTTGTTTATTTTTTTTTTGGGTGACCTCGGTGTAGAGCTTTGCATTTACAGTTGATGGTTTTTGCTTCGTTGTTGCTGTTATATATTTTTTTTTTTTTTTTTGGTGACCTCGGTGTAGAGTTGATGGTTTTTGCTTCGTTGTTGCTGTTGTTGTTTTTTAATGCGGCAACTGATTGGTGTTTGGTGTAACTATTTTATGTTGGTGTTTTTGGTTTAGACGTTGATTTCTCTATCCTTAAATGTGAGATTATAGCGCTGTCAATAAAAGGAACGTATTGTTGTTGTTGTTTAGTTGTTTTTTAGTTGTTGTCTGTGTGTTTGGTAAACCACAATTTATTTTCACTTCATAGTTTTTTTTTGTTTTTTTTTTTTTTTTTTTTTTTTTTTGGTCCGACAGACCGGCTGCGCCAATTGTTATAAAATACAAACTCCACTTTTAATTTCAATTAGAACAACTGACTTCTTTTTTGTCTTAACATAAGCTTAAATATGCTAACTAAAAAGGTGAACTAAACCAATATACACACACACACACACACACACACCTTGGTCACAAACAATCTTGGCTCCGCACTCAACTCAGCAGCGACTTAAGAAATACGACTCCGCTAGCTTGATCGACGCCAGCTGAAGCACGTATTTCCAAAATGCTGATGTCGTTAGTGCAATGAACTGACTGCTCGTGGCCATAGCTTGCACAAACCATTGGCCCTGAACTCGGTTAGCTTCAATGACAATGAAACTGTATCCGTTCCAGTGACCATGGGATCATAAAGCTAGTTTGCAGTCTATTGAACGCAACACTTTACTGGATTTAAGGTACTTTCATATTGCTTTTTAGAGGCTTCTTTCGCACGTTCCTGATTCTGTCTTACTAACTCATGTGCTTTTTTACCGGCCCACACTTGCGTTTCAAGTTGAACGGCATTTCGGAATCAAACCTGTACAATGTTCGGAAAGGCGTCCGCTTTGTTGATACATGTACTGTGTTGTTATGTACATGCAATGCACTTGCCAACCATTGATCCCAGTTTGACCCATCTTCTTTCGCGAAACTCCGCAAATATTCCGCTAAAGGTCTCTAGTGAACCATTTGCTTGCGGATGGTATGGTGTCATGTACAATTTCTTTATACCTAACATTTAACATACGTCCGAGAAAAGACGTGAAATAAAGTTTGACCCATTATCGGTTATTAACATTCTTGGCACATTGTGACGCGTCACAATCTCGTTAAACAATGCTTTTGCCACGGTGCTTGCCTCCGAATCTGGTATTTCAACACAAACCATGTACTTAGAAATATCGTCTTAAATATTACCCGATATTGTCTCTGGCAGAATACCCACTATGTCCATATAAACTTTATCAAATGGTCGTGTTGGTGTATCTGTTTACCTGACATTTCCTGCAGTTCTTTACATATTCTTTAATTTTCCTCTGCATCCCTTTCCACCTGTATTCTTTTCTTATCCTGAACAGAGTTTTTAAGGCTCCTTGATGGACTCCTAATGGTGATTTGTGAAAATCCTTCAATATTGGTTCTGTTTCTTCTGAAAAGAACCCTTTTGGTTCTTTATCTAATGTTTCTTCCCCCTGCTCACTTTCGACTTCTGAGATATTTTCTGTCTATTTGCTCGCCGGCTTTTGTTTTGGATCTCGTCTACACTATTATACCCTGCTCTTGTTGCGAAATCCTACGCAACAAGATTCAAGCGTTTGCATTCAAATTCCTTTTTCGTGGTTTATATATTATTTCAAAATCATACTCTGATATCTTGTGTTTAAATCTGGCTAATCTTGATGTTTAGTCGTTCAAATTCGCTATGCCTCTCAAGAGTTGGTGATCCGTGTAAATTTTGAATGGTCTACCTAATAAATATGCTCTAAAATTTCTTGTTGCCCATACAATTGCTAAAAATTATTCTATTGTCGAACACCCTTTTTCTGCGCTATTTAATGATCTACTTGCGAAGGCAATTGTTCTATCTTCTCCTACTTCACCCTGTGATAAAACTGCTTCAATCGCTTCTCCACTTGCGTCAGTCGTTAGTAAAAATGGTCTCTCAAAATCGGGATAAGCTAACACTGGTGATGAAGTTATAGCCCCTTTTATCTTTTCAAATGCTTCTTGACATTTTTCCGACCATTGAAATTTTGTGTCTTTCTTTAACAAATTATTTATAGAGGATGCCAATTGTGACATATTTTTTATGAATTTTCTGTAATGATTTGCTAAGCCTAAAAATTCTTGAACTTCCTTTCTATTTCTTTATATGGGAATATTTTTTACGCATTCTAACTTTTGTGGACCGGGTAAGGCCCCTAACTCTGAACATTTTTGTCCTAGGTAGGATATCTCTCTACGAAGAAATTGACACTTTTTCGTATTTAATTTCAAACAATTTTTCCTTAGTCTCTGGAATACTTGAGCTAGCCTTGTGTTGTACACAAAACAATCTATACTCTGTAATCCCGTCAGTATATGATTCATCAGTCTTTGGAAAGTTAATGGAGCTCCAGTGAGTCCGAATGACATTCTATTGAATTCATAATGCCCAAATGCTGTACTAAACGCCGTTTTTTCTCTATCGTTTTTGTTTACAAGTACTTGATGGTACCCACTAGCCAAATCCAGAGTTGAAAACTATCTACAGTGCCCTAATTGATCTAATAAAGGGTGATTTTTTAAGAGCTTGATAACTTTTTTTTTAAAAAAAACGCATAAAATTTGCAAAATCTCATCGGTTCTTTATTTGAAACGTTAGATTGGTCCATGACATTTACTTTTTGAAGATAATTTCATTTAAATGTTGACCGCGGCTGCGTCTTAGGTGGTCCATTCGGAAAGTCCAATTTTGGGCAACTTTTTCGAGCATTTCGGCCGGAATAGCCCGAATTTCTTCGGAAATGTTGTCTTCCAAAGCTGGAATAGTTGCTGGCTTATTTCTGTAGACTTTAGACTTGACGTAGCCCCACAAAAAATAGTCTAAAGGCGTCAAATCGCATGATCTTGGTGGCCAACTTACCGGTCCATTTCTTGAGATTAATTGTTCTCCGAAGTTTTCCCTCAAAATGGCCATAGAATCGCGAGCTGTGTGGCATGTAGCGCCATCTTGTTGAAACCACATGTCAACCAAGTTCAGTTCTTCCATTTTTGGCAACAAAAAGTTTGTTAGCATCGAACGATAGCGATCGCCATTCACCGTAACGTTGCGTCCAACAGCATCTTTGAAAAAATACGGTCCAATGATTCCACCAGCGTACAAACCACACAAACAGTGCATTTTTCGGGATGCATGGCCAGTTCTTGAACGGCTTCTGGTTGCTCTTCACTCCAAATGCGGCAATTTTGCTTATTTACGTAGCCATTCAACCAGAAATGAGCCTCATCGCTGAACAAAATTTGTCGATAAAAAAGCGGATTTTCTGCCAACTTTTCTAGGGCCCATTCACTGAAAATTCGACGTTGTGGCATATCGTTCGGCTTCAGTTCTTGCACGAGCTGTATTTTATACGGTTTTACACCAAGATCTTTGCGTAAAACCTTCCATGTGGTCGAATAACACAAACCCAATTGCTGCGAACGGCGACGAATCGACATTTCACGGTCTTCAGCAACACTCTCAGAAACAGACGCAATATTCTCTTCTGTACGCACTGTACGCATTCGTGTGGTTGGTTTAATGTCCAATAAAGTAAACTGAGTGCGAAACTTGGTCACAATCGCATTAATTGTTTGCTCACTTGGTCGATTATGTAGACCATAAATCGGACGTAAAGCGCGAAACACATTTCGAACCGAACACTGATTTTGGTAATAAAATTCAATGATTTGCAAGCGTTGCTCGTTAGTAAGTCTATTCATGATGAAATGTCAAAGCATACTGAGCATCTTTCTCTTTGACACCATGTCTGAAATCCCACGTGATCTGTCAAATACTAATGCATGAAAATCATAACCTCAAAAAAATCACCCTTTATTCCATCAATTCTTGGAATTGGATAAAATTAATTGAGGGTGGCGTAATTTACTTTTCTAAAATCTATGACTGACCTCTACTTTTTCTTTCCATCACTCCCTGCTTTCTTTGGCACTAGTAGCAATGGCGAGTTCCAAGATGACTTACTTGGCCTAATTATGTCGTCTTTGAACAGTTGTTCTACTTGACTCTGAATTTCCTCCCTATGGGCCTGAGGCAACCTATATTGTTACTGATTTATGGGTGGCTGATCTGCTTGTATCTGAATTTCATGTTTTAAAACAGGAGTATATGATAAATTATCTCCTTCTAACAGAAAAATATCATGGAAAGAAGTTTATTAAATTTTCTATTGAGAACCGTTCCTCAGCGTTTAAATTTGCGCCTAATTTAATTGTTTCCTTTAATTTTCTACTTTTTTTTTACGTTATATTCTTTTACTCAACATATCGTGTTATTCTCTGTTTTATACATATTAATATTGGAAAATTTTGTTTTATACTCTTTCGATATGGTTATATCCCTCTCAGTTGCATTCAAAACTGATACATATGCTGTATTGTTACTTATGTTGGTTAAACTTTCTCCTAAATAAATTCTCGGCTTAATTTCTTGCTTATGTACCACTACTGTTGGAATCTTCGTTTCTATTTTCATTTTTACTATTTGTGCCGTTCTTGATTTAATTCATATCTATTTAATATAATTAATTAACCTTTCTTTTGGTCATAAGGGTCTTAAGTTCCCTCTCCTACCTCCCTCTCTTGTCTTAGTGGTAATGTTATAATTATTTTTCCGTTTTCACCACTAGCTGAGCTGGACAGATATTCACAATCTTTTTAGATGTCGAATTCTCTGTTCCTACCCTTGTCGACCTTATGTCGATTTTATTTCGGAGTTCTCAGCTTAATGGCCTTTGCTGGGCCTTCGGAAGTTTACCTGTATGTATTTTATTTATTTATTTATTCAATAATGTCTTTGGATTAACAATATCCTTACAGACTACTTACAACTAAAAAAAAAAAAAAAAAAAACGTAATATATGTACATTACAAAATTTTAACAAAAAGAAACATAATTAGATGCGAATAAAAATCTAAATCAATCTCCAGAGGTTCTTCATTAAACAATGATAAAGCACGCGTAATTGGCTCATTAAGAGCATAAAGAGTTCTATGAGTTTGAGCATGAAACAGCGAGCAATGTCGAAACAACCTAGCTGGAATATTAAAATCAACGCAGTTTAATAACTCAGGACAATCCAATCGACCACATATAAGATCGTGAATAAATAATAATGACTTCTTCTAAGCCCTCCTCGCGTAACAGCCTTCTTCCGTATGTCTGATTTTGTTGCACCATTTACATTGCACAACCTGTCTTTGTTCCCTACTCTGCATTATCTGAATGAATTCCCTGTATTAATTCTCCGATTTTTCCTATTCCTGTAATTTCTCCACTGCCTTTGACTGTTTTCTTGCCTGAATTCTTAGGCACAACTCCACATATTTTCATGACCATACTCATGGCATTTCTCACAATATGGAGTGTTCTTTCCTAAGACACTTCTCTATTGTGTGTCCTAACGAGCATCCTAACGAGCATTCGATGCAGGTTCTAGCATCCCTTTCTGGTATATTCTTACAGTTAAAATAATACATATTCGCCACTTTGAAGATACAAAAAGTCCTAAATTCCCCTATTCTGTGTATATCTCTTCTTTAAACTTATTTATTTTCTATTAAGTTTCTATTTTAATATATATATATTTTTTTTTTTCTATTTTACACTTAGCTAAAGCGTAACATACATGTATATACATTATTCTAGTCCTCATATTTAAAATAGCTCCGCAATGCGTTTCCGTCAGTAAACTAATGTCGTACATGGCTTTTTCTTTATTCATTATTTCTACTTTGCTTGGATTTGCCTTTGTTTCTTATTGAAAAGAGTCTTTTGTTAATTTCTTTTTACGTTTCTTTATTCTACTGATTTCATGCAAAATTGCAGTGAAATAATTTTTTGATTTTAAAATGAGATAATTTAAATTTAAATATAGTGAATAATATTCTAAAAGAATTCCTCTACGAAGAATATTTCTTTTCCCATTTCTTAACCTTTCCTAAAAGCTCTAAAATACATCCTCTCTACATCACTTGTGTGATTAACTTAAAATAAAAAATACCGCGTTTTCCTCTTACAAACCATTAAGAGACTTATTTGTTCTATTTTTCAATAAAATCAGTTAATTTTAAATATTTTTGTTCCTTATTTTTCTTTACTAATTTTTTTTTAACATTTTTAACATTAACATTTTTTTTCTTTGTTTATATTTGAACTCATTTCTCTTACTGGCGTCCATTATTCTTACTTCAACTGCTCTGCTTCCATTTTCGAATGTTGTAGGCCACCCAATGTTGTTACCACCCTAGTTTCATAATTTCGCCTGCGCTCATCCTTAGTGATTGGTCCTTGGTTATTCTATTTGGGTTCTGGTTCATCTCCGTCAAGCCACTATTGTATTTAACTGTAAAAGAAATATTTTTTTTTCGTTTTATTTTTTTTTTCTCTTCATAAAAAATCTTGGCAAAAAAAATCTTCTAAAATCAGACAAAACTGAATTCTTAGATACAGAAATCCGCTATGTGTTTATAGAGGACCCCTGCCGTTAAGGCTTAATTCTTCTGGGTCCACAGACATTGGAGTTATAGTTCATGAATGAACATATAGTATTAAAAAATGCACATCCAAAAAGGATGTGCACCTGAAATACTCTTCACAGACCTGTATTATATAACACAAACGCATTACCCTGTGTCCTATTCTGTAAGAGCAGTATGCAATAAGAATTTCATACTGCCCTTAATAGTATCAGTTTGGCTACCGGCAGATGGCGTACCTTCATTACCATCTACTGGTCAAGACGAGACCTATCCAATCTCTTGCATACTAAGCAGGTATGCCAGCCCGGTCGTACTACTGCGCGACCCCGCCGGTCAATCTAGACCTGTGCAAGCGATGTGCACAAACCACAGCCAGCACGAGTCTCCCCGAAGGGCCAACCCATGATAGTCACCTGGGCAACTCGGTCCCGTCGAAATGGGGGTCTACAACATCCCAGCAAAGAGACAAAAAATTCATATATTTATATATATGAATTTTTGTTTTTGACTGTGCACATAGCACTGTTTCGCATTTGACTGGCACCTTAATCCAAGGCATGGTAAGATTACCATACCCTGAACGAAGTGCCTACGATTTTTGACCCGTGCCCAACCGTCACGAGGTCACCATCTTTCATTGTGCCCTAAGGCACCCATTTTTGCCTTTTGTTGGCCATATAGACCATGTCTCAATGCCGTGGATAGATAAGGTCACCTCATTCGACGGGTTTGACTATCCCCGTGCTAACAAGTTATATGGACCATTGCTATTCCATCGCAGGCTTTTTTCACAATGATATACATAGTGACCTGCTACCAAGATGGGCGCCACCCCGAGCTCTTGGTTGGCTCTAACCTTTTACGGTATGTGACGTATCCCATAACCAACCCTCCTCCTTTATCCTGGCTTGGGACAGACAGGCGCAACCCTGGCGGAGTTTTCTTAGATACAGAAAGCCCATGTTTGGATCTTTATAGAGTGCCCCTGCCATTACAGCTTAATCCCTCTGGGTTCTAAACTTTGGAGTTATAGTTCATGAATGATCAACCGTATTAAAAAATGCACATCCTAAAAGGATGTGCACCTGAAATACTCTTCCAGACCTGCAATTTGCAAGTACATTAGAAGAGCAACCACGTACTAGTTTTCACATTCACAAACACAATAGCATTGCTCTGTGCCCTATTCTGTAAAAGCAGTATGCAATAATAATTCCATACTGCCCTTAATAGTACCAGTTTAGCTACCGGTAGATGGCGTACCTTCATTACCATCTACTGGTTGAGACCACGAGACCTATCCAATCTCTTGCATACTAAGCAGGTATGCCAGCCCGGTCGTACAACTGCGCGACCCCGCCGGTCAATCTAGACCTGTGCAAGCGATGTGCACAAACCACAGCCAGCACGAGTCTCCCCGAAGGGCCAACCCATGATAGTCACCTGGGCAACTCGGTCCCGTCGAAAATGGGGGTCTACAACATCCCAGCAAAGAGACAACAAATTCTTATATGGATATATAAGAACTTTTGTTTTTGACCGTGCCCATAGCACTGTTTCGTATATGACTGGCACTTCCATACAAGGCATGGTTTTATCACCATACCCTATATGAAGCGCCTACGATTTAATTTGACCTGTGCCTAGCGTCACAGGTCGACCTTTGTGCCCACATACGTGACACTCCTTGTGCCCTAAGACACCATTTTTTGCCTTTTTGTTGACCATATAGGCCATGTCTCCATGCCGTAGATAGATAAGGTCACCTCATTTTTCTTCGACGGGTTTGACTATCCCCGTGCTAACAAGTTTTATGGACCATTGATATTCCATCGCAGGCTTTTTTCAATATGTTATACATATTGACCTGCTACCAAGATGGGCGCCACCCCGAGCTCTTGGTTGTCTCTAGCGTTTTACAGCATGGGACGTATCCCATAACCAACCCTCCTCCTTTATCCTGGCTTGGGACAGGCAGGCCGAAACCTGGCGGAGTTTTCTTAGATACAAAAAGATTTTAAACGAGACCTAACCTTTATAAATAGAAAATTTTATCCCTGCCATCTTTTCCCAGAGGTGGTGGGTGATGGATCCGCCATCAATAAATATTTCTAGCAGGACCCACGTGGATTCTACTAACAATACAATTCTCAAAAAATTTTCCCCCAAAATCAATCTTGAGTTGGACTCAACTCGCTTGTCTGAACAAACTAAACTCCAAACAACCTATATACATACACCATCGGGCTTGTACTTCTTTAAACATGGAATTGAACTTCCCTGATCAAAAACAATGGAATTGAACTTCCCTGATCAAAAACAATAAAAAAAAAGTTTTCCCAATGTTAGGTACCATGCAAGGTACGATAGGTATGTTATTAGATTGGTGATGGCAAGATTGCCTTGTAATGAAAAACAAATGCCTCAATCGGCTCTTTAATTCTATGGCAAAAATGCCGCTCTTGAAAAATAGAAGTAAAATAAAACATTGATTAACTCTCGTTAGAATTAAACATCCGGAACGTTTTGCAATATTTTTTTTTTAATTTTTAATTTTTGAAATATTCTGAAATATTGGCCAAATATTCCAACAAACCCATAAATCTGTTGGGTATCGGCTTTGGTTTTGTTTCTCTTGCAATTACACCAAGCACTTGTCACCTGTTGTAACTGACTTTCTACTGTTAGTTGACTGTTAGTTGACTATCGCAACTAGCACTTGAACTTGTTACGATCGAAACCTAGCGATTGTTTTCACAATTTTTTCCTTTTTGTTATGTTTATTAAATAATTTTATTAATTATCTATTATTATTTTCTAAAACATCCTTGATGTTCACGTGAAGAAAAATAAAAGGAAAAATTTTGAGTCTAGGCACATTAACCGTATAAATGCTTGAATTGATATTTTGTTATAGATGGCACTTAAACCATGTAAAAACGGAAAGATGGGTTTATTACTTACTTACTTACTTACTTATGTGGCCGTAACAACCCGTGTTCGGGTTTCGGCCGACCTCATCAGCACTCGCCAGGCGCCTCTGCTTTGCGCGCGCCTTCTCCAATCGAATACACCAAGTAACCGCACCGCTTCCTCAGCCTGGTCCATCCATCGGAGGCATGGTCTCCCTCGTCGTTGTTGACCAGCGACCCTCGCCTCGAGCACCTTTTTCGCTGGAGCTTCGTCGTCCATACGATGGACATGACCCAGCCAGCGTATTCGCTGCACAATTATACGCCTAACTACGTCAATGTCTTCGTAGAGCTCATACAGCTCTTGGTTCATTCGGATGCGATAGTCATCTCCGACTCGAACAGGACCGAAGATTTTGTGAAGAACTTTTCTCTCGAACACCCCAGAGCGGCTGCGTCATTTTTCGAAACTACCCATGCCTCAGCGCCATAGAGCAGCACAGGTAGAACGAGTGTCTTGTAGAGTGTTAGTTTTGTCGATCGAGAGAGGGCTCTGGAACTTATTTGCTTACTGAGCCCGTAGTAGCACCTATTAGCAATTATTGTTCTTTGCTTTATCTCCAGGCTGATTTCGTTGTTGGTATTAATGGCGGTGCCAAGGTATACGAACTCCTTGACTACTTCAAAGTTATAGCTGCCGGATGAAACGTAGGAGTCTAAACGCCGCGCTCCCTTGTTTGTAGACAGGAAATACTTTGTTTTACCCTCATTTATGGTCAAACCCACTTTGGCTGATTCCTTTTCGATCTCTCATCTCTCTTGGTTCTGCCGACAATATCAATATCATCAGCGTACGCAAGGAGCTGGACACCTTTATAGAAAATGGTGGCATTAGGATGCACACCGGCCTTTCGTACGACTCCCTCCATGATGATGTTGAAGAGATCGCAAGACAGCAGATCGCCTTGCTTGAAACCTCTTTCGGTATTGTAGGTTTCGGAGAGGTCATTGCCTACTTTGACGGAGCTGCGTCTGTTGCTCAACGTCATCCTGCAAAGTCTAATCAACTTTGCAGGTATACCGAACTCAGACATTGTTGCGTATAGGCAATCCCTTCTCGGGCTATCGAACGCAGCTTTAAAATCGACAAAGAGATGGTGTGTGTCAATTTGATTTTCGTGGGTTTTCTCCAGGATTTGTCGTAGCGTGAAAATCTGGTCTATGGTGGACTTTCCAGGTCGAAAGCCACACTGATAAGGTCCAATCAGTGTTTTTGTAATCGGCTTTAATCTTTCACACAGTACGCTTGAGAGAACCTTATATGCGATGGAAATAAGACTGATACCTCTATAACTTGCGCATATTGTTGGGTCTCCTTCTTTAAGTATAGGACACAGTACGCTGAGGTTCCAATCGTCGGGCATGCTTTCTTCTAGCCATATTTTGCTGATGAGCTGATGCATGCGCCTTATCAATTCATCGCCGCCGGTTTTAAACAATTCAGCTGACAGGCCGTCAGCACCCGCTGCTTTATTGTTTTTGAGTCGTTGGATAGCAACTCGAACCTCATCATGGCTAGGTGGTGGTACTTCCACTCCGTCATTGTTGATTGGTAGCTCTGAACTGCGCTCTCCATGGGCGGCATTGGTGGAATCGTCGCCAGTAAGTAAATTGGAGAAGTGCTGTCTCCACAATCTCAGCACACACTATGTATCCGTATTCAGATCTCCATTTTCGTCTCTACAAGTGGATGCTCCGGGCTTGAAACCTTGTGTTAGACGCTTAACCTGTTGATAGAATTTTCGTGCATCCTTCTTGCCCTGGTATACCTCTTGTTCCTCACGCTCACGCTTTTCCTGCTCTTTTTTTTGCGTCTGAAAAGGCACATCTCTTCCGTCCTCTTTTCGCGGTAGTTTTCTCGCACGGCTCGCGTTGCAGCTGACTGCAGCGTTTTACTATATGCAGCGTTTTTTACTGCTGTCGCGATGCCTGATCGTACCATTGGTTCCGAGGTTGCGGGCGCCGGAAACCAATGACTTCTTCAGCGGCAGCGCGCATGGAGTGGGATATATGCGACCAAAGTCCGCCGGCGTCGTCGGGTCCAGAGGTTGGTTGGTTGAGCTTAACCGAGAGTTGAGCGGAGAATGCTTCGGCAGTCCGTTGTAATTGCAGCTTAGCGACATCTAGCTTTCGTTGCATTCCTGTACGTATGTTCATCGCATTGCATAATCGCATGCGCATCTTGGCTGCAACAAGATAATGGTCGGAGTCAATGTTAACCCCCCGAAATGTACGCACATCTTGAACACTAGAGGCATGCCTTCCGTCGATTACAACATGATCAATTTGGTTTCGCGTTTTTTGATCCGGGGACAACCAGGTGGCCTTGTGGATGTCAAGGTGCTTAAATCTGGTGCTACTAACTACCATGTTTCGCGCCGCGACGAAGTCGATCAGTCTTAGACCGTTGTTCGTGGAGGTCTCATGAAGACTGAACTGACCGACAGTGGAGCCAAAGATGCCTACCCTTCCGACTTTCGCATTAAAATCGCCGAGGACTATTTTCACGTCATGGACCGGAAGGTGGTCGTATACGTCCTCAAGACTAGCGTAGAAAGCGTCCTTGACGGCTTCGCCCTTTTCCGCCGTCGGGGCGTGCGCGCAAATAAGGCTGATGAAGAAAAATTTTGCCTTGATGCGGATCGTGGCCAATCTTTCGTTGACAGGTGTGAACCGGGAAACAAGGTAGCGTAGTTTCCGGCTAACAACGAATCCACATCCGAATTCGCGAATCTCCGCATGGCAGCTGTTGTAGATATCACAGTGTGCTTGTTTAGAGCAGCCTTGCCCTTTCCATCGCATTTCCTGAATGTCTGTGATGTCAGCTTTTATTGTTTTGAGGGCTTCCGCCAGTTGGATAATGGCACCTTCCCTATAAAGGGTCCGGATATTTCAGGTGCATATCCGTAAATCATTGTCCGTTTTTCGTTTGCGTTGGTCTTCAACGTAATTGGGGCTCTCATCCGAGGCTGGTTTAGTTTTCATTGGGCAGTAGTAATGTGGCGGGACCCAAACCCTGCGCACATTCCATGTTTAAGGTCTATGGAGCGACCCGCCGCTCAAATTAGCCGTCAAACTAACGGATGCCAGTTTGCCGTTGCCCAGGGAACACCACGTGGAGGTTTGAGTCGACTAGAGACGATTTCGACATGGATAATGCTGGCTTCGCCAGGTTGAGGCGGTCAGACACTTTGCCATGTGAAGGTTCGCCCCCTGTTCCCCTGCTAGGTTTATTACACACCACAATATTTCGATTGAAAAATCCTACCGGCTGCGCCATTTTGTTGGGATCCTCCCTGTGAGGTCCATTTTCGCTGCCTTAACTTCCAAAATTGGATGGATACGGTTTCTGACTGTTTTGTGTTATAATGAGTGGCTACAGACTATACACCTGAGCCGAGTTTCTAATGGCACCTGGCACTTGGAACAAGGTGCCAAACGTCGTGTTATTTGATGGAGTTAACTGCTTATACTCATCATTCTATCCAGATTTTGCCAGGATCCTCAGCTGCCTCGGTTGTCGTTCCAGAGCTAAATCCAAACTATGTTATATACAGGTAGGAAAGAGATGATGTTACACCATATCTGGGAAGATGTGACTGGAGGACCCTCCCAACCATGATTTTTATTGACACAACTTTAGGTTAAGAATCTCAAATGATCTGTATTCAAAGCCCGTTGCCCATTACCTCAATGAAAACAATCTTTTTAGTTAATTTTATTTTAGTTCTGCTTGTCAATGCTCAAAAAGAAACTTTAGTAATATAATTTTTTTTTTTGTTCGTTGTCCTTTTTTTTTAGTTATATTCTTTTTTTTTATTATGGAGTATTTACAATTTTTAGATTATAAAATAAAAAAACAAATCAAAAAATTTTTTAGATACATTTATGAAATTTAAACATATTTAGATAAGTGCCAAATTATAGAGAAAAAATATTTGGTATATTATTCAGTTAAAACTGAGTGGGTTAAATATCATTCTGAGTTATAGACTTTGTTTATTTTTTAGTTTGATTACTAAATCATTGAGCAAGAAAAACAAAACTACGATTATCATAATGATTTAAGCTAGCAAGAGAACATTTAAATTTTTCTTAAAACTGGTTTTTGGTCAAAACAAAGAAGAGAAGAGAAAAGTGCAATATAATTTTTCTTTTCTTTATATTATTGAAACCGCTCTGTAACATAAGCGCAAGTTAGCATGATTACATATGTTAACAGAGCTTGAGCGCAAGTTTCCACTTTTGTGTGAGAGTAAGAGCGCGCTTTTAAAGAATGCTAAATTTGTGTTATGTGAAGCATATTTCTAACACTTTAAAAATTGATAAAAATAAAAATGAAAACTTACAGACTTACTAACACATCTCCAAATCGGTGTAAGGCCTTCCAACGATGACAGTAGTGTTCGTGAGCTAAAAAAAAAGAGCTGAGCAAAATTTTTTGCCCCAGGTGACCATCCACCATTTTTGTGCTTGTTCAGAAACACGTAGCAGAAAAATAAGAAATCGATACTTAAAACTTTTTTAAACTAATCATTTGGTAACTCATGTAACGCAAGTTTTCGCTTAATTACAATACGTTTCTAATTTATGATGTTTTTATTTTTCTTCTTTTCTTTTTCTTATTTACTTTACCACTACAGCTAAATTGTTTAACTTTCTTCTTTATCTTTATTTTCGGTTTTATTTCTTCATCAGCCTTTAATAAAGCCTTTAATAATAACTTTAATTAAAGTGTTTGCTTAAGCACGCGTAGATTTTATGTTTCTTGTTCCTTGATGTTATGTTTTGGTTTGTCTCCACTAACGTTTTATTTTTTACTGGACCAAGCAAATCTCGACTGATCTTTTGTTGTCGCTGACTAACTGTAAGGCAGGTCACCCAATGGTTGTTGACTACAAAACAGTTGCACAAGCATTCTTCTCCCTAGTTTTTTTTTTTTTTTTTTGGGTGAAATATGTTCGAGATATTTTATTATATTTTTTACTCCCCCCTTTTTTTCGTGGACTTGTTCTACCGTATGACTATAATTAGAGATGGGAAAAGGGTAAATACCCAATTGGTAAATACCAGGTAAAATGGGTAAATTGGGTAAAAATGGGTAAATACCCAGGTATATACCTAAAAGGTGGGTATAAACTATGTTGTAGAAAATTTGGTGAACAAACACTTTGCGATGCATAATTTGGTGTGTTTTATAATAAATTTTATAAATAGTAATAAAAATACTTACTGAGCAGAATAAAAGTAACAACTTCAGATAATAACTATATTATATAGACACATTCATCAATATTAGCTTCACTTATAATAACATACCTTCTCCACAATGTTAATTTAGTTTAGTAAAGTTTTAATTCCAATTAATCCGCTTTTTTATTTTTAACAACGCACGTGGTGTTGAACACATGAAAGCAAATGACTCATTTCAAATAACGTTACAGCTGATTGACAACCAGTGTTGCCAGATACTGCATTTCAAATGCATTTTATAAATACCCAAATAAATACCCAAAAAAGGTATTTACCCGGCATTTACCCGGTATTTACCCATACATCGGGTAAATACCGGGTAGAATCCCATCTCTAACTATAATTAGAAAAAGAGAAAAAAATAGCTACTTCGTTATGGAATAATGCAAAACTTTGGTTAATTTATAATTTACTTTTAATCATTAATATCTAAACGTATGAAATAGATTAATTAATAAATAATTTACAATTATTAAATATGTGGGTATATGTTAAAATAGCTTAAGTCGAAAAAGAACTTGTTTTGAGTTATCGCCATTTTTTTATAAATAATTTCCAAGATTTTTGTATATAAAAAAAAGTCAGAAAAGTTAGCGTAACTTCTTTGGCGGATAAAAATAAAGAAGAGGAACATTTATGCATTTGATATGGTTATTAATAATATGTGAAACTTTAAATTATCGCTTGTGTGGCCCTAAGCTACTTTAACTTATTGTCACTGAAATTTAAAGTGAAAAGAATTTAAAGTGAAAATAAAATCTAGGGTTAAATACTGAATTAAAGCAGAAAATTTTGAAATATTTACCTTAAAAGTCACATTGTTCAATTTTATTGTTTAGGTTGTTCAATCCCATAGCTGCAATTGAATTAAATTTAAAAAAGTGAACACTTATTTTATCACTTCTGATCTAAATCGGTCAGTACTGGTGCGCCACTCAAAAGGAAAGAATGTTTTACAGAAAGTGTAGCTGTTTTTAGGTTGGAACATGCGTTCATATTCCGTTTTTGCTATGAATTGCTTGCAATTTCATGTGAAATCATATTTTGTATAGATTTTTTTTATTTTTTCGACCAATTTTGTGAAGTCTATATTACGTAAAAATAAAAAAGTTAAAATTTTCATTAATTTGTTTGAGATGGATATTACAACTAGAAACTGAAATGAAATCCACACTAGAGAACTGCAATGAGTATCCGACCGGAATCGGATACTCAAATATCCGAGTTTTTTTGCTCTTCTCAACTCTATCCAGACTCAATAAAATATGTAAAATACTTATACGCATTCGGTTCATTAGCATATTTTCGGGTATAGAGCAATTCCATATGAAAGCGATCACCTTTTGGACGACCCCTCTCCGATTTTAAAATAAATAGTCTCAATCGATTGCCCAGCAAAAAATAATGTACCTACATATTTTTTTTTTTTGTAGTGACTGGTTTAGTGGTGGTGTACACCACTGTCATGTGACAAAATTGAAGAATTCTTCATAAGGGACCTCATTGAAAGTTGTTTTAAAAAAAAACTACTAAAGCGATCGCAACGAGTGATAGCTCGTTGGAAAGGTATTGAATCAGGCTTTAATTGAAAAATAAAATTTTCCTAATTTTTCTCAGAAATTTACCTTTTTTCCCATGAAAATTAAATTTTCCCATGAAAATTAAATTTTCCCATGAAAATTAAATTTTCCGATTTTCCACAGAAGCTCCTAAATTTTCCGGCTAATTTTATTTTTTTTAGATTCCTCATAATTTTTGCTTTAAGAATCAGCAATAAAAAAATGGGCCCCGACTCCTTGTTTGGACAGGAGAAGAGCATTTAAGAGACCACCTTGTTCTCATTGTTTTTATATTTTTTTATAATTGAATTATTTTTAATTATTTAACATTATTTTATTTTATTATTAAAAATACATTTTAAAAATTATTTTACAGTTAAAATTACAAAAATTTTCCTATTAAAGAAATGCAAATATCGCTTATTTTTTTTACCTATTTTTTTACCAAAAAATAAATATAAATACTTCACACACTCTGAGTCAAATTTCAGTTGAATACTAAACGTGAAAGTGTTAAAGTGTTTTTTTTTGTAAAGTAAAGAGTAAAGTAAAGAGTACCAAAAAATAAATATAAATACTTCACACACTCTGAGTCAAATTTCAGTTGAATACTAAACGTGAAAGTGTTTAAAGTGTTTTTTTTGTAAAGTAAAGAGTGAAGCTGTAAAGACAATTTAAAGTAAAATGAATAAATTTTGCTGCAATCCGTTTAACAAGAGTGGACATCGTTCGAAAAAGATAAAAGTATTAAAATTAACTGGTGTTTCGAAGCGATACATGAATGAATTAAATATACAATACGGTGAAGAAGCAGAATTCATTTGCCCCAAGTGTAAAATCGATTTGTCTCAACAAGCAAATGCATTGAAACAAATGCAACCACAATCCGAGAGTGTAATGACAATTGAACAAAATATTTCATCTGATAGTGAGGCAGACATTCCGATGGTCAATATGTCTTTGAGTCCTTTGAATGAGGCTATTACCACTTTAGGTGAAACGCCTATTAGAAAAAGAAAGTTGCGAAGTGAAAAATACAGGAAAGAAAAAAAAGGCAAGGTTATGAGTGCAATCGCGACAATATTTGATGAAGGCTCTGATAACGAATGCAGTCAAGCAGATGACGTTGATGACGGCAAACAAATGATTGAGCAGTTGAAAAGAAAATTCAATTTAGCGACCACTTTTCCGGAGAAATATCTCATTTTATCTGTGCTGCCTCAATCATGGTCTATACGCAAGATTTCTGAACAGTTTCAAACATCTTTTTACATCGCGAGAAGAAGCAAAGAATTAGTTCGACAGAAGGGCATATTAACGACTCCCACCAAGAAATTTGGCTCAAGGACCCTCAGCGAAGCAACGGTGAAATTGATTCAAGATTTACACTGCAATGATGACAACAGCCGCGCCTGCCCAGGTACACGTGACTATGTTATCACACGTGAAGATGGAGAAAAAGTACACAAGCAGAGCAGATTATTATTATGTAATCTATCCGAAGCATACCATCAGTTCAAAGAGAAATACCCAGCAGAAAAAGTGGGATTTTCTAAGTTTGCCATCCTACGACCAAAAGAATGCGTGCTGGCATTAGACAGGCACGTTTGATTCTTAAAGCAAAAATTATGAGGAATCCAAAAAAAATAAAATTAGCCGGAAAATTTAGGAGCTTCTGTGGAAAATCGGAAAATTTAATTTTCATGGGAAAATTTAATTTTCATGGGAAAAAAGGTAAATTTCTGAGAAAAAATAGGAAACTTTTATTTTTCAATTAAAGCCTGATTCAATACCTTTCCAACGAGCCATCACTCGTTGCGATCGCTTTAGTAGTTTTTTTTTTAAACAACTTTCAATGAGGTCCCTTATGAAGAATTCTTCAATTTTGTCACATGACAGTGGTGTACACCACCACTAAACCAGTCACTACAAAAAAAAAAAAAAATATGTAGGTACATTATTTTTTGCTGGGCAATCGATTGAGACTATTTATTTTAAAATCGGAGAGTGGTCGTCCAAAAATTTGCCAATTTTGATCGTTTTCATATGGAATTGCTCTATAAGTACATTCTTGTATCCGAGCGCGGCGTAACCCGAACCACTTCGAGCCGTTTCTAATGACTGCGTAGATTGAGTTTATTACAAAGGCGCTCGATCCGAATATATTTTGAGTGTACTCTGAGTACTGCTCTTTCTCTGCCAACTTCTCTGAGCGTTAATTAGTGAAAGCTAACTTTTATTGAAATAAAATGATATTAAAAATGCAAACTCATTTTTTGATTGGATTTTTTCAATTTTTATTGGAATTTAAAAATTAAAACTTTTTGTACTTGCTTTCAACGCACAAATAGATCGCGACTGCTGGTTATTTGCTTGAATGTTTTTTTTTTTGCGTATGCACTTTTCATAAGCACTTGTCTGTCTGCAGGCAATGTCAGCTCTAATTTTTTGTTTGTTTTTTCTTGAAAAGTCGTTGTTTGTATTTTATTGTTGCACTCTTCGGAAAATAAAACAACAACAACCCACCATTGTGATTTTTTTTTGTTACACATAAGCAAAACGAAAACAAATGCCGGCGCCAGTGACCGTTTGCTTCGTGTGTGTAAATGAACAACTAAAATAGAAGTTTAATTTAAATTATGCGCATGTGATTTTGCAACTAAAGGTGATAGAAAAATAATAACTGTACAAATTTGATAAAAATTGCTGAATGCAGAAAATGAATTCTCAAGAAATAAATGAAAAAATTGCTAATGAAAGCGTTTAACTAACGCAAAAAAGGAAAGGGAAGAGCTCCATTGTGCTCGTTGTGCTATGGAAACTCCAATTATTTTTAATAGCATAATACATTTGAAATATAAATTCCATTCTGAAAATATATATTTTCTCTGATAAATTCAAATTTTCTATTAATTTAAAAATATATACTCTACTGTAGGACAACCAATAAGTTCATATATTCCAAAAATATTTATTTCCAATTATTAGAAATGACATTGCATTACATTTATTTTAATCAACATAAAAATTAACAAGAACAACAAATTTGGTGATACCAAATATATCAAACAAAAAATTCTACGTCTATGCTTCATCCTCAACAACTTTACCTCATGCGCAGTTTTCACAGTGTAAGATAAAAACAAAAAGCAACACAAGAAGAACACGTGTTTTTTGTTGCTATCTAAATGCTCAGCAAAATAAAAAAACAAAATCGAACAAAACAATTACAAAAAACTCGCTGCTTCTACTGCGCTCTGCTTCATATCTGTGGCAATTGAGCCGAGTGATTCGGCTGCTTGTGTCGATTATGAGTATTTCGGTAAGTATGATAAGTATCAGCAAGACGACAACAACCATAAGTATTTATGAACCGAAAAAACCCGATCTCTCCCGATCCGACTCATTTAAAATACTCATATTTATTTCATCATATTTATAAGTTGAGTTGCGTACGCTAAGGGTTGAGTCGGTTTTTGTACTTATTTTTTCGGATATACTCAGAGTCGCAAAAAAGCTACCCGTTGCAGATCACTGATCCACACGGAATTGAAACATTCACAGTCTGACTTAGTACGCTCGTTGATTGCCCATCAACTTTATTAACTCTTTATTTAGCAGAGACCATATTTATTAGATATCTGGGCTCGCTTCTTCTTCTTAATTTTATTACATACTTAAATCTAGCTTAACATATTTACAAAAGTTTCGCAATACCGGAATGTTTATTTGTATTTCCTTGTTTTGTAACCGAGATTAAAATTACCCGGAAAACATTCTTAGGTTTAACATATGAGAAACGCTCGTATTGTATTTTGTTTGCCATACTTTTATCTTCCCAAGGTCGGGATTCTTTTGTCTCAATTATTAATTGCAGCAAAAAATACTTTAAATGCTTGCAATTACAACAATAAAATATTATTAATTTAAATTACCATAATTTAGTTTCTGTTTGCATGTAGTACAACAATAAAATATTATTGATATAAAATGCTGTCAATGCATTTGGTTCCCTGTGCGGAAGGGACAACGGTGTCAGTTTATTAATTAAAACCAAAAACAACAACAACATGCTTAAGATATTGCTTGTTATTTAAGCTGCTCGCTTGTTACGGTTTAAGTTATGGCACGCGTCATAGCTTAAACGGTTTTGTGCATTAATGCTGATATTGTATTTTTATGCAGTTGCACTTGGCATTGGTCTTGAATTCATAAATTTAAGGTTGTTGTATGGCACAAAAGGTAGTGCCTACAAGTATGCATTGGCTTAGGTTGTGATTGGTTCACAACACACTCGCGCTTTTCTGCCTCTCTTTTTTTCCGCCTAAATAGACGTCTCTCGCCCCTCCTCTTTACTCTGTAGCGCTCCTTAGCAGCATGCGTCACAAACGACTGCAGGGTGGCTTTGCAGGCGGCGTCTTTCTCTGTAGTGGCGTCGCGACACTCTTGGTCGGGCCACTGGTTTCGGCGAGGGCTGTGGTAACCAATAACCTCTTCAGCAGCCGCTCGCATAGAGATGGAGATGTGTGCCCACTGCGCGCATATATCGTCGAATGGTGGAGTGCTTTCTTGAAGCAGGCGTGAGAGTAGAGTGGCGAAGACTTCGGCTGCTCGTTTTGATTGCAGCTTGTCGGCGTCTAGCTTTCTCTGTGTAGGGTTGCGCGCATTCTTTGCTGCGCATAGACGTATACGGATCTTGGCTGCGACAAGATAATGATCAGAGTCAATGTTACCATCACGGATCGTGCGTACATCTAGTACACTGGAAGAGTGCCTTCCGTCAATCAAAACGTGATCAGTTTGGTTGCGCGTTTTTTGGCTAGGGGACATCCAGGTGGCCTTATGAATATTAAGATGCTTGAATCTAGTGGTATTTACGACCATGTTTCGTGCTGCGGCGAAGTCAATCACCCTCATTCCGTTATCGGATGTGTTGTCGTGGAGGCTGAACTTTCCGATTGTTGGACCAAAGATAGTTTTCTTGCCCACCTTAGCGTTGAGCCACCAATCACGTATTTAAGGCGCTCTTAGAAAGTATCTTTTATCTCATCGTCCTTGTCCTCTGTCGGCCTTGATGCGGATTATGGCAAGTTGTTGGTTCACAGGAGTGAATCGCAGGATGATGCCGTAATCTGTTGCCAACATGGCCGCTGTAGTAGATATCACAGGATGCTTGCCGAGAGCAACCCTATCCCTGCCATCGCATTTCTTGGATTGCAGTTATATCAGCTTTGTATCTTTCCAATATATCAATCAGTTGGATAGAGGCACCTTCCCAATTAAGTGTTCGGACATTCCAGTTGCATATTCGTAAATCGTTTTCGGTATTCGTCATCAGATTTGGGGATATTTATTCTCATAATTTTTATTAAATTTTTCATTGAAATGGTTTTTTTACGTGGTGGGCTTCAAACCCGACGCACAACCTATTTAAGTTTAGGTATCCCGCCGCTCAAATTAGCCGTCAAACTGATGGATGCCAGTTCGCCGTTGCCCAGGGAACACTACGTGGAGGTTTGAGTCGACTTGGGACGATTTCGACATGGATAATGCTGGCCTCGTCAGGTTGAGGCAGGCAGACACGTTGTCATATGATGGTTCGTCCCTCCGCCCCCCCTGTTCCCCCATTTTAATATTGTCATTTTACCTTTGTTTAACATTAGTTTGTTCAACAGGCGACCCAATTCCCCAAGGTGGAACCAATTTATATATGGTTGAAATATATGGGAAGAGGATTAAACAAATGTTATTGTCTCATAGTTCGCTCATTGCTTGAGTTTGGGTGAAATTTTCGAAGTTTACCGAAAGTTGAAAAATTCGTAGAGAGTAAGGTTTCCGGAAAAAAATATAAGTCTTATATTTAAAAGCTAAAATTAAGCTTTCTTTACGTGATGGCTAAAAAGCCAATCTTTAATCCTATATTTCTAAAGCTGGACTTAAAGCTTATTAATTTGATGGCTAAAAAACCGATCTTACCATTGAATGAAAGCTTCACGCTTTGCTGTGCGTTGAATCATTATTTTTTTTTATTAATATAAAATAATTGTAAAATAAATAAATATTTAATATGATTTGAAATAATTGATATTTATCTCACTTCAATCATTGGAATTCGAACCCGGACTCGTCGATGTCTGGTTTACTGCTTAGCGTGTTGCACCACCGTCAATTGAATTTTCAGTCGGCTAATATTCGCCTAGTGCTGCTGCTTGGAGTTCAATTGTATTGAAGTAAAGTTACACAATTTTTTTTCGTTTATGCCAAAAGTTAAACATTTGTCATGGGCAGAAGCTCGACAGAAGCCCGACAAAAACGAAAACTTTCCACCAGATCTTTGTGGTGGCTGTGACAGAGTGGTTAAGGTGCTTGGTGTGTATGCGAAACAGCCTAGGTTGAATTGAATTGAAATACAATAGAAATTGAAATTGAATAGAAATAGAAATGCAACAAACAAATTCTTTATTTGCCGCAATTAAAAAATTGCACGCGCTTTTATAACAAACGAAATTCTTTTCCTGCAACTAAATAACCCGTTTTCCGCAACTTTTTCCGTTTCTCGTAACTGTTGAAACGTTTGCAACGTTTCCAAGCAGGATAAACGAAGTTCGTTTACTGCAAATTGGCGATAAACTTTTTTTCTCTGCGTGCGTATTCATCAAAACTCCGCCCAATTATAAAGTCGGTGTATTTACTTGGTAAACATTTTAATTTTGGTAAATTTGACAAAATTTATCTTGCCCAATAAGAAAATTTAATTTAAATGCAATTAATGAAAATAATTTCAGCAAGTTCAGAAACCTGGCCTTGAAACAAAACAAAGTGGTTGGTTTGCAGTGAATTTAATACTTGCATTAATTCACAGGAGAATCAATGTTGAGTTGGAGATAGTTGCAGTGGTCGAAATGATTATAGAGCACTTAATGAAATGCTTATGTATGTTCACTACACCCTTACCCTCAAGCGAAATGCTATTTTCAAAAGGAAATAAATTTCAAAATTGTGGAAGTATGATGGATACGATGATTAAAATAAATATGTATAGAATAAAATTTATAGGGTCTTATAATTGGGAGATCTTACATACGATTACATTATCTTATTTTAGAATTTTAAGCAATTATTTGTTTAAATTTTATAGTTTGATCAAGTGCTTAATATGTGTATAATCACATAAGCATAGTAATATTTAAAATTATTAACTTAGTGTTTATTGATTTTAAAGTTGTTTATAAATGAGATTATTTTAGGTACAAGTTTTTTTTTTTTTTTGAAACAGTGTTATATGGTTTGTAATGTGGGTTTATATAATTTCAATTGATTATTATGTAATTTTTTGGGTTTACCATTTATATCTATAATGGAATTAACTCCATTTTTTCACTTACTCTAAAAGAGCCTTTATATGGTCTTTGATTTTTCTTTCTATTATATGCTTTTATTAGTACTAAATCACCTATATTTGCTTCTAGCTTGCTTTTTTTTTGCTGTATCTAATAATTCTCTGGCTTTATTTAAAGCGGTCTTGAAACGAAATCTTAGTTCATGTACATAATTTTCGAAATTATAAATTTTGTTATATTTTTCTGAAACATCATTTGGTAAGCCTTGAGGTCTACCATAAACTAGTGTCTACATGTGGCGTCGTATTATATGCGAATGTGAAATATGGTATACATTCATCCCATTCGATATCGTTTGCAAATGCTAATAGAAATTCATTTAGAACTCTGTGGTTTCGTTCGATTGCGCCTAAAGTTTCATGGTGATAAGGTGAAGAAAATGTTTGTTTTATTTTAAGTAGTTGACATACATTCGTCGTTAGAAATTAGCTCGTTTAGAAATTCGGTTCCTCTGTCTGATTTTAATGTTTTGAAATGACCATATCTTAAAATGCATTGTTCTACTAGTGTTTTTGCTGTTGTCTGTGCGTCAATTGCAGTCATTGGGTGTGCAATTACAAATTTTGTTAGATCACATTGCATAGTTAGAATGTATCTGAGTTCGTTTGAAATTCTTAGGGGGCCTACTGTGTCAATTGATATTGTCTCAAAGCTGTTATTAGGTGTTGTATGAGTCATTTGTTCTTTTGTGTGTATTGTTTGTTTGTTTTTCGAGCATATGTCACAGTTCGAAATAAATCTTTTCACCATTTTGTTCATGTTTTTCCCACACGTGTCTTTGTTTTAGTTTTAAAGTGGTTTTTCTAAGTCCTAGGTGTACTCCATGCGTTTCATTATGAAATTCGTCAATGAGTTTATATTTTAATATATCTTATGTTATTCTCGTAGGGGGTTTATAAATTAATATTTTTAGTTGAGGCGTTTTATTGTTTATTCTTACATTTGTATACGCATTTTTGAATGCTTCTTTTGTATACTTTTTGAAAATGTCATCATCGGCAGCAACTGCAATCTCTTTGATGTTTAATTTAACTTGGATGCCAGCTTCTTCAGAATCGAATCTAGTTTCGCTGAATCTTCGCTGTATCCGTGGACATTATTTTTTATATATTGGCCATTTGTAGTGTTTAGTTGGGATTGTGATTTCTTCAAGGACGAATCGAAATTCGCTGAAATATCGTCACATCCTACGTGCACATAATCTTCATGGATATTTATCTTCCATTTATCTATATCATTGTTGACATTAAATTTTAATTTACGTACGCTTTTAACTTCAGTAATAGATGTGCATTCCCATATTTGAAGTTGATCAGACTTCTGGGGAGATATGCATTCATCTTTATTATTTATATTAGCCTCTTTTTTAGTTTTTGTGATTAGTGTAGTTATTAGTGATTTATTTGCTTTTTCATCGTTTTCAATTGGTATCATTGTTTTAAGAGTGTCAAAATCTACCTTTATTCTTGATAATGCATCTGCATTTGTGTTCAATTTTCCTTTTATGTATATTATTTCAAAACCATAGTCATCATTCATTTTGGCAATCTGGCATTCATTCAAATTTGGCATTTTTCTTGAGCAATGCGTTTAAATGCCTTGCAGTATCTCCGAAATCTTCTATGAATCATCTTTAGTAGTTGCAAAAGGCTACAAATCTTCTGACTTCATGTACGTTTTTGGGTGTTGGATGGTTTTTAATCACTTTAAATTTGGAAGGATCGGTTCTTTCTCCTTCACTTGTTATTAAGTGTCCCAAATAAACGACTTCTGGTTGCAAAAAACCACATTTATAAGGGTTTAGTTTCAGATTGTATTGTTGTAACCTATCTAATACTTTAATCAGATTTTTGTTATGATGCTCAAGGCTGCATCCGAAAATGATAATGTCGTCTACGTATGGAAATGCTTCATATTCAAGGCCTGACAAAGCTATTGTTAACATTCGTTGAAAACTATTGGATGAAATTTTTAATACAAAAGGCAATCTTTTGAATTGGTAGTGACCATTTGGTGTCGAAAAGGCTGTTAGTGGTGTAGAATTCTTATCAAGTTCAATTTGGTGAAATGAGCTGGTCATGTCTAATGTGGAAAACCATTTTGCTCTTCCTAGTTTGTCTAAAACGTCTTCAAGTCTTGTAAGCAGGAATTTGTCGTTAATAATCTCGTCATTGAGTTTCCTGAAATCCACGACGAGTCCATTTATTTTTGTCATTCGTGTTTTTCTTAGGAACTAGAAATAAGGGAACATTGTAAAGGCTTCTTAAGTTTTCAATTATATCATCATTCAAAATTTTTGTTACTTGTTCGTTTATCACTTCTGTGTGTACCTG
Organism: Coremacera marginata; assembly: GCA_914767935.1. Classification (NCBI taxonomy): domain Eukaryota; kingdom Metazoa; phylum Arthropoda; class Insecta; order Diptera; family Sciomyzidae; genus Coremacera; species Coremacera marginata. Next base: position 101,885,995 of record OU612046.1, read on the forward strand.
TGGTCGCCTATAGTTTTTCATGTACACAGGTGTGCTATCTGTGATAGAAATGTTTTGAGTGTAGAAATTATTCACTGTCAACGGTTCGTCGTCTAGGTGAAATACATTGTGATATTTTTTGAAAATGTTGATTTAACTAGGTTTTGCATGATCATCTGTAGATGTCATGTTAATTTTATCAAGTATTTTGTTTAAACGATTTTTACTGTTGTGTTCTGTATATGCAATTATGTCGTAATGCTTTAATGGTTTTGATTCTACGATTAAGTTTTCTACAGTTACTTCAAAATTGTTAGTGTTTAGGATTTTGATATGTGTTATGCCTTTACTACGTGCTATTGAGTTACTAAGAAATACTCCTTCTTTAATTTCTTTGTTAAATATTACGTTTTATAAATTATTAATTTCGAAAATATTAATTTCTTTGTTAAATATTACGTTTTATAAAATATTAATTTCGAAAATATTAATTTCTTTGTTAAATATTACGTTTTATAAAATATTAATTTTAGGGAAGCCGGTTGAATAACTTCCGTACGGGGTGGTATTTTAAGTTGGCATAATGGTTTTTAATACATGGGAAGTTTTGTGGTGATTTCATTTGTGCATAGTAAAAATGTTAAAGTCTCGTTATCTATTTTACACATGAAATTTTTAAAAAAATCTACCTAAAATGCCATCGTTTTCTATTGGAAATTTTTCATTAACTAATTGAAATTTGTGGCTAAAAATGATATATTTTTTTCAGATTTAAATATACTGTTCCTATAGAGTATATTTCTTTATTTGTGATTCCTATTAATTTGCATTTTTCGTTTGTGAAATAATCAATGTTACGTATTTTGTGGTTTTGCTTTATTAACGATATGTCTGCGCCAGTGTCTACTAGGAAAGTAATTTCGTTGTTGTTGTAGTCTGAAATAATATAATTTGTGTTGTTATCCGATATTTTGTAAACGTTTAATTTTGGCTGTCTCAAATTCTTGCGTATTCCAAGCCTTGATCGTTTCCCGTAGTCTGATTATTGTTGTTATTCCTTAAAGCAGTGTTATGTTCTAAAGCTCTAATATGCTGATGTTGCGTTCTGTTTGTAGAATAATTGTTGTAACATTGTTGGCTATTTTGATATATGTTGTTATTAAAATGATTTCTGTTGTTATTGTTTCTGTTGAAATGGTTGTTGTTTTGGTTTCTGCTAGAACTGATATTGCTTTGTGTTCTGTTGAAGTTGTTGTTGTTTCGGTTTATATTAAAGTTGTTATTGTTTTAAAGTTGTATCTGTTGAAATTGTTATTAGCGTGGTTTTTATTATGCTAACTATTTGTGTTGTCTATTATTGTAATATCTATTTCTGTTAATCATGCTTTTATAGTTTAGGATTGATACTGTTACTTCTTTCTAGTTTTAGCGCAAGATTTACTGCTTGTGTAAGAGTTTGAGGTTGAGCAGAAAATATTGTCGATTTAAGATCTTCTCGCAGTCCATTTTTTAAAAATGGTTAATGCATATTTGTCGTTAATTTTAGTAACTTCGTTTATTTCTTTCTTGGTTGCACTTGTGCCTAAATCGTTTATTTGCAGTTTGTTGAGTTCTCAAAGCGTTGTTATTAGTTTTTATTGATATGTTTGTATGGATTTATTCCCATGACTAAAGTTTGCTAATGTTGTTTGTATTTGAGGTATACGTATCGTTTTTGTAGTTCGGTAGCGAGATTTAAGTTGAGATGTTAGTGTTGAAATGTTAGTGATGTTGAATTTAATTTTACATGTTTTACATATTTTTGCTGTGTCTGATAATGGTTTTTTTATTTGTTCCACTATTTTTATAAAGCTCTCTAGTTCTTTATAGTCTTCTGGAAATGTTGATTGTTTTCATTGCTGTTTCAATGTTAAACTGTGTCATTTTGGTATCTTGATTGGTTTCAATCTTTTACAAAGAATCTCTTAGTTTTGATTTTGTCTCTTTTTTAATTATGTTACAAAAAATTTCCGTTAATTCCGTTACTTCTTTGTCTGCTTCTAATTCTAATAAAATACTCTAAAATTGCTTTTTATAAATTTCTAATTGAGCTAATTTTGCTTGTATTGTTTGATTTGTATACTTTTTACTTTTTCTTAGGTTTTCTTTTATATTTTTGACTTGTTCATAAATTTCTTTTAAATTTCCATTAAAAATTTTTTTGTTTCTATCCCATATATATCTTTATTTTGTTTAAATATTTTGAATTTCTAATACTAGTATTTTATTTTTGATATAATTTTTAAAATATTTAAAAGCTTTATACAAAGAAATAAAAAGTACGAATATTAAAATTAAAGCAGCTACTATTATTTTAAACTTAAAATATTTACTTAATTATTTTAAGATTTAAAATATTTACTTATTTTGTAGGATATGTATATAAAAGTGGCAATTATGATTATAATTGTAACTATTGTAACTATTATAGTCGTTGTAGTTTGTTGCAGCTCTGTTTTGGTGACTGCGGAGCCAACATTGTTCTTAATAATCTCGTTGATAGTGACAACGTCCTTGATCTTTTGGTTCAACATTGCAAGATATTTGTATGTTTCCATTAAGTCAGGAATCATTTGGTGTGTATTTATTTCGTCTATATGTTCTCTGTTTATGTTTTTCGATTTTGATTTCTGCTAGCAAATTTTTTTTTTAGTTGCTTGTCTTTTGTTAGCGCCAAGGATGGCGGAATTTGTTACTGCGCTGATGTACATGGCCTGTTTACAGAACACGGTCAGAGTTACAAATCCGACTGAATGGCGCTTGTTCGTTGATGGATGCAAATACACTCTCAAGGCTGTTTTGATACATAATGTCAACCATAAACCTTCGATTCCAATCGGTCACGCCGTGGAGATGAAAGAAACGTACACTTCAATGGCAGCACTTTTGAAAAAAATCAATCATGAAGCTCATAATTGGATAGTATGCTCAGATTTAAAGTGGTCGCTCTGCTCACAGGCTTACAGGGCGTATTTACAAAGAACTGCTGTTTTCTCTGCAAGTGGGACAGCCGCGCGCGTCAACACCATTATGAACGGAAAAACTGGCCGGCTAGAGATAACCATATTATTGGTGAAACAATATTTCACAGCCACCGTTGATATCGAAGGAAAACATTATTCTCCCTCCTTACTTACTTACTTAGTTGGTCGTAACAACCCGTGTCCGGGTTTCAACCGACCTCATCAGCTCTCGCCAGGTGCCTCTGCTTTGCGCGCGCCTTCTCCAATCGGATACACCAAGTGCGGTTAGGGCTTCCTCAGCCTGGTCCATCCATCGGAGGCATGGTCTCCCTCGTCGTCGTTGACCAGCGACCCTCGCCTCGAGCACCTTTTTCGCTGGAGCTTCGTCGTTCATACGATGGACATGACCCAGCCAGCGTAGTCGCTGCACAGTTATACGCCGGACTACGTCAATGTCATCGTAGAGCTCATACAGCTCGTGGTTCATTCGGATGCGATAGTCATCGCCGACTCGAACAGGACCGAAGATTTTGCGAAGAACTTTTCTCTCGAACACCCCCAGAGCGGCTGCGTCAGTTTGCGAAACTACCCATGCCTCAGCGCCATAAAGCAGCACAGGTAAAACGAGCGTCTTGTAGAGTGTTAGTTTTGTCGATCGAGAGAGGGCTCTGGAACTTAGTTGCTTACTGAGCCCGTAGTAGCACCTATTAGCAATTATTGTTCTTCGCTTTATCTCCAGGCTGATTTCGTTTTTGGTATTAATGGCGGTGCCAAGGTAAACGAACTCCTTGACTACTTCAAAGTTATAGCTGCCGGATGAAACGTGGGAGTCTAAACGCCGAGCTCCCTTGTTTGTAAGCAGCATATATTTTGTTTTACCCTCATTTATCGTCAAACCCACTTTGGCTGATTCCTTTTCGATAGCGGCGAAAGCAGCGGTAACATCTCTCTTGGTTCTGCCGACAATATCAATATCATCAGCGTACGCAAGGAGCTGGACGCCTTTGTAGAAAATGGTGCCATTACGATGCACACCGGCCTTTTGTACGATCCCCTCCATAATGATGTTAAAGAGATCGCAAGACAGTGGATCGCCTTGCCTGAAACCTCTTTCGGTATTGAAGGTTTCGGAGAGGTCATTTCCTACCTTAACGGAGCTGCGTGTGTTGCTCAACGTCATTCTGCAAAGTCTGATCAACTTTGCAGGTATACCGAACTCAGACATTGTTGCGTATAGGCAATCCCTTCTCGGGCTATCGAACGCAGCTTTAAAATCGACAAAGAGATGGTGTGTGTCAATTTGATTTTCGTGGGTTTTCTCCAGGATTTGTCGTAGCGTGAAAATCTGGTCTATGGTGGACTTACCAGGTCGAAAGCCACACTGATAAGGTCCAATCAGTGTTTTTGTAATCGGCTTTAATCTTTCACACAGTACGCTTGAGAGAACCTTATATGCGATGGAAATAAGACTGATACCTCTATAACTAGCGCAGATTGTAGGGTCTCCTTTCTTAAGTATAGGGCACAGTACACTGAGGTTCTTCCAATCGTCGGGCATGCTTTCTGCTAGCCATATTTTGCTGATGAGCTGATGCATTCGCCTTATCAATTCATCGCCGCCGGTTTTAAACAGTTCAGCTGACAGGCCGTCAGCACTCGCTGCTTTATTGTTTTTGAGTCGTTGGATAGCAACTCGAACCTCTTCATGGCTAGGTGGTGATACTTCCACTCCGTCATCGTCGATTGGTGGCACTGAACTGTGCTCTCCATGGGCGGCATTGGTGAAATCGTCGCCAGTAAGTAAATTGGAGAAGTGCCGTCTCCACAATCTCAGCACACACTGCGTATCTGTAACCAGATCACCATTTTGGTCTCTACAAGTGGATGCTCCGGGCTTGAAACCTTGGGTTAGACGCTTAACCTGTTGATAGAATTTTCGTGCATCCTTCTTGCCCTGGTATACCTCTAGTTCCTCACGCTTTTCCTGCTCTCTTTTCTTGCGTCTGAAAAGGCGCCTCTCTTCCTTCCTCTTCCACCTTTTCGCGGTAGTTTTCTCGCACGGCTCGCGTTGCAGCTGACTGCAGCGTTTTTCTGTATGCGGCGTTTTTTACTGCTGCCGCGATGCGACACTCCTCATCGTGCCATTGGTTCCGTGGTTGCGGGCGCCGGAAGCCAATGACTTCTTCAGCGGCAGCGCACATGGAGTGGGATATATGCGCCCAAAGTCCGCAGGCGTCGTCGAGTCCAGAGGTTGGTTGGTTGAGCTTAACCGAGAGTTGAGCGGAGTAGGCTTCGGCAGTCCGTTGTAATTGCAGCTTAGCGACATCTAGCTTTCGTTGCACTCCTGTGCGTATGTTCTTCGCATTGCATAATCGCATGCGGATCTTGGCTGCAACAAGATAATGGTCGGAGTCAATGTTGACCCCCCGAAATGTACGCACATCTAGAACACTAGAGGCATGCATTCCGTCGATTACAACATGATCAATTTGGTTTCGCGTTTTTTGATCCGGAGACAGCAAGGTGGCCTTGTGTATGTCGAGGTGCTTAATTCTGGTGCTACTAACTACCATGTTTCGTGCCGCTGCGAAGTCGATCAGTCTTAGACCGTTGTTCGTGGAGGTCTCATGAAGACTGAACTGACCAACAGTGGGGTCAAAGATGCCTTCCCTTCCGACTTTCGCATTAAAATCGCCGAGGACTATTTTCACGTCATGGACCGGAAGGTGGTCGTATACGTCCTCAAGGCTAGCGTAGAAAGCTTCTTTGACGGCTTCGTTCTTTTCCTCCGTTGGGGCGTGCGCGCAAATAAGGCTGATGGAGAAAAATTTTGCCTTGATGCGGATCGTGGCCAATCTTTCGTTGACAGGTGTGAACCAGGAAACAAGGTGGCGTAGTTTCCGGCTAACAACGAATCCACATCCTAATTCGCGCCTCTCCGCATGGCAGCTGTAGTAGATATCACAGTGTGCTTGTTTAGAGCAGCCTTGCCCTTTCCATCGCATTTCCTGGATGGCGGTGATGTCAGCCTTTATCAGTTTTGAGGGCTTCCGCCAGTTGGATAATGGCACCTTCCCTAAAAAGGGTTTGGACATTCCAGGTGCATATCCGTAAATCATTGTCCGTTTTTCGTTTGCGGTGGTCGTCAACGTAATTGGGGTTCTTATACGAGGCTGGTTTAGTTTTCATTGGGCAGTAGTAATGTGGCGGGACCCAAACCCTGCGCACATTCCATGTTTAAGGTCTATGGAGTGACCCGCCGCTCAAATTAGCCGTCAAACTGACGGATGCCAGTTTGCCGTTGCCCAGGGAACACCACGTGGAGGTTTGAGTCGACTTGAGACGATTTCGAATGGATAATGCTGGCCTCGCCAGGTTGAGGCGGTCAGACACGTTGCCATGTGAAGGTTCGCCCCCCTGTTCCCTATTCTCCCTCCGCTGCACATAAAACTAGGTTTAATGAAAAACTTTGTAAAGGCGTTAAAAGGCAATCCGAACGCAATGAGCTACCTGAAAAATGCATTCAAGACTATCAGAAGCGAAAAAAAAGAGGGCATCTTTGTAGGACCACAAATAAGGAAGCTCCTTCATGACGAGGAATTTCCAAAATGTTTGTCGAAAGATGAAATTGCAGCATGAAAAGCATTCCAAGATGTTGTCAGCGGTTTCCTTGGAAATTGTAAAAGTCCTCAATACGAGCAACTTTTCGAGAATTTGCTCGAAAAATATGAAAAAATAAGTAAGTATGTACTTTGATATATTGCAATTCCTTACAATATATTGAGTTAGGCTTGTAATGAAAAACTTTTGGTTTCAATCACCAGATGTCAATATGTCATTGAAAATACATTTCCTCCACTCGCATCTCAGTTTTTTTCCGGAAAACTTGGGCGCGGAGAGCGACGAGCACAGTGAGCGTTTCCACCAGGATATGATGTCAATCGAAAAGCGCTGTCAAGGAAGATGGGATATCGAGATGATGGGTGACTATTGCTGGTTTCTCATACAAGAAGATGTTACTGACTCGCATCGAAGAAACAATACTTCTCTTAATTATTTCTAAATTTTAACATACATTACAATCTTATCTAAACAGTAAAAACTGTATCGAGTTGTATCGTATAGAGATAAGAACAATAAAAGTGGGTTTTTAAAATATTTGTCCCACTTTTAAAGAGGCGCTTTTGTTTTATTTAATAGCAAAAAGGTTCTTGGATTGATGAGCTAGGTAATGGTCCCAAGCCAATTTTCCCGAATAAATGTCAAAATATAAGACAAATCAGAGAAGTGACTTAAATATTTTCGATAAAATATGTGTCCACACAACTCTGCAAACAATTTCTAAGTTGTATTTTATATTCTAGACTTGACTGAATAAATCCAAAACCGATTTTCAAAAATGTTAAAAAATTCAAAATTTAATGATATTGACAAAATTTACTCAAATAATTCTTAAAAATTCATTTTTTGTTGGATTCATACAAAATTTATCTTAAACTATGCTTAGATACCTCATCTATCAATGAGAAAAGGAAAAACTTAAAATATAGTTTTGGAACATATTGGAAATTAGAGTTAAGTAACGATTTATCTAACATTTTTCGCAAAAATTACAGGTGTGCAAGGTACAATTTTGCTTTTTACGCCCAAGGTACCGGTCCGATTAAATTCATATGTTACGCCCAAGTTACCGGTCCGATTAAATTCATATGTATGAATGAAAAAAAGTACAAGTTTTTTCGTAAAACAATGAAAAAAGAAACATGAAAATCGGGCCATTGTATCAAATGCTAGAGCTGCTAGAGCAAGGTCACCTTTTTGAAAAAACTGCAAAAGTTGAATTTACAATTACGCGAAAATGGCTAATTCGATTTGAAAATAGTTGCCATTTTTTAAATCAGCGGGCCAAAGTCCTTTAAAAAAAGTTAGTTGCTTGAAGCAAATTTTTTTTTTTTATTTTGTAGAGTAGTGTAAGTTAATAAATAACATATAAAAAATTAAAAAACTAAACAAAAAATGGTTTTTGGAGCTATTCACTCTGAAAGTTGGAAAATAATTTCCGGCTTTCAATTTCAGTAAATTTAACATCACTAAAACACAATGTTTAATGTTGAATATCTTTTAAAATAAAGGCTGGACTTAAATAATTAAATTCATATTGAAAATATAATTATTCTAAATTTCTAAAACTATCAAACGTGATTCATTTCTTTTTAAAATTTATCCCACAGCAGACTCACAAAGTATGTATAAATGACTTAATTTACAAATTTAATTGTAGGCGAAAAACTGCCATCACATATAATTGAATTAGAGACAAAAAACGTAAAATTGTGCCTTTATCTTTTTTTCCTCAGTTTTTAATTAATAAAAGATTACTTTTTGAAAGTTAACGCAAAATCAAAAAATAGTTTTTTTTTTCCTCTTTCAGCTGGAATTTTCAGATTTTTTAATAATTTTTAGAAAAATTATATTTTTCACACTAATTTTATATCTGATCTTATTGAAGGATTTCTTTAAAAAGAAATACCATCAAAAGCATTAGATTCTATATTTTTCAAAATTATGCATTTTTATATACTTTGAACATCTCGTTCGAGAGTTATGATATTTTATATATAGAAGGTATATGCAAAGACGAAAATTGGTAAATTCACAGAAAAAATAATCAATTTTCAGCTCATTCTTTACGTATTTCATAATCATTCAATCTTCACATATTTTCAAAATGTTTGCAGAATTCTCTTAGTTGAAAAATTACCTGTCGATTGATATATAATAAGTCAAAATAGTAAAAAAAAATACAAGTTTTGACCGCAATTATTTCACTGTGCGCCGTAGGTAAATAACTGTCAGGCTATGCGTACAATCTCCCAAGGGAAAATTGCCCAAACTGTGAATCGAACAAAAATAAAACAAAGATGCGTCGTTGGACACATCCGTAGGTTTATAGATTTTATACTTTGCTGGATTATTTTTTCTGCAAATGTTTTTGCAAACAAAAAGCTCTGCGGCTGCATAGCTGCCGTCTCACAGCGTAATGCGGACAAAAGTGGACAAGATTAAAAAAAAAAAGTAAATTTGAAAATCTAAATATACAGAATCACAGGTACATACAGAGTTTAAAGTTAACGCCCAGTCGAAATGGCATTTTTTGAAGCGACTTGCACTCTATTTCGAAAAGTATACGTCCGATTAACTCAAATCTTGTTTTATTATTTTTAAAAACGCTGTGACAAAATCAAGTAAAAAACATTTTTTCTTGCTCTTTATTTAATTATAAGGTCCAATTTCGTGCACGTAAAATGGGTTTTTTTTTTAATTTATGCGGCATTATTTTATTTTTTATAAATTTTAAACGGTAAAAAGTTTTTGGTGAGTCACTTTAAGTTGGACTTTGCGTATGGTAGTTTTAAATTTAAAAGTATGTTATACATATTCTTAAAACATGTTAGTGGTAAAATTTTACTCTTGTAACGTAATATTTTTTTTTAATTTGTCTTATTTCGTCCTATTTTTAAATATTTTGGTATGACAGCTCGAAACTTGGCGAAAACATGGCTTGTTCGAGGCACTCAATGTTGCACAAAAAGAGTTGGTCTACACTAAACTCACTAAACCGTCTTTATTTTACATGTGTAGTGAGGCCGGTGTAGACAGCTCTGCAGTGTTGCTGCAACATTTGAAACTTTGACAAAAGTTTGTTTGGTGACTCACAAGGCAAAACTGTTCTTAAAACAACCTTTTTTTGATTTTTTTGTTTTTCGCTCCATTTACAGGAGATATCATGTAAGATATCAACTTTTACACGCTGTATAACAATAACTATTGATGCAAAAAAAAAAAAATCGTTAATTTAAGACTTAACTAAAAATGAAAAAAGAGGTAATTTTTATATTTAAGAAAATAAAAAATATTCATTCAAAAAAGCCAGCTTTTTTAATTCAAAAATTGAAACTAGACCTCTTTTCTGTAGGCTATTTTGGCGGAAATGCGCAAATTTATATAAAAAATTACCAATTTTTCAAAAAGTTTAAAATGATATAAAAACGAACTTTTGTTTTAATAGATAGATTGATATTCATTTATTCAAAATTTTTCGTGACAATATGCTAATAAACTTCAATGTTCTCCAGAAACATTTGGAAAGATTCGTAATGGTAAGCTAGAAAAAGCAAGGGAGCATGTTCTAGCAGCTTGCAAGTTACTGCAATCGAATACAGAAACAGGCCTATTACAAAAATCACGGTATTTTAGCAAAAATTACATTTGTATTTATTTTTATCTAGCAAAACCCTGTGTGCGTTGTTACACCCGGCAACTATATTGAAAAATAATAATTATACTCAAAACTTTTATTAGGCCCTTTGTTTGACACCACACTCATTGTCTAATGCCCGTTCCAGTTTCCCAGTACCAGGTATCACCAATTAGTAACTCCATTATGAGTTTTAATGTTCTTTGACTTATACATCCAAAACTATTCGATATAAAAAATTTTACTTGAGGGGGATGGGCGGAGCCAGATCCCCTTCTCCAATGCTCGTTCCAGTTTTCCAGTAGAAAAGCCTGACCAATTAGCAACTCCATACTGTGTTTTATTGCATAATCTAAATGTTGCATGATCATTAAGGTCCAAAGCTATTCGATATCAAAAATTTGAATTGATGCTAAACCCCCTTGTTTAATGCTCCCTCAATTTCTTCAGTCGAAGGACACGACTAAATAGTAAGTTCGTATTGAGTTTCATTGACGTGTGGCTTATTCGAAAGTTATACCGAAAACTTGAGCTGCTGAAAAAGTACCACGCCTATCATCTAACACTCATAAAATCTTGCCGATGGAAGGGCACTTGTAAATTCCGAATTCCGAACCTGTACGACCTATAACTCCAAAGGTAGGTGACCCACTCTTGTCTAAGACTTTGTGTAACGCCCACCCCATTGGTTCGATCGGCACAAACCTCAAGACACTCTCGAGGCTTTGCTACAGTTTCCCAGAAAATTTAATAAAAATTGGTTTAGTGGATTCGGAGTCTATACCCGACATACACGTCCACATACTTAAATTTTTATGTATATAGATAGATTATACTCAACAAAAGTCTTCGGCCGGTTAATAGCATTGAATGCCTCAAAGAAATCTTCTTTTGAAAACCTTCTGGACGCACTTCTTGAGAACGACCCAATGACATGTATTAGACTGGTCGGTATTTGCATGGAGAAACCCAATTTCGTTTGTTTTTCTTGAGCATCACTTTATTTTGTTCTATATATTAAAACTGCATAAAAAAAAGTTTCAAAAAAATTAGACTTATTAATGCGTGTCGCTTTGACCTAGAAATTAAAAAAAATCATGTACTCTCAGATAAAAGATAAAAACTAAATAAATGCCTGAAATTTATTTTAAGTTACATTTTAATTAAGAATTATATAAAAAAATAATGAAATATTAAAATATAAAACATTTTCACAAATTAAAAATATTAATAAATAAGGAAACTCAGCCGTACCGCGCCGCTCGTGAGAAAATTATTGTAAAATGCTCATGGAGTTGCATTGTCTCTGTGTAAACTTTAAGCTCCGAGCGACATTTAGCACTAATTTAGCCATTTAGGTGACCATATCGCAATTGCTATGGAGAAATTTAGCTGTCGATAAAGCCGATCACAAGGTTCTCATATTAAAATTGAAAAAGTTCGGTTTTTCAAATTCGCTTTTAAAATTTTTTTTTTAGCTTTTTGACTGACCGTAAATTATTTGTAAAAATTGGCTCCACTGAATCGGAAGTTGCAATTGAAGCCTCCTCAGGGATACCACAGGGTACACACTCCGGTCCGTTACTGTTTTTAGCTTTCATAAATGATCTGCCAAATATTTTCTCATTTGCAAAGTGTTTATTATTCGCTAATGATGTCAAACTTTTTTCGAAAATAACTGATTTTTCTGATTGCTTAAAATTGCAAGCAGAATTGTCTAAATTCAATAACTGGTGCGTGTTAAACAACCTTAAATTAAACATCAATAAATGTTGTGTAGTTTCATTTACGAAGTGTGCCACTTTGATTACTTTGATTCACTTACAACATTGATAACTGTTCTCTGATACGTAAAGAAGAAAATAAAGATTTGGGAGCAATTTCAGACTCAAATTTGAATTTCAAAAGTCACTTTGGTTTTATTATTGGAAAATCCTTTGCATTGTTGGGAATCATTAAGAGAAACTCGGCTAATTTTAAAGATCCATTGACCTTAAAGGCTCTGTATATCTCTTTGGAATCTGGAATCCTTATGATGAGCACTCAAATCGCATAGAAAGAATTCAAAAATTGTTCACAAAATATGCTCTACGTAACTTGAGATGGCCGGATGGTCTCCCCTCATATGTGTCAAGGAAGAAGAGCTGCACTCAGAAAAAAATTAATTTAAAATTTTTTTTAAGTAAATAAACTGTGTTATTGTTGTTGAAAAAAAAAATTGAGGAATTATTTTAAGACGTAAAGGAACAAAAAAGCGGTGCTCAATCATTTTTAAAATAAGGATCGCCCTAATGTATATGTTGAAAGAATGCCTTCTGAGTATAAAAGTGGAAGGGGTGGAATTCAATACTTTCTCTTCCACTTTACCTTCTTTTAGAAGCACTTTTTTGCTGGGATGTTGATGAAACACAGACTAACTGATTTAATTTTTACTGAAATCGGCTCAGCTGTTCACGTCTTACTACGTTTTTTTTTTTTAAATAAGATGAGCGGGGCAGGCAGACTTGGCAAACTGTGTGTACAAGTTATTATTAATTCAAATGAAATACAGAAATTATTGATACCTTTTTTTTCAAAGCGATTAATCCATTCTCGTTTTATATTTTATTATATTTTTCAATATTTTGAGCGTTTCTAAATAGTGTCATCTAAATGCAATCAAAATTGTTTGATTCATATTATGTTCAAATCGATTCAGTCGATCACTCCTAATTTGGTTTTTCAATATTAGTAGGCTTAGCAGGTAGGCGTGGGATTTTTCTTTTTTGTAAATTAATTACGACCTTTTTCATTAGTTTTATGTTATGTGTTTTATAACTCTTATAATTTTTCAATTATTAAGAATTATATTTTTCGATCACAAGGTCTATGTTGCTCTCTGAAGAAAACAACCAACCAACAACAACAATAATACCCTGTATAGAAAATTTTGTTAAAATTCATCTAAATCTAATACAAAACAATTCGATACCTTTTTCGTTCAAATCGGCTGATCCGTTCTAGAGTGTTATTATGTTTTCTCAATATGGGATGCATGGCAGATAGGTGTGCTCAATTTCGTATAAATTTTTTTTTTATACCTAGATATAGTGATTTACTTATAGTAGATTTATTTATAGTATAGACACGCCCCTTTGTCTTATTCCGTCCACTTTTCCCACTGTGCTTGGAAATTATTCTATCCACATCTGTACCAAATTCCAATGCTGTAGTACCATATTAACCGAGATATAGTGATTAGCTAATATTTTCCCACATACACCATAAAAGCACTAACACATGTTCACTAAAATGCCTTTAACTCATGAACCAATACACATACAAAGACCGTATATACATAAAATACTAGAATTGACGTCACCTTTCGTGGGAAATTTCCAGAAATAAAATCGGTTCACGCGTAACAGAACAGACGGTTTCTGGATTTAAGGAATACTCCTGTTGCGTTAGCTTAATTATTTGAGTCTAGAGACCTAGGGGAGATAGTTCATGGAACAGACAACCAGCACTTATGTGCAACCGCAACACGGACCCGTTTATGCTTTACAAAAGAAAGCATACGGGGCATCCACAAACACATAGCATCACCCAGTGCCGTACTGATTAAAAGCATTATGCAATAAATTACACACTACCCTTAATAGTAGCACCAGTTTAACTACCAGTAGTGGCGTATCTTCATTGCCATCTACTGGTCAAGACGAGACCTACTCAATCTCTTGCATATAAGGAATATGCCAGCCCGGCCTTAGCACTGTGCGACTCCCGCCGGTCAATCTTGACCTGTGCAGCATACTCACAACCACAACCAGTGCGAGCCTTCCTGAGGGGCCAACCTATGATAGTCTCCCTGGGCAACTGGGTACCGACAATGAGGTTCTACAACATCCCAGCAAAGAGACAAAAATTCACTCATGAATTCACGCAAGCACTAAATCGCGCTTGACTGGCTACCTCCAAGTTTGTGTAAAGATCGAAATCCATTACCATAAACGAGAGGTGCCTGATAATCACAAACTCTAACCATATATCATGATACACCATGTCTAACCTTCATATACAGCCTTACCCTTAAGGCTTAATATACGTGTAACAACTAAAAAATCGCAGCTTGTTTAAAAAATTTTTTTAGATACAAGGAGTTATTATTTTTTTTTTCAAATTTGTACAGCTTATTGTACATAAAAAGTACTTTATAAAAATAATTTTTTTCTTAAAATAGTTTTCAGGCTTTTATATAGAGGGCGCTGAAAATTGCATTAAAAAAAATACATTCAAAACGGTTCGATGGATATCGCCTTTCCCATGTATCTGAAACAAAAAAATCAAATGTCATTTTAAAGTACAGACCACTAATTTGGCATCCCCCTACGCACGACCCCTGGAGGGTTTTTTAAAAATTATGGCGAAAGTTAAAGTATAAAAAATTTAAAAAAGAGGTAGACTTTCGCGCGCTTTTTTGTCAATAAAAAAACAAAAAATAGTATGTACTTGAATTTAGGGGGATGCTTAAATGACAAAATTACAAACAAAATGCAAACGAATTCATTGAAATTGAACCAATAGATTTCGGGTTGTCTATCGAACCATTTTAAAAAACTTGTTTCAAGGAAATCGCGTTTAAAGCTTTTGTTTTTCGAAATTTTACATATATTTTTAAAATTATCGGTTGATAAACTTACTATTTAATCTGCAATGTTAGGTATCGCTTTAAATACATGTATACATATTCTAGAAACTATGAAGAAAATATTAAGCAACAAAAAAAATTTTTTGAACTTACACGTTAAAATGCCCGTTACCTTAAATGCCCAACTTTTTTGATTGGCAGTAAATAAATATATGTAGAAACAAATACAGATATATGGTAGATACAAATTACCTGGTTATACGCTTTTTTATAAACTTTTTTTTGATAATTTTTTGCAGAAAATTTATTTAATTTATATAAATATATTCTATATTTTTGCTTATTAAAAACATTATTAATTATTATTAAATATTGTTGCTTATTAAATACACTTTTGGAAAAATAAATAAATTTTTGATCGCGATAACGCCAAATTTTAAAAAAGAAACAACATCCCGAAAATTTATAATTGACTAAAATTTCGTTTTTGTAAGGTGTTATCTCTCGACCAACTAAAACAGTTGTCAAACGAGTTAAAAGCACCTGTCTTCAAATCAAAAATGGTGGTGCTTAGATCATAGAACAATAAAATACAACAAAATTAACAAAAATGAAATAGAAAAGATGCGAAAAAAACAGTAGAAGTGGTTGGTTCCTCGCGGTACCACTATACATTTAAGGGTTAATTTAAGTCTAATTGCGTGGGTTGAGAAAAATGCTATCAAGAGCAGTGTTTGAAATTGCTTAACTATTTTCAATGCGTATGTGATTGCTTTGCTATGACTACGAAAAAGGAATCAGCGAAAGTAAGAAGCAAATGCAAAAGAGAAATAAAAGATAATTTTGCTTCAGTTAACAGCGCAGAAAGTTGTGCTTACGAAGTTAGCCGAATGAAATGCTTCGAAACGAATTTCAGCAACTGCCAGCAACTAGCTGTTGTTTTCTATGCTTTGACTTTAGTTTCTTGTCGCTCTAGTTCTTGCAGACGAAAGAAATAATTAATGCAGAGTTTGAAAATTTTTGCTGTGCTTGCTTAACAGCTATTAACATACATATTTTTATGTCTTTCTTATATATTCTTTCTATTTATATATATTTCTATTTATATCTTTATGTATCTACCATTAGTACCATTACTACCATATCTACCATTATTCTTTAATAAGTTTTTGAATTCTTTTTATTTCAACTGAATTGGATAAGGCAATTTTATTGTTAATCTGGAGCCTTACACATAAATTATTCCACTCTTTTGCCCAATGCAGTTTGTTTTCTATTGTGTTCTTGGCGAGTTTGAATGGAATCTTATTTTAATGTATATTAGATACCTTGTGCAAATACTTGAATTGAAGTCTTAGATTAAACCAATATTGTGTTTTAATTTCAGGGGTCTTACTCTGTAATGTAATGTGATTCGAAAAGCAATGATATTCGAAAGTTAAATGCGATACGAAAGTGAAATGCCTCTCTCTGCGAAAGTCAGGTTTAAGAGCTATATTTATTTGAATTCGGGCAAATTGACTGTCGAATGGCATTACAGAATAAGGCCCCAGTCTACGAATCTATACATATATATATATAAAATTGTAAAAAAAAAAAAAATCTGTACATTAAATATTTTTTTGAAATTCTTTTTCCGATGGACGTTTTAAATGACGCTGAGTCCGAAAATCGCATTTTTAAAATGTTTGTCTGTTTGTCTGTCTGTCTGAGTGGCGGCCGTGACGTAGTGGGTAGAGTGTGTGACTCTTACGCCAGAGAACCCAGGTTCGAATCCATCTGACACAGAAAATTTTTCAATTGAATTATTTTTTCTGTTCGGCCGTCACCTCTCTGCAGACAATGGCAAACCAAAGAGAGTAAAAACTGACATGAAAAGCTTCTTGAGAACATAAGCCGTTCGGAGTCGGCGTAAAACATGTAGGTCCAGTTCTCGATCATTTGTGTTCAAACATTCCACAACACACACAACACAGTTGATTATAAGAAGGTCGGCCAAAGTCCTTTCAAGGGCTGAAATGGCCATTTCGTTTTTTTTTCGTCTGTCTGTCTGTCTGTCTGTTAAAGCATCACGCGAAAACCACTGGATGGATTTAAATGAAACTTGGAATCTAGGTTCCTTATATACTCGGTCATAACATTGGCTACTTTATCTAGTAAAAAAGGTTGGACCCGGTAGGGGGCGCTGCGATCGAAATCCAGGCATTAGTTTTTTCAGCTTATCTCCGAAACCGTTCATCCGATTTACATGAAAATTTGTATCGAGAAGTTCTCGTACACTCTGAGTTTTTTGCCTTATCTACACCGTTCTATCTCGAACACCAGAGGGCGCTGTAGTACAAATATTTTAAAAAACATCAAAAAACTCGCTTATACGATTTGCATGAAAGTTCGTATATAGAGATTTTCGGAAACGGTGATTTTTTATGACCTATAAACTAGGTTCAATCTTGAACATCAGAGGGCGCTGTAGTACAAATATTTTATAAAAGTCGAAAAATTCCAAAACCGCTCATCCGATTTGCATGAAATTTTGTATGTAAAGGTTCTCGGATACGCTGAGTATTTATGTCTTCTACTCTGTTCTATCTTGAACACCAGAGGGCGCTGTGTACAAATATTTTAAAAAACTTCTAAGCTGTTTATACAATATTCATGAAAATTGGTATATAGGGGTTTTCTAATATGGTGACTGTTTTGGACTTATCTTTTTTGTACTATATTGAACACCAGAGGGCGCTGTAGTACAAATCTCTTCAGAAATCGTGTAAAAGTAGAAAGCCGCTCATCCGATTTGGATGAAAAATTTTATTAAAGGATTTTCGTGTACGGCAACTGTTTTGGCGTTATCTCTTTTGCTCTGCCTCGAAAAGTAGTGGGCGGTGTTGTACAATTTGTACGTGTGTGTGTTATTAAACTGTTCCTAAACGGCTGCACCGATTTTGATGAAATTTTTTGTGTGTGCTTAAGTGGATCACTGGATGGTTCAGATTCGCAATTGGACGCGGTAGGTGGCGCTGCGATCGGTTTCCACGAATTTTGTTATTATAGTTTGTCTCCGAAACTATTCATCCGATTTACATGAAAATTTGTATTTAGGGGTTTTCAGGTAGGGTAATTTTTATAACTTATCTATTTTGTTCTATATTGAACAGCAGAGGGCACTGCAGTACATATGTTTTAAAAATCTCGAAAAACTCCTAGCTGTACATCCGATTTGCGTGAACATTTGTACATAGGAGTTTTCGGATACGGTAGGTATCTTGGACATTTTTTCTTCGCTATCTTAAACACCAGATGGTGCAAATCACTTAAGAAATCGTGAAACACTCAAAAATTGCTCATCCGATGAAGATAAATATTTGTATATCAGATATATAGGATTTGATTATCGAGTATGGAAAGGGCTTTGGCGTTATTTTTTATTCTATCTCGAAAACCAGAGGGCACTGTTGTACAAATACCACAAAAAACTGAAAACAACTCATCCGGTAAGTATGATTTTATAAGTGATTTTCGGGTGCGGTGAGTCTTTTGACGCTATGTATTTTGCTATTTCTTGAACCCCAGAGGGCACTGTACTACAAAATACCATAAGGCGTAGCAAAGCGCGGAAGGGTGATAAATATCTCTTTTCTTCTTTATGTGTATTTATATTCCACTTTCTTTTTCCGCAAATCAGGACAGCTGATGCCGAATTCTGTGGTATTTGAGTACGCATCAACACATGCGCAAGTCAGTTGCGTCATAAGTTGGCGTTGTTTTGACAATGCAATTTCTAGTTTCAATGCTTATGTAGTTTTTGCATAGTTTCCTCGCGAATTGCCAAAAATTCGTTTTTGCTCAATTCGCACACACAAATTACGATTTCCCTAACTTTTTCTCATAATTTTCAGATGTTGAAGCTACATTGTGCTCATTTCGCCGAAGTTACCGGTTTGAAAGATGCACACAAAATTCCTTCTAAAGTTTATGAAAAGTTTTTCCAAATCGACGAATGAAATCAAAAATATTTATATCAACTCCCGAGATAAGCCGGGTATTCAGCTAGTAAACCATATAATTTGGTGCCGTACTTGGTATATGAAACACTTTTTTCATTAACAAACGGAATAGTTTTTCCACAAGCCTCGTTGGACTGAGAACCAAAAACTTCTGCACTATAATTGTCTGACCAGAATCATGTCGTTGTCGTGTCGGCAGGCAGATCGCTGACAGAAACAATGAAAACTTTATGGGATGGCATAAAACGACAACGATTACGTCAATATAGAAAATTTTCTATTTTTCTTTGTCGTTTTTTTGAAAGGTCTCTCTCGCTTCTCTAAAGATATTGCCATATTTTTATTTAAATAACATAAATTTGCAGCTTTATGACAAAAAAACAGTTTGTTTTTCTTCTAATTCTAAAAGCAATAGAATTCGGCATAAAACTGAAAACATTTCTTTGAAAATTTAATACATAGAGGAGTAGAACCGATGTTAAAGAAGTAGATCTACTTCAATCAGAGCTTGTCGAGAACACTGATGCAAGTCGATTTGACGACAGTGCCAAAGCTATAATTCTGGGCCAACTCTTTTCTTTTTCCGACACGACAACGACATAATTCTGGTCAGGCAGGAACATATTATAGACTGCGGAGGCAAAAATTTTAAGCTTGTTCGAATAAGAAATTGTATTATGAATGTTATAATATGACCAGTGGCGACATTTTATAACTTCACTTTCGATGTGAATTATTAAAGTAGCAGCATGTTATAAAAAACATCAAAATTGTATGAAAAAATGAAAGCAAAGTGATATTTTATCGAAATTATCGTCTGTCGAAAGTGTTGCAACATACCAATTTTCGACAAATTGTCGAACATCGAAGTTTACGAAGTTAAACATTTCGCCACAGGTTGAATTTATTTCATATTTGCTGGTTTTTTGTTTTCCATTTAGACGCTTTGTAAATGATAAGTTGTGCGTTTAGGAGGAGGCCCAAATATTTATATTCATTTACAACCTCTACATTCTCTGCACCGCATTTTCGCGTTACCGCGGCCGTGGCATACTAGTTAAGGCGTGTGGCTTGTATGCGATAAAACCCAGGTTAGAATTTTTCTGTTCGGCCGTCACCTTTCTGCAGACCGTGACAAACCTCAGAGAGTAAAAACTGCCATGAAAAGCTTTTTGAGAACAGAAGCCGTTCGGAGTCGGCATAAAGCTTGTAGGTCCAGTTCTCCATCATTTTGTGTTCAAACATTTTACAACACGCACAACATAATTGATCATAAGAAGCTCGGTCAAAGCCCTTTCAAGGGCTGAAATGGCCATTTTCGTTTCGTTCGTTCGTATTTCCAGATACATTCTCTGCTTATTTTATTTCCCTTTCGGAGCACAATGATTATGGACTTTAAAATATTCAGTTCTAGTTTCCATTTATGAAAATATTCGTACAAAGAATTGACCATATTTTGAAGACCAGTTGCCGAATCGGAGAGTAAGGCAAGGACATCTGCATACATTCATACTTTAATATGAAAACGATCCATTTTTAACTCGATGTGGTAATAGTCATTTAAGAAAAGTGAGAATAAAATCGGACTTAAGGACAGTCCAGCCTAACACCTTGTATAACTATTATCTCTTCAGAGAAAATTGCACCATCCTAGACCTGACTGGAGGTATTTTCATATACTACCCCCCGCCAGAATAGTTCGGCCACCTTTATTTTTGCCTTTACTTGCACAAAGAAGCTCCTAAAAATTATTGAAAAAGGGTGAATTAAAATAAAACTTCTTCCACAACAACATTTGAGAGCGAAACTTATTAAAATAAAAATTAAAAATTTGCATTTCACAAACACTCTTTAATACAGCAAAAAACAAATATAAGACTTAATTCGGCAACCTGAAAACTGAGTCATAATAGTTCGGCTTATTCCATATACCATAGTGTAGTGTCCCAATTCTGACCTATGAATGCTGCGGTAAGACGAGTTATTACACCAACGAGTTTCTGGTAATGCTCTGGAGAATATCCTTTTATTTTGTCCTTAAATCTCCTATCCTGCTAGCATTATTGCCTCTCATCTCCACCGGGCCGTATTTAGAATCTGTAGACCCCTAGGCTGAACCTGTGTTGCGGGCCCTCTCCCGGAAGTAATTATTATTCGTATATTCATATATTCAGTTAATTGTACTAAACAGAACCTATTGTTTTAAATTATTAAAGACAATAAAGAATAATCTACATCCTATAAATAATTCTAGAAGCAGATGAGACACATAATTTCATATAAAGCTATTAAATTATAAAATATTGAGCGGTGTCAATAAACAATTTTAAAGCAACCTAATCTATACTATTATATAAAATTGAAGTGGAAATTTTTGTTTCCAGGATAACTCCAAAAGTACTGGGTTAATTTTAATGAAATAAGTTTTAAAATGCCATATTTGTGATACAGCACTGCATAGGGGCACTTTTTTCAAAATTTTAATAAAAAGTATGTTTAATTAAGGGAGTATTCCTGGTTGGAAGGCTGTTTTTGGACCCTCTTTGAAAAACTTCTCATTTGAAAGAGAGAGCAAAGAGTTAAGCAAATAGTTATTTAAATTTTGTTTTTTTTTTTTGTATTAAGAACATATATCAAATAAAAAAATTTGTTTTCCTTTGTACGAGGGCTGTTCAAAAAGTTGTGGGCCTTCAAAGTTGGGCGTCGAAAAAAAAGGTATGCTGCTTGCGGCCCGGATAACTCGACTTCTGATCATCTGAAATGGAAAAATAAACGGCGTTAGATTCAGTACAGATGTACTTCTGGTCCCTACCTCATTCATAATTTTGCGATTATTTTTTACAAAATGGCGGTCATTGAAAAATTAAAAACCGATTTTAGGTCTTTTTTTTTGTTTAGTGTAAAAAAATAGTAAAAAATTGTTTGATATTGTAACTGAGGTAGGGACCAGAATGGTGACAATTCTGCGTCGATTGCACTTAGTTTCATCAAAATCGGTTCAGAACTACGGGCGCAATCTGGGCCGCAAGCTCGAAAACGTGGTTTCGAGATAAACGCGTTTAAGTTTGAAGTTGTTTTTTTGCATCAAAAAAAAAAATTTAAATGAAAAATTTGAGCATGCAGTTTTAGAATTCGACAATTCTGCGTCGATTGCACTTGGTTTCATCAAAATCGGTTGAGTAGAACCGGAGAAAAGTTCAAAAACGTGAATTTGGAAAAACTCAAAGAAAATTTTATGCAATAAAACATTTTTCGTTTTGTGAAATACTTACATATATCAATCTGCAATGCCAACCCCATAAAGAACTCCTTCCTCTTCTTCAAAAAATGACTCAGCGGCTCTTTGTGCTCTTCGGGCAGTTCTACCTTCTTTTGATGCGGCCAGAGCTCTGGCTTCGGACCTTTTCAAACGTTCTTCGTTCCAAGACATGGCGAAATCATATGTGACGTTGCCAATCGGGATGCCCATTAGGTTCGTTATATGAAGTATTGGCAAAAAATCTTCGTTATATATGACAGTTGCAATATAATTGGCAATCTCAATAGTGCGTGTCCTCATCTGTTGTCGTGAACTAGTATCAACTAGTTCCAACAAATAAAACAAGACTTAAATCAATGCATGTTTATAGGCACTACCTCTGGTAGCCTACAAGAATAATTAATAATTATCAGTTCATAATTCACTTAATAAATTCAAAGTCAATGCCAAGTTCAAGTGCATGATAAATGCAGCGTCAGCTCGTCGCGTGCTACTAGCTGGTACCCATCGACCAGCTTAAATAACAAGCCGTAGCGCCAGTGTGTTGTTGTTGTCTCAACGTGAGAAATAAACTGACACCGCTTTGCCTTCTGCATTGGGCGCAAAATGCATTGACAGCATTCTTAATTAATAATATTTTATTGTTGTAATTGCATGCATTTATGGTATTTTATTTACTGTAGCTTGAACTGGGACAATATTAAGCGTAACAAGAGTTCCGCCTTTGGAAATTAAAATATGACTAATAAAATGCAACTTGAGCATTTTTACATACGTTAAACAAGAACGTTTCCGCATAACTTGGAACTCAGCCAAGTTATGGGGAAATACCTTGTAGATTAAATAAGTGTTACAATTAGCCAATTAGTAAGTAAGTCAAATTAAAGTATGTGACAAAAAACTGTCAACTAAGTAATTAAGTAAGAATATAAAGATTGAGGCAGCCAGATATTCGATATAAATATCGGTGCTTTTAAGTTGTAGATAGGAAGAGAAATAAAGAGTCTGAAGACGCAGCAACAGTATTTTCTTTCCTTTGCATAGTGCACATTAAAGTAAGTATGCATTTGGCTGGTGAGAGCCATAACAATACACACCCTAAACCTTTTGGCAACCTCACGGCTGCTTATTCATTTGACAGCTACCCTGCCGGTTAAACATAAGGTAACCTTTTTTTTAAATAAGGAAATTGTAAGCTAATGCGTTCTTCTCGACTGGGGAGAAGACGCCTCACGTGTTAATTCAGGTAGTTTCAAGGCGTTTCAAGGGACGAGTTTTTCGATTGCTACCAGTGTTTCATTTATTTTTATTTGAATTACTTTTTCCATCCATTGTCTTAAGCACAAACAACAATTTTTATCAAAACTGTACTTTTCAAAACTGTATGCGCGCGCGCATCCGGTTTATAACTCGATTCAAACTGAACTAAATGCTGCCAACATTCGAATACCTAAGCTCTAAAATGTGTATTCATTTATTTTTAAAATGCGTATGCAAACAAGTTATTACCTACTTAAGAAGACGTTGAACAAATTTCGGTGGTTGCTTCAAACCGTTGCATTCAAAAAGAAACCAAATTAAGCAAATCGCATTTTGGTGAAGACATGGCTGGACAAAAAAGACCATCAGGCATGTACTGAAATCCGATTCACCTCGGAATCGGATTAAATTCAATGAAATGTTATTGGAAGTAAATACGATTTCTACGTGAATTGGATTTCAGAACACGCCTGCATATCTCCTAAAGTATTTCGAATTTCAAAAAACCCTTTTAGGACGATATTCTCAAATATCCAAGCTATAAAAATATGAAAAAAAAGAAAATTGAACAAAAATTTCAATAAACTCCATGTTGTTCTCTACTCTTCTCTTTTCCGCTAAGCCAGCACAGCTCAACATAATAAACAGATGAGCCACGCGCAAGGCGAAAAGAGAGATACATATAAATGCAGTGCTGAGCTGAAAAACAAAAAAAGCAAAAAATGTTTTTATTTCGTTTAACATGCATTATCTTAAAGGCTGATGTCCAACGGTGATCGTTTGAACGGCGCTTAAAAGTTTTTGTTAGAGGAGAAAAAACGTGTTTACGTTCGTAAAAAAAAAAAACGTCCGTGGAAGCTGTGGCTTGCTTATTTTAATATATATTTAATTTATTTTATTAATTTTTAATTCCATTTATAAATATAACGGAGAAATTGAAGAAAGAGAATATATGAGGAAAAAATAAAAACTTATAATTTTAAACAGATATCGATTACATTAATAGGGTTATTCAAAACATAATAACACCTACTCTTTTTATATTTTTATTATTGAAAATTCTTGGAGCTACAGAAGCTGAGTAGTGCAGAAAGTGTTGTAGATTGTAAGGTGGGACCGAAACGAAATTACTGTTATTTATTCTTAAATTATAATTCGAATGTCTCTTTGCGTTTAATGAGTAGCCAGACTTTAGAAAAAAATGTCAACACCTTCAAGTAGTACAAGTGCTTCTCAGTTTATCTCGTCTACTTGTTTTTTTTAGTGTGTGTTGTAAAAGTAATTATTATAGTGGAAAATTTAAATTTTTGTTAAATCGTTTGTATAAAAACTATTAAGAATTGTATTTATGTGTTTTTAAAAAAAAAAATTTATTTTGTTTAGTGTTCTTTTAGTAAAACATAATTTATGTTAATAATATAGAACAGTTTTTGTTGTACTTCACACAATCTAGTGTTTGTATGCCTAATTTTTTCTATTCCTCTTTGTGCGGTGTTTGTTTATCTGTTGTGCAGTGAGAGTCTGTAGTGTTTTTATTGTGCTTAACACTTTGTGTACGCTGCATTTTACTGTGCCAACCCTGAAAGCACATTTTACATTTAAAAACGCTCACAAAATAATTTAAATTTTTTCCAATCGATTATTTTTCCATTGATAATATTGCTGCTTGTTCTCTGAACGAGCAATGCAAAAGCCAGAATATTCTGTACCCTATGTTCAGTTGTTCTGGCCCATGTGAGCGAATGTTCCATGCTTCTTGTGCTGGTATTTCTAAATCGTGCCTTGACGATTTAATGTCAGTCCGATCTGGTCTTCGCTGGTATTGTGCTTCGTGCAGGGCCCTTTCCCCGGATGAACTCTATTCTAAAATAAAGCTTTTTGGGGAAAGCCTTAACTTATTAAATAATAACTTCAGAGAAATTGTTTCATTTTTTAGCGAAGTTAGTGCCGCACCCACTACCAGCGTTTCTGATGAAATTACTGTTCAGGATAACATTTCGGTTCCTTCGTCCATGACTGCATCTTCCGGAATTTTGTCAGTTTTATCAGAAAAAGACCTTAAAAGCTCTAAAAGACAGAGGAAAAACAAGCGTCGGAAGGCGTCCTTCAGACCTTCCAAGGCAGAGCAGCCCTCAGCAATGCCATCAGAAAATAATAATACGGTGATTTCTTATACACCATCTTCTATTTCTCCATTGACTAGTAGTCCAAATACGATTTCAACTACGCCTAACAGTCATTTGACTTTAAGAGCAGTTTCGAGGACCAGAAATGTTTTCATTTCACGTCTTCAGCCCGACACATCAATAGAAAATATATTGACGTTTGTCTGGCAATCCAAGTTAGTGAACTCAAATGCATTCTGTTCATGCAAAAAAATTGGTAATAAGCCTTCCCATGCTTCTTTTATTCTAACAGTTGCAGCCGAAGATTTTACAACTGTTCTTAAATCTAATTTGTGGGCCGATAATATTCTTGTTACTGAGTTCAAGCCAAAAACTAAGTCTAAAAGGGTGACTCAAGCCGCCCGCCAGACTCAAAAAAACGAAATAGGCTGTCCCTTTACTATCAAAATGTAAGGGGACTACGTTCTAAGACGCAGAGCTTATTTCTATCAACTTAAAATTGCTCTGAGGATATTATCGCGTTAACAGAAACGTGGCTGAACGGAAGCATTACTGATTTGGAATTGTTTGACAATAGTTTTCAAGTTTTTAGAAAAGACAGATACACTGACAATATTTCTTCTGTCGGTGGTGGTGTTCTTTTGGCTGTGAGGAACTGCTTTGTCAGTTTTATTGTTGACATTCCCTGCTCTTCTAATATTGAACTAATTTGCGTTAAAGTTATACATTGTTACTCTAATGTATATGTTATTAATGCGTATGTTCCTCCTAAGAGTAGTGTAGAGGTCTATGCAAGCCTTGCGGAGTGCATAGATTACATAATTGATTTACTTGACGTTAATGACGACATTTTATTATTGGGCGATTTTAATCTACCTGATTTAAAATGGCATTCTTCTGACGACGATACGTACTATTGTGCATCTAATTCGAAGACCCGCCAACAACAAGCGAGTTGTATTTATAATAGTCTTAAAAGACTTTGTGACCTGTTCTTAACTACAGACAGTAACAATGTTGTTGTTAAGAGGGCCTTTCATGCTCTAACTACTGTTGATGAATATCATCCACCATTGAGTATTTGGTACAAATCCGACAGAGCAAATATAGTAAATTCTAATTCAGCAGATAAGCTTTATGAATTCAATTTTAAAAACGCGGACTTTTTGAAGTTGAATCAGTTGCTTCATGGTAAATTTAATGCAATTTTAGAATATATAAATGGAAATTACCTTGATGACTCCATACATTTTTTTTATATGGAACTCTTTGGTGTGTTTTCTCAATCCGTACCTTATAGTCTCAAATTTGTGAGGAATTCTACGTACCCTTGGTACACAAAGGATTTAAAGACCTTTCGCAACAACAGGAATAGGGCATGGAAGAAATACATCTGTAGCTTAGGCTCAAACGACCTAGAAACTTACAAACGTTTGTTTCTGGAATTTGAAAATCGCTCAGCTACATTATATCACGAATATTTAGATAATGTTAAGCTGAGAATATTGACAGATCCAAAGAAATTTTGGGGATTCGTAAACACAAAGAAGAAATCTGATGGATTTCCGTCTTCATTTAGAACACCTGAGGGATTTACTGACAATCCCGTCAAAATTTGTGGCCTATTCGTCAATCTTTTTGAGGAATCATTCTGTTCAGATTCTTTTAATCCTGATGAAGAGTATTCTGAACATATGAATTCCGAACCCAGAGTATATTTGGAACATATATCCTTCACTCCAGAGGTTATTTTAATGTATATTAGATCGATCGATGAGGAGTCAATAAATCTATTAACGAAAGTTATTTTCCACTTTTTTGGAAAAAATCATTTATAAGTCCTATTTTTAAAAAGGGTTGCAAGAACGATGTCAGTAACTATAGGCCTATCGCTAAGCTCTCATCGATTCCAAAACTTTTTGAGCGGATGGTGTATGATCGGGTGAAAATTCACTGTGGGGAAGTCATAACAACTCGTCAGCATGGTTTTGTGAATGGCAGATCCACTGTGTCTAATTTTCTCGATTTTACAACATTCTGCTTAAATTCTATTGATTCTGGTAACCAGGTCGATTGTGTTTACACTGACTTTAGTAATGCATTTGATAAGCTACCACACAATCTAATCTTATTTAAACTTGAGTTAATGGGATTTCCACAATATTTTGTGAACTGGATTAAATCGTATTTGGTGGAGCGATCTTATCAATTACGTTTCTGAGGCGCATTGTCTTCTGAATTTATTGCTGGATCAGGTGTTCCTCAGGTTAGTCACCTTGGTCCTCTTCTGTTTATTTTAGCTATCAATGATGTAACTCACGTCATTGAACACTCTCATCTGCTTATTTATGCCGATGATATGAAAATATACAGAACGATTAATTCTAGAGATAATTCAGATCTACTCCAGTCTGATCTAAAATCCTTTGAAGTTTGGTGTTCTAAAAATAATATGTTTTTAAATCCAGATAAATGTCAAACTATGACCTTTTCGCGAAAAAGGAATAATTTTATTTTTGATTTAAGATTAAAGATACTGCCTTGAGTCGTGTAGACACCGTCAAAGACCTAGGTATATGCATGGATTCTAAGCTGTCGTTTAACATTCATATTGATAATATTTGTAAAAAGGCATCTTCAATGCTTGGTTTTATAAAACGCTGGGCCTAAGAATTTAATAGCATGATTACAACTACAACGTTGTATTATGCAATCGTGCGTCCTCACTTAGAGTATGCAAGTCAAGTTTGGTCCCCAACTTACAATGTGAATGTTGATCGAATAGAAAGAATCCAAAAACGTTTTGTTCAGTTTGCTCTAAGGGACTTAAGTGGAACTGACATATTAGACCTTTCTCCTTATGAGGATCGTTTAAAACTATTAAAAATGCAGTCTTTAGGTGAACGAAGGAAATCGGCAGATATCGTATATTTACACCCACTCATTACAGGTGTATTCGATTCTCCAGAACTTCTTTCTCACATAAATTTTAACACTAACCGTAGAAGCAGTAGAAACGCTAACAACTTAATTTATTTGCCATTTTAGTAGAACAAATTATATGGCTACTGCTGCTTTAAGTCGCATGAGTTCCTTTGTTAACAATTGTAGCGTTTTTGATGTTAATTTGTCAAAAGGTCAACTCAAAAGTAGATTAAAATAAGTTGTGTAATTAGATCTATGTATACGCATGGTTAGTTGTTACGTCTTGTGTTGTCCCTGAGCCAAACTCATTTATTGGTGGGTAAATTTTTCCCACATTAACTTGTTTGTGGTCACGGGTATCCATAACATTGATATTTTTTTTCAATGATTACGTGGTAGTGGCTTTAGATGGGTTAATGCTGAGGAAGTGCGATAAAGTAGTAGCTGAACTCTATTGTTATTGCATGTTAAAAAAAAAAGAAGGTAAATGTTCAACTTTCTGAAAACAGGTAAAGCAGTCTACAGTACGATTTTTCTTAGTTATCAATCTAATGGTACATTTTTGGAGAGTAAGAAGTGGATTGATCTGATTATAATGCGTACCGCCCCAGCAGGCCCAAACCATGATCTAGCTTGGATTCAACAGTACGAAAATAAATACAAGTAAGCAATTTTGTGAAGCAGAACTTCTTTAAATGATACAATTGCCTTATTGTTCAATTATCTTATTGGGTATGTGCTCTTTTATCCCCAATAAGAAGAAAAGCATTAAATCAAAAGACCGCACATGTTTTAATGAGACTTGGCGTTCTGATAAGAATGCTGATACTAATAGACTTCGCATCGAGGCTAGGAATCGCTGTAACGCAATTTTAAAACGCGAAAAGTTTCTTCACGAAACTGGTATTAAGAACAGGTTGTTCTCTGCCCTAAAGGGAGCAAAAACTTTGGGTCATTTGTTAAAAGAGTTAAAAATGAAACGTCTTCGTCGATTGCGATTCAGCTCCATGTGGGTGAGGTTCAGAGTTCGTTCGCACTTGCTACATTTTTGATTCGTGTATAGAAGTCCGAATTTAGGAAGAACCCATTTTTAATAAATTGGACTCTCTCTGATTCGATTACGCACATTTTGGGGTTGTTTCCTGACAGCTAAATCGTTGTTGCCGGCGATTTCAATGCCCACAACTCGGCTTGGTTATGTCACTCTAGCCACTCCACACCTGAAGGACAATATCTTGAGCTTTTTGCTGAATCGAACTAATTGATTCAACTAGTGAAGGAACCAACATTTTTCCCACGAAATGATTTGCAAAGCCATAATATATAAGACCTTTTAGTGACTTCTCATCATGAAAAATATGATCTGAGTGTCAATGCACCTCTTGGTAATTCGGACCTAAACAGTGAAAAAGAGTCCGAACAAATCTCAACATAAGCAAAACCTCTGGACCTGATTTCATATCACCAATTGTGCTTAAAGTGTGTGCTTCTACACTGGCTCGGCCTTTGCGTAAACTTTTCAACATCTCTTACACGACAGGTGTATTTCCATCTTGTTGGAAGGTCGGAAATGTCCAGCCAACACCAAAAAAGGGCGATGCCACGAACCCTACAAACTACCGGCCCATAGCGATATGCTCCACGCTCGCCAAATCTATGGAGAGCGTAATTAACTTCAACCTAATGAACTATCTGGAGCATAACGAATTGCTTTTTGATCGCCAGTATGATTCTCGTAGGGCCCGCTCTACTGGTGGCCTGATGGCTTACTTAATTACTTAGGTGGCCGTAACAACCTGTGTTCGAGTTTCGGCCGACCTCATCAGCTGTCGCCAGGCGCCTCTGCTTTGCGCGCGCCTTCTCCAATCGGATACACCAAGTGTGGTTAGGGCTTCCTCGGCCTGGTCCATCCATCGGAGGCATGGTCTTCCTCGTCGTCGTTGACCACCGACCCTCGCCTCGAGCACCTTTTTCGCTGGAGCTTCGTCGCCCATACGATGGACATGACCCAGCCAGCGTAGTCGCTGCACAGTTATACGCCGAACTACGTCAATGTCTTCGTAGATCTGATACAGCTCTTGGTTCATTCGGATGCGGTAGTCATCGCCGACTCGAACAGGACCGAAGATTTTGCGAATAACTTTTCTCTCGAACACCCCCAGAGCGGCTGCATTAGTTTGCGAAACTACCCATGCCTCAGCGCCATAAAGTAGCACAAATAGAACGTGCCTGATGGCTTTCTTCACCAAAATATGGAACCAAAGCGTTCACTTATTTGGTGAGAGCAAGTTTGTTGCTCTTGATATTTCAAAGGCGCTTGGCCGAGTGTGGCATAAAGCGCCCGCGTCAAAACTAATTGCATATGGTGTCCGTGGTAACTTTGCTCGATTAATCTCGTGTTTCCTTAAGGACCGAAGTATCAGTGTTGTCGACGGAATTTCCGCAGGGTTCAGTCCTATCGCCAACCTTGTTCTTGAGTTTTATCAACGACCTTCTGGCGTTAACCTACAACCCAATTCATTCTTTTGCGGACGACAGCAGCGTTTGCCATTTATATTCCTTAAAAAAACGCCCTGATTTTTTGGAGATTGGAAGAAAAAGGCGAATTATGGCATACTTAACAATGACTTGAAAAAAAATCTCCGAGTGGGGCCTTGCTAAAGAGTTGCATTTAATGCTAGTAAGCAATGTGGCCACGAGCTAGATAAAAAAATAGCTAAATCAGCAAATAAAAAGTAAAAAAAAGGCTAAGTGGCGCGAAAAACAAAGTTAATAAAAGGCCAGCAATTTCATACAATTTTAAGTTTTCATTGTATTTTTAACTTAAAATTTATTTTAAATATATAGGTACAAAATTAGAAAAAAGTAAAAAAAATTCATATATTCTTATAAAAATAAAAGATTAGAAAAAGTAATCATTCTTGCACTAGAAACTTATATTATTCCACCACGAATTGATTATATTTCAGATATATTCAATTCCTATTCATCAGATGAATCGGATGAACTGCAGCTTACATAAGCACTACGTGAATCTGACAAACTTATGAAACCATCAGTAACTTCGAAGTCATGACTTAATTTTGTAACCTTTTTGGTGAACATCGAATATTAAGCAACGAGTTAAGCATTTAATTGTTAAGCAATTTTCATTGGAGTTCCATAATTAATAACTTTCCATAAATACATATTAATAAGTTCCATAATTAACAATATTATTAAATACCTGGTTCTTTTGTTGACGCTTGCACTGCTTATATCTTTGCAAGCCGAGCTTTTGTTTAAATTCACTCCTCTGTCATGTTTTAGTTAGTTTTTTGAAATACCTACAAGTGCTGGCTGTGCGAATGATCGCCCAAAAACAAAAATGATAAATATTTTACAATATTGACAAAGATTAAGCATTTTCAAATAATTATTTTGCTTTAACGAAATGATTATGTTTTCGTGAAATTTTCCACATGATTCCTTTCGTACAAAGAAAATAATAATTTTTTTGAAATCACGAGATTTTTTCTACGATAAATTTGCTACAAGGTCGCGATGATTTCTTGGCGTTCGTTAACGATGTACGATAAACCAATTTCTTTGCTTTGGGTGTTTGTACATTTTTGGAAATTTGAACGGTTGCTTATTATGAACGATCACAAAATAAATGTCTTTTTGCCCAAAATGTTAAATGAATGATCACCCAAATTTATTTTTGGCACAAAACATTCGCCGGCTTACTGAGCTAATTCAAACAAAAATGTGACGTTTTAACAAACGATATGTTCTCTCCGATGGAAATTTTTATAAGTTCTTTTACTATTATGTAATGTAATACTATAAAATTACATCAAGTCGGCACATTTATAAATGTTTAATAAATCCAAAAAAGGCTGTTTTCAAACTGAAAAAGGCTAAAAAAAGCAACAAAGCTAAATCGAAAATTTCGAGGCCAAGCCGATAAAAAAAAGGCTAAATATAGCCTCGAAAGGCTAAAATGGCCACACTGCCAGCAAGACCCAGTGTTGCGTGTTAACCCACAAACGAATGAACTGTCCCTTAGCACCCCTGAATATGAACGGTGTAGATCTTGTGGAGCCAGATGCTCTTGACGTTCTGGGCATATCGATAGAATCAGATCTCCGTTTGAATGATCACATTTTCGATGTGTCGAAAGAAGCGACCAAGTGCCTAGGTTTTTTAAAACGGTGCAAGAAATACTTCACTTCATTTGATCTTCACGTGATCTATACCTCATATATTAGACCGAAAATGGAGTACAATTCGCACATTTGGGCAGAGTCTTCAAGATCGAATTCAATGTCGTGCGATATATTTCAAAGGAAATGAAAATATTTCATCTGCTCTTAGCTCTCTTAGGCATCGACACAATGTTGGTTGCCTGAGCCTTCTGTGTTCAAGGGAGATACATGGCCTGACGCCACCAGCTCGTGTGCTTCCTAAGTCCACTCGGGCAGCTTTCCAAGCCCATCCCTTTTCCATCAGGGACCGAAAATAACTGTTACTTTGAAATTTTCCAATGATAAAGACATAATGAAAAAATTGTCGAAGGACTTTTTCAAATATACCATTATGATACAAATGGCCGCAGCTCCACGAATATAGAGTGCCTTTTATATTTTCGACTGATTCTTTAAAAGTAAAAATTAACTGTTATTTTGTGCCTTTTATTTTTTCGGGAAAAAAGAACGGTTATTTTTGCCTTTTATTTTATCGGTCAAAAATAACAGTTATTTTTTGACTTTTATTTTTTCGGTCAAGAATATCAGGCAATTTCTGTTTTTTCAAAGGCCGCTTGACCGATTAAAAAATTATTGATGGTATTATTTTCGTCTAATCAGTGCGCACATTTTGAGATATAAAAATTTCAGTACAACTGCCTCAATGCAAAGATTCCTCCAAACGAAAACACACAAAAAATATTGATTCGATTGTTTTCGTGGTGATATTGTATAAATGTCATAAACTAATAAGCCAAATGCTCGAATTCGAGCAATGATAATATTTTCGATGAGTTAAGGAGGCGGGCGTGAACGTCCAGAACTCCTCTTTTCTAGCCCTTGATGATCACGAAAAGAAAATCATAATCGTTGATATTTTTTTTTTTTTAATTATTATTAACAGGTAATTATTATTTTAATTTCTTTATTTATTTTGTCTATTTTCGTCTTAACTAATTTTGTCAGGATCATGAAATGTTTTTCCAACTATGCACGAGATTGAGTAGTGCGTGTTGAATGTAAAAAAGCCCAAATTCACAGAAGTGGACTTAATCACTTTTGATTTTTAACGACTCATCTTTTAAAATCTTAAAGTAAAGAATATAAAATGAAGCAAAAAGATGAGTTTTTTCAATTCTGTACAAAAAAACAATTTACTTAAAAGCTTTTCACAAACTGAAGTTTCTATCGATTGGAAAAAAATACCATATAACATAAATATGAGCATATTGAAAAATGTGCACAATTAGTAACTGTTCCATGCGGATAAAAATTAATTGTTACAATTGATTTTTATGAAATCAAAGTAGGATTTAGCTTTAACATCATTATTGCAGCTAATTTCTCTTCCGACAAATTGTACCGCAAATCGCCAAGAACAAGTGATTATTATTGAAAACACATATAAAACATTGTGTGCGCACCTTTTTTTCACATTACATGTAAAGCAAATCTTTAAATTTTTTAAGTTACCGTACCATCGCGATAGGTTTCCAAACCTGTAACAAAATAATTTTTTGGACTGTACTTAAATGAGTGACATTACTAATTTTCTTGCGGGTGCCAACACTGCTATAAAGACTTTCGGTAACGTAGCCAAAACACGCTACTGCGTATGGTAATGCAATTAACTATTAACTTAATTAACACATAACTCTGAGATGAGTACCATTTTATTTCAAAATATACATTACCTTCTATTTTGTAAAAAAAATCTTATGCCCATCACGAATTTACATGCCAATTGAGTTCAGCTAAGTTCAGTTTACTGTCTAAAAATTTCTTGCGTCCGTCTGACTGTTTTTGCGTTGTGTGTATAATAACACTGTATATCCATCTTGACCCAATGATCTGCACTTTTAAATATTTTGGAAACAGTCCACGGACAAGCCCTCTCTACAACCCACAACAATAAAAATTCCAAAGTATTCCATAGTCGGACTACACCGACTTTAGTTTTCTCACTTGTACGTATATTACTGTTAAATTGACTTGTGTTTGGTTTTACGATTGTGCTTAGGGTAAGATGGGGTGATATGTTACACGTTTTTATTTGCTCCAATAAAAGTAGTAAGAAATGCATTTTTAATTAGTTTAAAGTAAAAAAAGCTCTATTTCTATGCATGAGTGTTTTCATGGATGCCGTCAAAAGAAAAAGATCACAGTTGTTTATTCATTCACATCGCACACTGAATACAAAACAGTCTCAATTCAAAGTTTTCCAAAATCTACTTTTTCCAAAACAATAAATTCACAATAAACATCTCTAAACATTTCTTTTTAATCACTTTCTTCTTTAAGCGGGAAAAATAACGCTGTCTTTTTTTTTTATTTTACTTGCGTCTCTTGAAAATTTATGAATTTTGAGTTCTGACTGTGTTATATTAAGTGTGCGATATGTCAATATTGTCACGAAAAATCACCGTGTTACACATCCCCCTACTATACACACTACCCCATGATACAAATCACCCCACCTCACCCTATTTCTACTTGTTTGTTTGTTTTTGATTCTAAGGTATTAGTTTCATTAATAACATTCATTAAAAAGATTTTTCATTGCGGCCCTTGTACTTAAAGTTATAACAAGATTTATATCTCAAAATTTGCGCACCGATGAGGCGAAAATAATGGCATCAATAGTTTTTTAGTCGGTCAAACGGCCTTTGAAAAAATACAAATTGCCTGATATTTTGACCGAAAAAATAAAAGGCAGAAAATAACTGTTATTTTTGACCGATAAAGTAAAAGTCTAAAGTAACTGTTATATTTGCCCGAATAAATAAAAGGCACAAAATAACTTTTATTTTTGTCGGAAAAAAATAAAGTTATAAGATAACTGTTAATATGTGACTTTTTCGATAAAAACCATAACCGGTACGGTCCCTGTTTACCATTGCCTCTTTGCCCAATAAAACATAGCATTACCGAGATAATGCGTTCCTTGGTTGCTGCGTAATATTGTGAACCAATCTTCCTTCGGGCATGTTTCCGTGCAGTTTCGGGCTGTGTATATTTAAAACAAACCTTCACCGACACTTCGCCATCTTTCCACCTACCAACGAACTTTCAACCGTCTTCCGAATCAACTCAATGCTTTCGTATTAATAGGTGGCATTCCCTGAGCGTTGGTTTAGTTAAAAAAAAAATATATGTGTGGCCCCCACGCACGATAGAAGTGAAACTTTTACCCGAAAATGGAATTTTTGGGAAGATTGCTAATTTATTTTATTCAGTTCAACCAAATGGTTAAAAGCAGTATGCCTTCATACCAGTAGTAGTTCAAGAAATGTAATTTTTCATAAAGCCATCTAGTATTTTCAACATGGCGATATGATGGGAAATATAAATTGTCCCTTTTGTTTATGGACAGTTACTTAAAAGTTCAATTTAGACGTACAGAAATAGATTGGAGTTTTTTTCTTACTTTCGTGACACAGTTGGTTATCAAGAGGATTTTTTATTTTAATTTGATGACTTAAGAAGTACTCAGGCTCGATCCTCATAGTACACGCGACAGATCCTGCTGTTTTATTTTTTGTTAATTATATTTTTATTTATAAATATTAAAAAGGAAAAATTTGTCGAAAAACCTGTGTCGGTAATAATGCACTTTTCCCTTTCCGTACTCGCATCGAACCGCGTACAATTCGACTGCAAGTTGAACGTGCTACCATCGTCGCATCGCATAAAAGCGAAAAAAATACGAACAATCCTTTAAGCAAGCATATTATGCTGCTTCCAATTTATTTCATAGGATTGATGCCAAAAAGAATTTGTTATTGTTTATCCACAATAATGTGTCAATCGATTATATAATATGGGCTTTATTTATGTAATTTATTTTCATTTTTTCTTAAAAAAAACAAAAACTGCCGGTATGATTGTAAATATTTTTAATTTAAGAAAAGCACAAAATTTCAACCGCAGTAAGGACCACTAAATCTTTGCTTCGTGGTCAAAAGCTCTGGCCTTATTATACCGTGCATACTTGTTTGGGTTTATTTTACCGTGCCTACACAGTTAAAAATGTTGATGCGTTTTTTGTTACAGGACTTGCATCGTATTTTATGTTGCATTTGCGACGATATTTAATGCTAAGTGATGCAGACATGTATATGTATAGAAGAAACTCCAACATTATCACAAAAATTGTGCTATTTCCCACACGGCACAAAATCCGACTTCGATATCGAAAATTTTAAAATTTACAAATAGTTCGCGGTGATAATCGAATTCGATATCGATTACGATTCGAAAAAGATACGTTTGGTGGACGTAACGGTTACTTCGTAAACGAAGGTTCGCTTATGTTTTGAAAAATTTACAATTCCAAAGCGATTAGTTCTTCAACACAAATGCGAAGATAATTATATTTTGTACTTTCTTACTCTAACTTACTTTCGGATAACTTTTTTGGCACTTCCAGACTTAAAAAAAAAACGGAATGACCATTTCAGCCCTTGAAAGAACTTTGGCCGAGCTTCTTATTATGTTCTCAAAAATCTTTTCGTGGCAGTTTTTACTCTCTGAGGTTTGCCATTGCCTGCAGAAGGTGACGGCCGAACAGAGAAATGAATTCAATTGAAAAATTTTCTGTGTCAGGTGGGATTCAAACGAGGGTTCTCTGGCGTATGTGCCACACACTCTACCCACTGCGCCACGGCCGACACTTTCAGACTTACTTTTACACTCCACGAAATAATTATAGTTTTTTAAAATGAAAACATGAAAAATTTCATTTATTTATTTACTTTACATAATTGATCTATAATAGGGGGAATAGTTTCGGTAGGATGCAAAGACCGGTAAAACAATGTAACTGGTGTAACAAAACTGGACTTACGGAAGGAGACTGCTACGCGAAGAAAAAATCAGGTTTACAGACAGGGAAACTTCCAAGGGCCCAGCAAAGGCCATTAAGCTGGGAACCCATAGATCAGAGAGTAACACGGCCGTTAAGGACAGTAACAGAGAATTCGACGTCTGAAAAGATTGTGAATATCTGTACGTCCAAGCCAATAGAGAGTATAGTGACAGAGAATTTGACATCCAAAGGCATTGTAAATATCTGTACACCTCAGCCGGTGGAAGCAAAGGAAGAGTTAGCCCATCAAGGAAGTGTAAAGGACTGTATAGCTAAGCCAGTAGAAGTTGGAGTGTATCTAAATCAGGAGAAGGGGAGTGTAAGCTCAGAGTTAGAAGAAACAGTAGAGTTGTTGAAAGCAACAGCGAAAAATTTTTTTTATAACATGATAACTATCATGCAAATTATTCTGTATGGGAAACGTTAAAAAAGGTAAAAGAAACAGCAGAAAATAATAAGATAAAGGTTAGGACGATACTTGAAATGATAATAGGTAAAGTTAAAGAGACATTAAGAGATACGATAAAAATGTTTCATAAGAATAAGCCAAGTTATTGTTGGCACAAAAAGCTGACCATGCAGTCGAATAAGAGGGGTGAATGTTTTGGCGTCTCCAAAGTGAATGTTGTTTTTGTAGAAATTCCTTGTGTAAGGATGCTATAAATGGACGACTCATTCTACTTGTAGATTCCGAAGTAGACACGAGTTTGGTTAAGAAAATGCGTTAAAAACAATTGAGAATAGGAGCAAGGAAATAAGAGATTTAAGTGGAGCGTTCGGAGGCTTCATAAAGACTGGGGGCTGTAGAAATTTCATATAGCGGAATTGAGAATCTAAGTTTTAAGTTACACGTGGTGGCTTACGTGGTGGATTACCAGCAGATGGAATATTAGGAAGAGATAATTTATGGAACAAAAGTATAATAGATACAAGGAAAAAAGAAGTCACAATGTATGACATGGGAAAAATAATTAAATTGCTACAATTCAGGCAAGAAAAAGAGTTTAGAGAGGCCAAACATTTAGTTAATTATAATGAAGAAATAAAGATTAAAGCGCGAACCGCGAAAATAGAGTATACAGCGTAAAGGAACAAAACGTTAGAGAACGAATTAAAAAATTAAGAGAACAGTTAAATTGGACACGAATTTAAATACAGAGGAGCGGTCCTCAATAGAAAGTTTATTAACGTCATACCATGATATTTTCCTGTTAGAAGAAGATAAATTATCATATACTCCTGTTTTAAAACACGAAATTCAGGTCCAGAAAGATCAGCCGCCAATACATCAGAAACAGTATAGATTACCTCAGGCTCACCGGGAGGAAATTCAAAACCAAGTAGAACATGTTTTGAGAGATGATATAATTAGGCCAAGCAAGCCACCTTGGAATTCGCCATTATTACTAGTGCCAAAGAAAGTAGGAAGTGATGGAAAGAAAAAGTGGAAGTTAGTCATAGATTTTAGAAAAGTAAATGACGCAACCATTAAACAAGTTTTTCCAATCCCAAGAATTGATGAAATATTAGATCAATTAGGACACTGTAGATATTTTTCAACTCTTGATTTGGCCAGTGGGTACCATCAAGTCCTAGTAGACAAAAATGACAGGGAAAAAACAGCGTTTAGCAGCACGAAGAAACATTAGCGCAAGTATTTCAGAGGCTAATGGAAAATTGTTTGAAGTTAAACACGGAAAAGTGTCAATTTCTTCGCAGAGAGATACCCTACCTTGGGCACAAATGTTCAGAGTTGGGGGCCTTACCAGACCCACGAAAGTTAGAATGTGTGAAAAATATTCCCATACCAAAAAATAGAAAGAAATTTCAAGCATTTCTAGGTCTAGCGAATTATTATAGAAATTTATAAAGAATATGTCACAATTGGCATCCCCCATAAACAGTTTATTGAAGAAAGACACAAAGTTTCAATGGTCAGAAAAATGCCAAGAAGCATTTGAAAAGATAAAAGAAGCTATAACTTCATCGCCCGTGTTAGCTTATCCTGATTTTGAGAAACCATTTTTATTAACGACTGACGCAAGTGGGGAAACGATAGGAGGGGTTTTGTCACAGGGTGAAGTAGGAGAGGACAGGCCAATTGCATTAGCAAGCAGGTCATTAAACAGCGCAGAAAAAAGGTATTCGACAATAGAAAAAGAATTTTTAGCAATCGTATGGGCAACAAAAAGGCAGGAAGGTAAAGTAGACACTACCCCAGAGGCTGAAAATACACAGGAAGAAGAATCAGTAGGTGTAGAGCAGAAAGGAAAAATTATAACGGACCCAAAAGAAATCGCAACTATACTGAAAGATTTTCATGATTCACCCTTAGGAGGCCATCAGGGAGCCTAGAAAACACTTTTTAGAATAAGAAAAGAATACAGTTGGAGGAAAGGAATGCAGAAGCAAATAAAAGAATATGTAAAGAATTGCAGAAAATGTCAAGTGAACAAAAGTTCTAGGTTAACGAAAATGCCGATGGTCTTGACGGATACACGGGACTTCACGGAGATAGCAAATCTTTACCTATATAGGTATGTAGGCTACTCTATAGGTATAGACTTAAAAATTTTATGTATAATTGTATAATTGAATGTAAAAAATGTATAATTTTATTAATGGAAAAAAGTGATCTTATATTTGATTAATTTTTTCCGATTTCATTTGTTAGAGGTGAATATTCAATTATTCGATCATGAATTACTAAACATTGGGCTGAGGCTCTATCTGGAATCGGTTTGTTTGCTTCGGTTTCAAATTCAATTCGTACATCAATAGGTCCAACTTTAACCGCTTCATTTTGGTGTGTTACATCAACAACAATAAGTGGTGCAATAGCCTTAAATCCAACGACATCTAGCAATGGTTTAGGTTTCCGCATATAATAACTTTGTTGAAATTTTGCTTACATATATAGTACAGTATACTGTCCCAGTACAAAGCGACTATTTAAAACATCATAGGGATATGAATCAGAGTTTATATATACCTTTAAATTAGATATATTACAATGATCAAATATATTTCCTTCCTGTTTACTTTTTTCTCTTTGTGAACCGATTATAAGAAATCGTGGTCTTTCATTTTGCGGTGAAAGCTTTACATTCCATAAAACTTTTGTTTCCTTTGGTGGTATAGGATTTATGTGATAGTCCCAACTTCTAAACGCCATTGGTATTAGCAAATTTTCATTTTTAATTATCTTGTACATTTCCAATTTTGCAAAGTCTGATAATTGTATATGAGGCATTTTCCAAACTATGTCCAGTATTGTTAGCTTTAACTGATCAGTTCCATTTGTAGAATAATATGATCTATCATTATATGAAGAACGTTGAAGGATAAGTTCATGCTTCGAATTTAATATTATTTTATTATAATCTTTAGCAAAACTCAGGAACATTTTCAACGGCACACAACAACTAAAATGAGATTTTTCCAATGTGAACTTTTCATCAGGACCCAAACCCGCGTTTCTTAATGCACCACTTTTAGCTTTATTCAATGATACGAAATTTTTCATGGTTGATGAAATTCCAAGATTACGTGTACGATCAACTTCAAAACCATTCATTTCATATCGAATTTCATCGAACAGATATGAAACAAAGTTGTTTTTAAATTTCACACCAGTTGTTACTACATCATTTCCTCCTTCCTGTTTTACTATAAAGCCATGAATGTAAATCATACTCTCACTTGATGAGACAAAGAGATCCTGATTTTGAATGGGTATACGAATCTCATCGTTATTGTTAAACGATTTTTGGTATGGATAGTAACTATGATCGTCTCTTTTTACGTTATAATACTCTCATCGTACATAGGTTGTTGAAGTACATTGAGTATTTCATTCATATTGAATTATTGGTTGATTGATTATCAATATTGTGATTGATTGATTAATTATCAATCAGTTTTAGCAGGTAGCTGTTTAACAGTACAGATCAGTTTTAGCAGTTAGCTGTTGAACAGCACAGATCAGTTTTAGCAGTTAGCTGTTGAATAGTACAGAACAGTTTAGCAGTTTAGTAATAGTTGTTGTTGACTCTTCTCCCAAGATTAAGTCCGAATGATTTTAAAAATTCTATATTATATCTTGTCAATGGTTTTTTTAGCTCTTCTTCCTCGTTCCAGTGTTGATGTTGGACTAACTGTAAATCCTCTTTGTATCTTATTTTTTATTATTAATAATCATAATTACAATTGTTCTAGATTGATGTGTAGTCTTACGGTAATATTCGAGATTCTAATCGTTATGTTGTTTACTTGTTGACAGTTGACAGGTAAATAAATGACATTTTGAGGTTTCTCTTTCATTTTATATCCGGGCGGAACATCTAGAGGAAATTCGTGAATAGTGTTAACCAAAGTGCTATTAATATATGATCCATCTGTCAAGTTGCTTTCGATACGTATTGTATTTACATTTGTAATATTCAAAGGTAAGTCAGATTGAAAATTTCTAGTTGTATCTGACTGATCTATATTTATATATTTTGTTTTTTTTATATCTTGTAATGGCTCTATAGTAACAACTTTGATAAATTCCTCGTACGGTAGCTCATTTTCTATCAACTTTCTTTTACTGAATCCCAACAACTGTCCTACACTGTTTGGTTTTGAAAAATCTATGTCTTCGGAGGAAGTAATTTCAGTTTTTAGGGTGTTATTGTTTCGCTCAATTTTTAAGTAAATTGAATCATCAATGGATTTTATACTTGACTCTAAGAAAGAAGCAATGTCCTTCAGTTCATACGAACCAACTGGAAGTGTAATAGTATGTGGTCCGATATTGAATAAATTATTGTGATCATGTACATTTGGTAAAGAATTAATTGATACAAAGTCTACAAGTCCACAAACATATCTTGTAGGTAATTCAACCGTAGGAAAATATTTTGCAACAAGAGTTGAAGTGGTTCCGCTTAAACAGATTGTTATTGACATTATGCGTATTCGTTATAAACTGATAGTCTATACCTATAGAGTAGCCTATATACCTATATAGATAAAGAGTTCCCCCTCCTATACCTATGGCATTGGCTTAGGTTAGGTTGATTCTGAAGTATTATTTGTATAGGATCGCGCTATTTGCTATCTCCCTTTCTCTCTCCCTTTCTCTCTCAAGCCATTCGCTTCGGCATACAATGACATAAGTCGTCTTCTAAAATGTTCTCGAAGTTTCTGTATCTCGAAGCTTTACAGACTCTTGAATTTATATAAAAAATAAGCCAGAGGCGGAGATTTTGCTGGACGACTTGACCGGGGGATTGAGACTTGTACCTCAGATGTATCCCACTAATATACGCCTATGTTTCAAATGGTTGTCATCCAATTCTGGATGACACTAATACTTAGCACCATTATGATAAATTTATAAACATTTCTTTAACCCTTCAACCTTCGCCGTACCTTAATTGCTTCAACCCATATTAATGCATATATTTTCATAAAGCAAATCATATCATTTCAGCTAAAGTCAACCAGCAGAATTTGAGTCATTGCTATTAGGTATCGAGGGTTAAGAAAAAAAACAAAACATACAAACTCTGATAAGAACTCGCTTGACTACCACTACCGATAATGTAGTGTATAAAATTATGATCAACGCTTAAAAGTAGAGACATACCCCAAACTTGCTTTAAAAGTTTAAAGCAAAGACACCCACCTAATACTTACCGACTTTATTAAATTTATAAACATTTCTTTAACCCCTTCAACCTTCGCCGTACCTAAATTGCTTCATTCCAAATAAATATATATATTTTCACAAAGCAAGTTGACCAGCAGAATTTGAGTCATTGCTATTAGGTATTCGAGGGTTAAGAAAAAAACAAAAAACATACAGACACTGATAAGAACTCGCTTGATTACCACTACCGATAAAGAAGTAAATAAAATTATGATCAACGCTTAAAAAAGCAAAGACTTACCCCAAACTTGCCAATTTTAAAAAGCTTAAAGCAAAGACATACACCAAACTTGCCAATTTTAAAAGTTTAAAGCAAAGACATACACCTTTGCACATTTTTAGGGAAAAAAAGCCCCCACTAGATGGCGCTGGACCGGAGTGACGTCATCGGATTGCGCCACCGCGCCACCTGGTCCAGAACGAACATATTGTATCTACTTACATGGTATGTGTTGCAATACCCGATGCGGAGGCAAGCACCGTGGCAAAAGCATTTTTTAACGAGATTGTGACTCGGCACAATTTGCCCAGGGGGTTAATAACCGACAACGGGTCAAACTTTATTTCACGTCTTTTCTCAGACATTTGCAAAATGTTAGGTATAAAGAAATTGCATATTACCCCATACCATCCGCAAGCAAATGGTTCACTAGAGAGGAGACACAGGCCATTAGCTGAATATTTGAGAAGTTTCGCAAAAGAAGATGGGTCGAATTGGGATCAATGGCAAGTGCGATGCATGTGCATAACAGCACAGTACACGTATCAACAAAGCAAACGCCTTTTCGAACATTGTACGGGTTTGATTCCGAAATGCCGCCCAATTTGAAACGCAAATGTGGGCCGGTATATAATGCCGAGGATCCTTCAAAGGTATTAAAGTACCCGATCCAAAGAGCACATGAGCTGGTTAGACAGAATCAGGAACGTGCAAAAGAGGCATCTAAAAAACAATATGATTGTACTTTAAATCCAGTAGATTTTAAAGTCGGGGATAAAGTACTAATGAAAAATCAGGGTAGGAAAAACAAATTTTCACCGATATGGATAGGGCCATACGATGTGGTAGGCATTAGAAGCGCAGTAACAACCGAAGTTTTGATTAAGGGTAAATCAAAATAGATACATAATAATTTACTCTAATTGTTTCATAGCAACTAAGGAAATAAATGGGAATCGAAGATAAATAAGATATAGAAGAAATAGCAACTAATAAAAAGTAAATAATAAAATGAAATAAAAGGAGAAAGAATAAGTAATATAAAAAAAAAAATAAAGAAATAAATTGGCGAATAATGAATAATGCGTAAGATTATTATTAAAGGGAAATAAAGAAAAAAAAAAGGTTTGTCAAAATTTTGGGAAAGT
Organism: Coremacera marginata; assembly: GCA_914767935.1. Classification (NCBI taxonomy): domain Eukaryota; kingdom Metazoa; phylum Arthropoda; class Insecta; order Diptera; family Sciomyzidae; genus Coremacera; species Coremacera marginata. The sequence goes on from OU612046.1 coordinate 101,930,600, forward strand.
AAATAGAAAAGAGGGAAATAAGTTAATATCGGTAATCTTTAAGAACATTAAAAATTAACACGAATATGCGACCTCCATTTCCTGAGTTGTTTAACTTTTGAATAAATAAATAAGCGCGTTTTTACGTAACAAAAAAAAAAAAAAAAACCGCAGTATGGTAGACGCAAGATTTAAGAGCATTGAACAGTGGACAATGTTTGTTCTTTTCCAACAAAACAAACACACACAGTATCATACTTTTACAATTAAAAGAAAAGAAAACTGGATTTTAAGAATAATGTGAAAAGAAAATTCGCATATAATAGAGCGAAAGAAAGACAAATTATTTTTATTAAAACATTGAGAAAAACAAAATGATTTAATAATCTAATCTAAAGGAATATTCGCATATAATAGAGCGAAAGAAAGAAAAATTATTTTCATTCAAATTTTGAGAAAAAAAAGCAAGTTTAAACGAAATAATGCACTCAGAGAAAATATGAGAGAAAACACAGAGTGCTGAATAAATTACAATAACTTAAAAACCAAGCAAAAGAGTTAATAAAACGAAATTAAATTATTAATCAATTAAATTCTTAAAGTAGTAAACGGCTTCCTTTTCTTAAGCCGTTTAACTTTGAAAACGCGTTTCACTCACTGGAAAACGCAGTATTATAGTTGCCCGCGGGCATAAATGTAACTCGTGAGTATTTTTTTTGATAAGGACGAGTTGGTAGGATTGTTCAGGAAAGATCCTACGGGTATCCTCATAGGGAGGATCACAACATTAGTTTTAGTATTAGTATTAGTTTTAGTTTTAGTTTTAGTTTTAGTTTTAGTTTTAGTATTAGTATTAGTATTAGTATTACTATTACTATTAGTATTAGTATTAGTATTAGTATTAGTATTAGTATTAGTATTAGTATTAGTATTAGCATTAGTATTAGTATTGGTATTTGTATTTGTATATATATTTGTATTTGTATTTGTATTAGTTTTAGTATTAGTATTAGTATTTGTATTAGTATGAGTATTAGTATTAGTATTAGTATTTGTATTAGTATTAGTATTAGTATTAGTATAAGTATTAGTATTCGTATTATTATTAAAAATTTTAAATGATTTTCATTTCATAGTATACAGTATAGGATTTCCAAACAACCCTAGCCGTAACAGGCCCTATCCATATTGGTGATAGATAGGACCACTACACTAATTCTTTATTAATACTTTCCGCTATTTAAAATTTTACTGGACTATCGTTATTCTGTTTTAGTTACTTCTTTCGCCCGTTCCTGGTTTTGTCTAACTAATTCATGTGCTCTTTGGACCTGGTGCTTCAATACCTTTGAAGGATCCTCCAAAAGTTGTCTGTTTTGCTGATACGTGTACTGTGTTATTATGCACGTGCATGGCACTTGCCAACCATTGATCCCAGTTTGAACCGTCTTCTATGGCAAAACTTCGCTGATATTCGGCTAATGGTCAATGGCTTCTCTCTTATAGTTAGTAAGAATGAATGTGTGGAGGTCAATACTTAGTATTGACTAGGGTGCGGATTCTTGTGCAAATGCATATTTTTTGCATTGCAAAGACAATGCAAAGCGACTATTTAAAACATCATAGGGATATGAATCAGAGTTTATATATACCTTTAAATTAGATATATTACAATGATCAAATATATTTCCTTCCTGTTTACTTTTTTCTCTTTGTGAACCGATTATAAGAAATCGTGGTCTTTCATTTTGCGGTGAAAGCTTTACATTCCATAAAACTTTTGTTTCCTTTGGTGGTATAGGATTTATGTGATAGTCCCAACTTCTAAACGCCATTGGTATTAGCAAATTTTCATTTTTAATTATCTTGTACATTTCCAATTTTGCAAAGTCTGATAATTGTATATGAGGCATTTTCCAAACTATGTCCAGTATTGTTAGCTTTAACTGATCAGTTCCATTTGTAGAATAATATGATCTATCATTATATGAAGAACGTTGAAGGATAAGTTCATGCTTCGAATTTAATATTATTTTATTATAATCTTTAGCAAAACTCAGGAACATTTTCAACGGCACACAACAACTAAAATGAGATTTTTCCAATGTGAACTTTTCATCAGGACCCAAACCCGCGTTTCTTAATGCACCACTTTTAGCTTTATTCAATGATACGAAATTTTTCATGGTTGATGAAATTCCAAGATTACGTGTACGATCAACTTCAAAACCATTCATTTCATATCGAATTTCATCGAACAGATATGAAACAAAGTTGTTTTTAAATTTCACACCAGTTGTTACTACATCATTTCCTCCTTCCTGTTTTACTATAAAGCCATGAATGTAAATCATACTCTCACTTGATGAGACAAAGAGATCCTGATTTTGAATGGGTATACGAATCTCATCGTTATTGTTAAACGATTTTTGGTATGGATAGTAACTATGATCGTCTCTTTTTACGTTATAATACTCTCATCGTACATAGGTTGTTGAAGTACATTGAGTATTTCATTCATATTGAATTATTGGTTGATTGATTATCAATATTGTGATTGATTGATTAATTATCAATCAGTTTTAGCAGGTAGCTGTTTAACAGTACAGATCAGTTTTAGCAGTTAGCTGTTGAACAGCACAGATCAGTTTTAGCAGTTAGCTGTTGAATAGTACAGAACAGTTTAGCAGTTTAGTAATAGTTGTTGTTGACTCTTCTCCCAAGATTAAGTCCGAATGATTTTAAAAATTCTATATTATATCTTGTCAATGGTTTTTTTAGCTCTTCTTCCTCGTTCCAGTGTTGATGTTGGACTAACTGTAAATCCTCTTTGTATCTTATTTTTTATTATTAATAATCATAATTACAATTGTTCTAGATTGATGTGTAGTCTTACGGTAATATTCGAGATTCTAATCGTTATGTTGTTTACTTGTTGACAGTTGACAGGTAAATAAATGACATTTTGAGGTTTCTCTTTCATTTTATATCCGGGCGGAACATCTAGAGGAAATTCGTGAATAGTGTTAACCAAAGTGCTATTAATATATGATCCATCTGTCAAGTTGCTTTCGATACGTATTGTATTTACATTTGTAATATTCAAAGGTAAGTCAGATTGAAAATTTCTAGTTGTATCTGACTGATCTATATTTATATATTTTGTTTTTTTTATATCTTGTAATGGCTCTATAGTAACAACTTTGATAAATTCCTCGTACGGTAGCTCATTTTCTATCAACTTTCTTTTACTGAATCCCAACAACTGTCCTACACTGTTTGGTTTTGAAAAATCTATGTCTTCGGAGGAAGTAATTTCAGTTTTTAGGGTGTTATTGTTTCGCTCAATTTTTAAGTAAATTGAATCATCAATGGATTTTATACTTGACTCTAAGAAAGAAGCAATGTCCTTCAGTTCATACGAACCAACTGGAAGTGTAATAGTATGTGGTCCGATATTGAATAAATTATTGTGATCATGTACATTTGGTAAAGAATTAATTGATACAAAGTCTACAAGTCCACAAACATATCTTGTAGGTAATTCAACCGTAGGAAAATATTTTGCAACAAGAGTTGAAGTGGTTCCGCTTAAACAGATTGTTATTGACATTATGCGTATTCGTTATAAACTGATAGTCTATACCTATAGAGTAGCCTATATACCTATATAGATAAAGAGTTCCCCCTCCTATACCTATGGCATTGGCTTAGGTTAGGTTGATTCTGAAGTATTATTTGTATAGGATCGCGCTATTTGCTATCTCCCTTTCTCTCTCCCTTTCTCTCTCAAGCCATTCGCTTCGGCATACAATGACATAAGTCGTCTTCTAAAATGTTCTCGAAGTTTCTGTATCTCGAAGCTTTACAGACTCTTGAATTTATATAAAAAATAAGCCAGAGGCGGAGATTTTGCTGGACGACTTGACCGGGGGATTGAGACTTGTACCTCAGATGTATCCCACTAATATACGCCTATGTTTCAAATGGTTGTCATCCAATTCTGGATGACACTAATACTTAGCACCATTATGATAAATTTATAAACATTTCTTTAACCCTTCAACCTTCGCCGTACCTTAATTGCTTCAACCCATATTAATGCATATATTTTCATAAAGCAAATCATATCATTTCAGCTAAAGTCAACCAGCAGAATTTGAGTCATTGCTATTAGGTATCGAGGGTTAAGAAAAAAAACAAAACATACAAACTCTGATAAGAACTCGCTTGACTACCACTACCGATAATGTAGTGTATAAAATTATGATCAACGCTTAAAAGTAGAGACATACCCCAAACTTGCTTTAAAAGTTTAAAGCAAAGACACCCACCTAATACTTACCGACTTTATTAAATTTATAAACATTTCTTTAACCCCTTCAACCTTCGCCGTACCTAAATTGCTTCATTCCAAATAAATATATATATTTTCACAAAGCAAGTTGACCAGCAGAATTTGAGTCATTGCTATTAGGTATTCGAGGGTTAAGAAAAAAACAAAAAACATACAGACACTGATAAGAACTCGCTTGATTACCACTACCGATAAAGAAGTAAATAAAATTATGATCAACGCTTAAAAAAGCAAAGACTTACCCCAAACTTGCCAATTTTAAAAAGCTTAAAGCAAAGACATACACCAAACTTGCCAATTTTAAAAGTTTAAAGCAAAGACATACACCTTTGCACATTTTTAGGGAAAAAAAGCCCCCACTAGATGGCGCTGGACCGGAGTGACGTCATCGGATTGCGCCACCGCGCCACCTGGTCCAGAACGAACATATTGTATCTACTTACATGGTATGTGTTGCAATACCCGATGCGGAGGCAAGCACCGTGGCAAAAGCATTTTTTAACGAGATTGTGACTCGGCACAATTTGCCCAGGGGGTTAATAACCGACAACGGGTCAAACTTTATTTCACGTCTTTTCTCAGACATTTGCAAAATGTTAGGTATAAAGAAATTGCATATTACCCCATACCATCCGCAAGCAAATGGTTCACTAGAGAGGAGACACAGGCCATTAGCTGAATATTTGAGAAGTTTCGCAAAAGAAGATGGGTCGAATTGGGATCAATGGCAAGTGCGATGCATGTGCATAACAGCACAGTACACGTATCAACAAAGCAAACGCCTTTTCGAACATTGTACGGGTTTGATTCCGAAATGCCGCCCAATTTGAAACGCAAATGTGGGCCGGTATATAATGCCGAGGATCCTTCAAAGGTATTAAAGTACCCGATCCAAAGAGCACATGAGCTGGTTAGACAGAATCAGGAACGTGCAAAAGAGGCATCTAAAAAACAATATGATTGTACTTTAAATCCAGTAGATTTTAAAGTCGGGGATAAAGTACTAATGAAAAATCAGGGTAGGAAAAACAAATTTTCACCGATATGGATAGGGCCATACGATGTGGTAGGCATTAGAAGCGCAGTAACAACCGAAGTTTTGATTAAGGGTAAATCAAAATAGATACATAATAATTTACTCTAATTGTTTCATAGCAACTAAGGAAATAAATGGGAATCGAAGATAAATAAGATATAGAAGAAATAGCAACTAATAAAAAGTAAATAATAAAATGAAATAAAAGGAGAAAGAATAAGTAATATAAAAAAAAAAATAAAGAAATAAATTGGCGAATAATGAATAATGCGTAAGATTATTATTAAAGGGAAATAAAGAAAAAAAAAAGGTTTGTCAAAATTTTGGGAAAGTAAATAGAAAAGAGGGAAATAAGTTAATATCGGTAATCTTTAAGAACATTAAAAATTAACACGAATATGCGACCTCCATTTCCTGAGTTGTTTAACTTTTGAATAAATAAATAAGCGCGTTTTTACGTAACAAAAAAAAAAAAAAAAACCGCAGTATGGTAGACGCAAGATTTAAGAGCATTGAACAGTGGACAATGTTTGTTCTTTTCCAACAAAACAAACACACACAGTATCATACTTTTACAATTAAAAGAAAAGAAAACTGGATTTTAAGAATAATGTGAAAAGAAAATTCGCATATAATAGAGCGAAAGAAAGACAAATTATTTTTATTAAAACATTGAGAAAAACAAAATGATTTAATAATCTAATCTAAAGGAATATTCGCATATAATAGAGCGAAAGAAAGAAAAATTATTTTCATTCAAATTTTGAGAAAAAAAAGCAAGTTTAAACGAAATAATGCACTCAGAGAAAATATGAGAGAAAACACAGAGTGCTGAATAAATTACAATAACTTAAAAACCAAGCAAAAGAGTTAATAAAACGAAATTAAATTATTAATCAATTAAATTCTTAAAGTAGTAAACGGCTTCCTTTTCTTAAGCCGTTTAACTTTGAAAACGCGTTTCACTCACTGGAAAACGCAGTATTATAGTTGCCCGCGGGCATAAATGTAACTCGTGAGTATTTTTTTTGATAAGGACGAGTTGGTAGGATTGTTCAGGAAAGATCCTACGGGTATCCTCATAGGGAGGATCACAACATTAGTTTTAGTATTAGTATTAGTTTTAGTTTTAGTTTTAGTTTTAGTTTTAGTTTTAGTATTAGTATTAGTATTAGTATTACTATTACTATTAGTATTAGTATTAGTATTAGTATTAGTATTAGTATTAGTATTAGTATTAGTATTAGCATTAGTATTAGTATTGGTATTTGTATTTGTATATATATTTGTATTTGTATTTGTATTAGTTTTAGTATTAGTATTAGTATTTGTATTAGTATGAGTATTAGTATTAGTATTAGTATTTGTATTAGTATTAGTATTAGTATTAGTATAAGTATTAGTATTCGTATTATTATTAAAAATTTTAAATGATTTTCATTTCATAGTATACAGTATAGGATTTCCAAACAACCCTAGCCGTAACAGGCCCTATCCATATTGGTGATAGATAGGACCACTACACTAATTCTTTATTAATACTTTCCGCTATTTAAAATTTTACTGGACTATCGTTATTCTGTTTTAGTTACTTCTTTCGCCCGTTCCTGGTTTTGTCTAACTAATTCATGTGCTCTTTGGACCTGGTGCTTCAATACCTTTGAAGGATCCTCCAAAAGTTGTCTGTTTTGCTGATACGTGTACTGTGTTATTATGCACGTGCATGGCACTTGCCAACCATTGATCCCAGTTTGAACCGTCTTCTATGGCAAAACTTCGCTGATATTCGGCTAATGGTCAATGGCTTCTCTCTTATAGTTAGTAAGAATGAATGTGTGGAGGTCAATACTTAGTATTGACTAGGGTGCGGATTCTTGTGCAAATGCATATTTTTTGCATTGCAAAGACAATGCAAAGCGACTATTTAAAACATCATAGGGATATGAATCAGAGTTTATATATACCTTTAAATTAGATATATTACAATGATCAAATATATTTCCTTCCTGTTTACTTTTTTCTCTTTGTGAACCGATTATAAGAAATCGTGGTCTTTCATTTTGCGGTGAAAGCTTTACATTCCATAAAACTTTTGTTTCCTTTGGTGGTATAGGATTTATGTGATAGTCCCAACTTCTAAACGCCATTGGTATTAGCAAATTTTCATTTTTAATTATCTTGTACATTTCCAATTTTGCAAAGTCTGATAATTGTATATGAGGCATTTTCCAAACTATGTCCAGTATTGTTAGCTTTAACTAATCAGTTCCATTTGTAGAATAATATGATCTATCATTATATGAAGAACGTTGAAGGATAAGTTCATGCTTCGAATTTAATATTATTTTATTATAATCTTTAGCAAAACTCAGGAACATTTTCAACGGCACACAACAACTAAAATGAGATTTTTCCAATGTGAACTTTTCATCAGGACCCAAACCCGCGTTTCTTAATGCACCACTTTTAGCTTTATTCAATGATACGAAATTTTTCATGGTTGATGAAATTCCAAGATTACGTGTACGATCAACTTCAAAACCATTCATTTCATATCGAATTTCATCGAACAGATATGAAACAAAGTTGTTTTTAAATTTCACACCAGTTGTTACTACATCATTTCCTCCTTCCTGTTTTACTATAAAGCCATGAATGTAAATCATACTCTCACTTGATGAGACAAAGAGATCCTGATTTTGAATGGGTATACGAATCTCATCGTTATTGTTAAACGATTTTTGGTATGGATAGTAACTATGATCGTCTCTTTTTACGTTATAATACTCTCATCGTACATAGGTTGTTGAAGTACATTGAGTATTTCATTCATATTGAATTATTGGTTGATTGATTATCAATATTGTGATTGATTGATTAATTATCAATCAGTTTTAGCAGGTAGCTGTTTAACAGTACAGATCAGTTTTAGCAGTTAGCTGTTGAACAGCACAGATCAGTTTTAGCAGTTAGCTGTTGAATAGTACAGAACAGTTTAGCAGTTTAGTAATAGTTGTTGTTGACTCTTCTCCCAAGATTAAGTCCGAATGATTTTAAAAATTCTATATTATATCTTGTCAATGGTTTTTTTAGCTCTTCTTCCTCGTTCCAGTGTTGATGTTGGACTAACTGTAAATCCTCTTTGTATCTTATTTTTTATTATTAATAATCATAATTACAATTGTTCTAGATTGATGTGTAGTCTTACGGTAATATTCGAGATTCTAATCGTTATGTTGTTTACTTGTTGACAGTTGACAGGTAAATAAATGACATTTTGAGGTTTCTCTTTAATTTTATATCCGGGCGGAACATCTAGAGGAAATTCGTGAATAGTGTTAACCAAAGTGCTATTAATATATGATCCATCTGTCAAGTTGCTTTCGATACGTATTGTATTTACATTTGTAATATTCAAAGGTAAGTCAGATTGAAAATTTCTAGTTGTATCTGACTGATCTATATTTATATATTTTGTTTTTTTTATATCTTGTAATGGCTCTATAGTAACAACTTTGATAAATTCCTCGTACGGTAGCTCATTTTCTATCAACTTTCTTTTACTGAATCCCAACAACTGTCCTACACTGTTTGGTTTTGAAAAATCTATGTCTTCTGAGGAAGTAATTTCAGTTTTTAGGGTGTTATTGTTTCGCTCAATTTTTAAGTAAATTGAATCATCAATGGATTTTATACTTGACTCTAAGAAAGAAGCAATGTCCTTCAGTTCATACGAACCAACTGGAAGTGTAATAGTATGTGGTCCGATATTGAATAAATTATTGTGATCATGTACATTTGGTAAAGAATTAATTGATACAAAGTCTACAAGTCCACAAACATATCTTGTAGGTAATTCAACCGTAGGAAAATATTTTGCAACAAGAGTTGAAGTGGTTCCGCTTAAACAGATTGTTATTGACATTATGCGTATTCGTTATAAACTGATAGTCTATACCTATAGAGTAGCCTATATACCTATATAGATAAAGAGTTCCCCCTCCTATACCTATGGCATTGGCTTAGGTTAGGTTGATTCTGAAGTATTATTTGTATAGGATCGCGCTATTTGCTATCTCCCTTTCTCTCTCCCTTTCTCTCTCAAGCCATTCGCTTCGGCATACAATGACATAAGTCGTCTTCTAAAATGTTCTCGAAGTTTCTGTATCTCGAAGCTTTACAGACTCTTGAATTTATATAAAAAATAAGCCAGAGGCGGAGATTTTGCTGGACGACTTGACCGGGGGATTGAGACTTGTACCTCAGATGTATCCCACTAATATACGCCTATGTTTCAAATGGTTGTCATCCAATTCTGGATGACACTAATACTTAGCACCATTATGATAAATTTATAAACATTTCTTTAACCCTTCAACCTTCGCCGTACCTTAATTGCTTCAACCCATATTAATGCATATATTTTCATAAAGCAAATCATATCATTTCAGCTAAAGTCAACCAGCAGAATTTGAGTCATTGCTATTAGGTATCGAGGGTTAAGAAAAAAAACAAAACATACAAACTCTGATAAGAACTCGCTTGACTACCACTACCGATAATGTAGTGTATAAAATTATGATCAACGCTTAAAAGTAGAGACATACCCCAAACTTGCTTTAAAAGTTTAAAGCAAAGACACCCACCTAATACTTACCGACTTTATTAAATTTATAAACATTTCTTTAACCCCTTCAACCTTCGCCGTACCTAAATTGCTTCATTCCAAATAAATATATATATTTTCACAAAGCAAGTTGACCAGCAGAATTTGAGTCATTGCTATTAGGTATTCGAGGGTTAAGAAAAAAACAAAAAACATACAGACACTGATAAGAACTCGCTTGATTACCACTACCGATAAAGAAGTAAATAAAATTATGATCAACGCTTAAAAAAGCAAAGACTTACCCCAAACTTGCCAATTTTAAAAAGCTTAAAGCAAAGACATACACCAAACTTGCCAATTTTAAAAGTTTAAAGCAAAGACATACACCTTTGCACATTTTTAGGGGAAAAAAGCCCCCACTAGATGGCGCTGGACCGGAGTGACGTCATCGGATTGCGCCACCGCGCCACCTGGTCCAGAACGAACATATTGTATCTACTTACATGGTATGTGTTGCAATACCCGATGCGGAGGCAAGCACCGTGGCAAAAGCATTTTTTAACGAGATTGTGACTCGGCACAATTTGCCCAGGGGGTTAATAACCGACAACGGGTCAAACTTTATTTCACGTCTTTTCTCAGACATTTGCAAAATGTTAGGTATAAAGAAATTGCATATTACCCCATACCATCCGCAAGCAAATGGTTCACTAGAGAGGAGACACAGGCCATTAGCTGAATATTTGAGAAGTTTCGCAAAAGAAGATGGGTCGAATTGGGATCAATGGCAAGTGCGATGCATGTGCATAACAGCACAGTACACGTATCAACAAAGCAAACGCCTTTTCGAACATTGTACGGGTTTGATTCCGAAATGCCGCCCAATTTGAAACGCAAATGTGGGCCGGTATATAATGCCGAGGATCCTTCAAAGGTATTAAAGTACCCGATCCAAAGAGCACATGAGCTGGTTAGACAGAATCAGGAACGTGCAAAAGAGGCATCTAAAAAACAATATGATTGTACTTTAAATCCAGTAGATTTTAAAGTCGGGGATAAAGTACTAATGAAAAATCAGGGTAGGAAAAACAAATTTTCACCGATATGGATAGGGCCATACGATGTGGTAGGCATTAGAAGCGCAGTAACAACCGAAGTTTTGATTAAGGGTAAATCAAAATAGATACATAATAATTTACTCTAATTGTTTCATAGCAACTAAGGAAATAAATGGGAATCGAAGATAAATAAGATATAGAAGAAATAGCAACTAATAAAAAGTAAATAATAAAATGAAATAAAAGGAGAAAGAATAAGTAATATAAAAAAAAAAATAAAGAAATAAATTGGCGAATAATGAATAATGCGTAAGATTATTATTAAAGGGAAATAAAGAAAAAAAAAAGGTTTGTCAAAATTTTGGGAAAGTAAATAGAAAAGAGGGAAATAAGTTAATATCGGTAATCTTTAAGAACATTAAAAATTAACACGAATATGCGACCTCCATTTCCTGAGTTGTTTAACTTTTGAATAAATAAATAAGCGCGTTTTTACGTAACAAAAAAAAAAAAAAAAACCGCAGTATGGTAGACGCAAGATTTAAGAGCATTGAACAGTGGACAATGTTTGTTCTTTTCCAACAAAACAAACACACACAGTATCATACTTTTACAATTAAAAGAAAAGAAAACTGGATTTTAAGAATAATGTGAAAAGAAAATTCGCATATAATAGAGCGAAAGAAAGACAAATTATTTTTATTAAAACATTGAGAAAAACAAAATGATTTAATAATCTAATCTAAAGGAATATTCGCATATAATAGAGCGAAAGAAAGAAAAATTATTTTCATTCAAATTTTGAGAAAAAAAAGCAAGTTTAAACGAAATAATGCACTCAGAGAAAATATGAGAGAAAACACAGAGTGCTGAATAAATTACAATAACTTAAAAACCAAGCAAAAGAGTTAATAAAACGAAATTAAATTATTAATCAATTAAATTCTTAAAGTAGTAAACGGCTTCCTTTTCTTAAGCCGTTTAACTTTGAAAACGCGTTTCACTCACTGGAAAACGCAGTATTATAGTTGCCCGCGGGCATAAATGTAACTCGTGAGTATTTTTTTTGATAAGGACGAGTTGGTAGGATTGTTCAGGAAAGATCCTACGGGTATCCTCATAGGGAGGATCACAACATTAGTTTTAGTATTAGTATTAGTTTTAGTTTTAGTTTTAGTTTTAGTTTTAGTTTTAGTATTAGTATTAGTATTAGTATTACTATTACTATTAGTATTAGTATTAGTATTAGTATTAGTATTAGTATTAGTATTAGTATTAGTATTAGCATTAGTATTAGTATTGGTATTTGTATTTGTATATATATTTGTATTTGTATTTGTATTAGTTTTAGTATTAGTATTAGTATTTGTATTAGTATGAGTATTAGTATTAGTATTAGTATTTGTATTAGTATTAGTATTAGTATTAGTATAAGTATTAGTATTCGTATTATTATTAAAAATTTTAAATGATTTTCATTTCATAGTATACAGTATAGGATTTCCAAACAACCCTAGCCGTAACAGGCCCTATCCATATTGGTGATAGATAGGACCACTACACTAATTCTTTATTAATACTTTCCGCTATTTAAAATTTTACTGGACTATCGTTATTCTGTTTTAGTTACTTCTTTCGCCCGTTCCTGGTTTTGTCTAACTAATTCATGTGCTCTTTGGACCTGGTGCTTCAATACCTTTGAAGGATCCTCCAAAAGTTGTCTGTTTTGCTGATACGTGTACTGTGTTATTATGCACGTGCATGGCACTTGCCAACCATTGATCCCAGTTTGAACCGTCTTCTATGGCAAAACTTCGCTGATATTCGGCTAATGGTCAATGGCTTCTCTCTTATAGTTAGTAAGAATGAATGTGTGGAGGTCAATACTTAGTATTGACTAGGGTGCGGATTCTTGTGCAAATGCATATTTTTTGCATTGCAAAGACAATGCAAAGCGACTATTTAAAACATCATAGGGATATGAATCAGAGTTTATATATACCTTTAAATTAGATATATTACAATGATCAAATATATTTCCTTCCTGTTTACTTTTTTCTCTTTGTGAACCGATTATAAGAAATCGTGGTCTTTCATTTTGCGGTGAAAGCTTTACATTCCATAAAACTTTTGTTTCCTTTGGTGGTATAGGATTTATGTGATAGTCCCAACTTCTAAACGCCATTGGTATTAGCAAATTTTCATTTTTAATTATCTTGTACATTTCCAATTTTGCAAAGTCTGATAATTGTATATGAGGCATTTTCCAAACTATGTCCAGTATTGTTAGCTTTAACTAATCAGTTCCATTTGTAGAATAATATGATCTATCATTATATGAAGAACGTTGAAGGATAAGTTCATGCTTCGAATTTAATATTATTTTATTATAATCTTTAGCAAAACTCAGGAACATTTTCAACGGCACACAACAACTAAAATGAGATTTTTCCAATGTGAACTTTTCATCAGGACCCAAACCCGCGTTTCTTAATGCACCACTTTTAGCTTTATTCAATGATACGAAATTTTTCATGGTTGATGAAATTCCAAGATTACGTGTACGATCAACTTCAAAACCATTCATTTCATATCGAATTTCATCGAACAGATATGAAACAAAGTTGTTTTTAAATTTCACACCAGTTGTTACTACATCATTTCCTCCTTCCTGTTTTACTATAAAGCCATGAATGTAAATCATACTCTCACTTGATGAGACAAAGAGATCCTGATTTTGAATGGGTATACGAATCTCATCGTTATTGTTAAACGATTTTTGGTATGGATAGTAACTATGATCGTCTCTTTTTACGTTATAATACTCTCATCGTACATAGGTTGTTGAAGTACATTGAGTATTTCATTCATATTGAATTATTGGTTGATTGATTATCAATATTGTGATTGATTGATTAATTATCAATCAGTTTTAGCAGGTAGCTGTTTAACAGTACAGATCAGTTTTAGCAGTTAGCTGTTGAACAGCACAGATCAGTTTTAGCAGTTAGCTGTTGAATAGTACAGAACAGTTTAGCAGTTTAGTAATAGTTGTTGTTGACTCTTCTCCCAAGATTAAGTCCGAATGATTTTAAAAATTCTATATTATATCTTGTCAATGGTTTTTTTAGCTCTTCTTCCTCGTTCCAGTGTTGATGTTGGACTAACTGTAAATCCTCTTTGTATCTTATTTTTTATTATTAATAATCATAATTACAATTGTTCTAGATTGATGTGTAGTCTTACGGTAATATTCGAGATTCTAATCGTTATGTTGTTTACTTGTTGACAGTTGACAGGTAAATAAATGACATTTTGAGGTTTCTCTTTAATTTTATATCCGGGCGGAACATCTAGAGGAAATTCGTGAATAGTGTTAACCAAAGTGCTATTAATATATGATCCATCTGTCAAGTTGCTTTCGATACGTATTGTATTTACATTTGTAATATTCAAAGGTAAGTCAGATTGAAAATTTCTAGTTGTATCTGACTGATCTATATTTATATATTTTGTTTTTTTTATATCTTGTAATGGCTCTATAGTAACAACTTTGATAAATTCCTCGTACGGTAGCTCATTTTCTATCAACTTTCTTTTACTGAATCCCAACAACTGTCCTACACTGTTTGGTTTTGAAAAATCTATGTCTTCTGAGGAAGTAATTTCAGTTTTTAGGGTGTTATTGTTTCGCTCAATTTTTAAGTAAATTGAATCATCAATGGATTTTATACTTGACTCTAAGAAAGAAGCAATGTCCTTCAGTTCATACGAACCAACTGGAAGTGTAATAGTATGTGGTCCGATATTGAATAAATTATTGTGATCATGTACATTTGGTAAAGAATTAATTGATACAAAGTCTACAAGTCCACAAACATATCTTGTAGGTAATTCAACCGTAGGAAAATATTTTGCAACAAGAGTTGAAGTGGTTCCGCTTAAACAGATTGTTATTGACATTATGCGTATTCGTTATAAACTGATAGTCTATACCTATAGAGTAGCCTATATACCTATATAGATAAAGAGTTCCCCCTCCTATACCTATGGCATTGGCTTAGGTTAGGTTGATTCTGAAGTATTATTTGTATAGGATCGCGCTATTTGCTATCTCCCTTTCTCTCTCCCTTTCTCTCTCAAGCCATTCGCTTCGGCATACAATGACATAAGTCGTCTTCTAAAATGTTCTCGAAGTTTCTGTATCTCGAAGCTTTACAGACTCTTGAATTTATATAAAAAATAAGCCAGAGGCGGAGATTTTGCTGGACGACTTGGACCGGGGGATGAGACTTGTACCTCAGATGTATCCCACTAATATACGCCTATGTTTCAAATGGTTGTCATCCAATTCTGGATGACACTAATACTTAGCACCATTATGATAAATTTATAAACATTTCTTTAACCCTTCAACCTTCGCCGTACCTTAATTGCTTCAACCCATATTAATGCATATATTTTCATAAAGCAAATCATATCATTTCAGCTAAAGTCAACCAGCAGAATTTGAGTCATTGCTATTAGGTATCGAGGGTTAAGAAAAAAAAACAAAACATACAAACTCTGATAAGAACTCGCTTGACTACCACTACCGATAATGTAGTGTATAAAATTATGATCAACGCTTAAAAGTAGAGACATACCCCAAACTTGCTTTAAAAGTTTAAAGCAAAGACACCCACCTAATACTTACCGACTTTATTAAATTTATAAACATTTCTTTAACCCCTTCAACCTTCGCCGTACCTAAATTGCTTCATTCCAAATAAATATATATATTTTCACAAAGCAAGTTGACCAGCAGAATTTGAGTCATTGCTATTAGGTATTCGAGGGTTAAGAAAAAAACAAAAAACATACAGACACTGATAAGAACTCGCTTGATTACCACTACCGATAAAGAAGTAAATAAAATTATGATCAACGCTTAAAAAAGCAAAGACTTACCCCAAACTTGCCAATTTTAAAAAGCTTAAAGCAAAGACATACACCAAACTTGCCAATTTTAAAAGTTTAAAGCAAAGACATACACCTTTGCACATTTTTAGGGGAAAAAAGCCCCCACTAGATGGCGCTGGACCGGAGTGACGTCATCGGATTGCGCCACCGCGCCACCTGGTCCAGAACGAACATATTGTATCTACTTACATGGTATGTGTTGCAATACCCGATGCGGAGGCAAGCACCGTGGCAAAAGCATTTTTTAACGAGATTGTGACTCGGCACAATTTGCCCAGGGGGTTAATAACCGACAACGGGTCAAACTTTATTTCACGTCTTTTCTCAGACATTTGCAAAATGTTAGGTATAAAGAAATTGCATATTACCCCATACCATCCGCAAGCAAATGGTTCACTAGAGAGGAGACACAGGCCATTAGCTGAATATTTGAGAAGTTTCGCAAAAGAAGATGGGTCGAATTGGGATCAATGGCAAGTGCGATGCATGTGCATAACAGCACAGTACACGTATCAACAAAGCAAACGCCTTTTCGAACATTGTACGGGTTTGATTCCGAAATGCCGCCCAATTTGAAACGCAAATGTGGGCCGGTATATAATGCCGAGGATCCTTCAAAGGTATTAAAGTACCCGATCCAAAGAGCACATGAGCTGGTTAGACAGAATCAGGAACGTGCAAAAGAGGCATCTAAAAAACAATATGATTGTACTTTAAATCCAGTAGATTTTAAAGTCGGGGATAAAGTACTAATGAAAAATCAGGGTAGGAAAAACAAATTTTCACCGATATGGATAGGGCCATACGATGTGGTAGGCATTAGAAGCGCAGTAACAACCGAAGTTTTGATTAAGGGTAAATCAAAATAGATACATAATAATTTACTCTAATTGTTTCATAGCAAGTAAGGAAATAAATGGGAATCGAAGATAAATAAGATATAGAAGAAATAGCAACTAATAAAAAGTAAATAATAAAATGAAATAAAAGGAGAAAGAATAAGTAATATAAAAAAAAAAATAAAGAAATAAATTGGCGAATAATGAATAATGCGTAAGATTATTATTAAAGGGAAATAAAGAAAAAAAAAAGGTTTGTCAAAATTTTGGGAAAGTAAATAGAAAAGAGGGAAATAAGTTAATATCGGTAATCTTTAAGAACATTAAAAATTAACACGAATATGCGACCTCCATTTCCTGAGTTGTTTAACTTTTGAATAAATAAATAAGCGCGTTTTTACGTAACAAAAAAAAAAAAAAAAACCGCAGTATGGTAGACGCAAGATTTAAGAGCATTGAACAGTGAACAATGTTTGTTCTTTTCCAACAAAACAAACACACACAGTATCATACTTTTACAATTAAAAGAAAAGAAAACTGGATTTTAAGAATAATGTGAAAAGAAAATTCGCATATAATAGAGCGAAAGAAAGACAAATTATTTTTATTAAAACATTGAGAAAAACAAAATGATTTAATAATCTAATCTAAAGGAATATTCGCATATAATAGAGCGAAAGAAAGAAAAATTATTTTCATTCAAATTTTGAGAAAAAAAAGCAAGTTTAAACGAAATAATGCACTCAGAGAAAATATGAGAGAAAACACAGAGTGCTGAATAAATTACAATAACTTAAAAACCAAGCAAAAGAGTTAATAAAACGAAATTAAATTATTAATCAATTAATTTCTTAAAGTAGTAAACGGCTTCCTTTTCTTAAGCCGCGGGCATAAATGTAACTCGTGAGTATTTATTTTGATAAGGACGAGTTGGTAGGATTGTTCAGGAAAGATCCTACGGGTATCCTCATAGGGAGGATCACAACATTAGTTTTAGTATTAGTATTAGTTTTAGTTTTAGTTTTAGTTTTAGTATTAGTATTAGTATTAGTATTACTATTACTATTAGTATTAGTATTAGTATTAGTATTAGTATTAGTATTAGTATTAGCATTAGTATTAGTATTGGTATTTGTATTTGTATTTGTATATATATTTGTATTTGTATTTGTATTAGTTTTAGTATTAGTATTAGTATTTGTATTAGTATGAGTATTAGTATTAGTATTAGTATTTGTATTAGTATTAGTATTAGTATTAGTATAAGTATTAGTATTCGTATTATTATTAAAAATTTTAAATGATTTTCATTTCATAGTATACAGTATAGGATTTCCAAACAACCCTAGCCGTAACAGGCCCTATCCATATTGGTGATAGATAGGACCACTACACTAATTCTTTATTAATACTTTCCGCTATTTAAAATTTTACTGGACTATCGTTATTCTGTTTTAGTTACTTCTTTCGCCCGTTCCTGGTTTTGTCTAACTAATTCATGTGCTCTTTGGACCTGGTGCTTCAATACCTTTGAAGGATCCTCCAAAAGTTGTCTGTTTTGCTGATACGTGTACT
Organism: Coremacera marginata; assembly: GCA_914767935.1. NCBI lineage: Eukaryota > Metazoa > Arthropoda > Insecta > Diptera > Sciomyzidae > Coremacera > Coremacera marginata. Next base: position 101,949,015 of record OU612046.1, read on the forward strand.
GTGTTATTATGCACGTGCATGGCACTTGCCAACCATTGATCCCAGTTTGAACCGTCTTCTATGGCAAAACTTCGCTGATATTCGGCTAATGGTCAATGGCTTCTCTCTTATAGTTAGTAAGAATGAATGTGTGGAGGTCAATACTTAGTATTGACTAGGGTGCGGATTCTTGTGCAAATGCATATTTTTTGTGGGTATCTCTAGAATAAAATTAACTTTAATATCTTTACGAATCATTGAATTTGCTTTAAAATGGCAATTAAATGTATTTGCATATTTTGGCATTTTCGATAATATTTGCATATTTTCAGTTATTTGCATATTTTTTTCCGCATATTTCCATATTTTCATTAATTTTTTAAGATTTTTTAAGGAACATTTTAAGAACTCAAAATAGTTTATTTGTTAAAAAAAATATAGGCTGTGAAATGTGTAATTGGCCAAAGAATTAATACAAAAAAAAAGTGGTGGTGTTAGAAAAATTAAAGTAATTTCATTTAGTTTTGATCATGGTGAGTATTTTGAAAGTGGATATACTCCCAATGAATTAGCTTCTTTCAAATATAGTCCAATTACGTCCATTGATGTAGAGCGATTTTTCACTGTACAAAAGCTCTTCTTCAAAATTTTAGTTTTGAAAGATTAAAGAAAAATTGGTATGTATACGCTTACAATGCGATCTTTACAGATATAGACTGTATTAAGAGCGTATGACAGGCCGAGTTACAATTATATTTACAAATTTTAATACTAGAAGTAAGAGTCTTAAATTCATTGCTTTATCTTTATTTCTTTTTATTTAATGCTACAAAATTGATTTCAATACAGAAAGAATTTTTACGATAAAATGCATGGTAATGAGGTTTAACCATAAAATCATTTTCTGCAAATGAGGCTTATTCTTTTTTTTTTTTTTTGTATATTTTTCAATGTCTAGTGCATAATTTTAAATTTTTAGTGCATATTTTATGCGCATATTTTAAGTTTATTTATTCATAAAAATCCGCACCCTAGTAATGACATTGTTAGTTTAATTGGATGACATTGGATGGAAAATCCATAGAACAAGTGAATGAAATTAAATATTTGGGTGTTATACATACTCGATTGTAAACTGAACTTTGATAGTCATATGACTTACGTGGCGAAAAAAATCTCAAAGAAAATAGGGTTCCTCAAGAGAAAAAAAAGATTACCATATGCGGCAACTCTGTAAATTAATGTAATTTATAAAGTATGGCAACTCAATATAATATAGCAAGATAACATACTCAACAGTTAGTTGAAATATAACCGGCGTGCAATAAAACCACAAAACTTTAGATACGGTTTTTTTTATTTCTTTTCCTGCTAGAAATCAGAAGTGGGATTGGCCACAAAACGTATTTAGTAAAATTCAAAGTGTCGAGAAAACGTTTACGCTAAAAAAAACTGTAAAATTATACCCAAAATGAGTGCAGCAGACAACGCAAAAATGCCTGTCAACGATTGGTCGCGCTTAAATGTGCTTCAATTAAAAACGTGGCTGGAGGCACTTGGACACAAATCAAACGGTACTAAAAGTGCACTAATTTTGCGCCTGCAAAAAGTTTCTAGAAGCCTGCTAGAAGAACGTGGGACCATTGCGCAGCTTTTTTCTAATCAAGTGAAGGCCAACGACGTGTTCGATTCTGCAGTATTAACACATAGCAACTGTGACACGGTGGATATCAGGGTCGCAGAAGCCGCTAACAATGGAAGCAGCGAGACGGAGGCAAACAACAATGAAATCAACCGTCGTAATTACGATCTAACTTTATATGACGCCGGCAGCATGGCAGCTAGCGACAATGAGGAGACCAACAACTAAGATTACGAAATAGGAGAAGGCAACAATGTCAATGAAAACTAACGATTGCATTCAGATGACAAAAAAAGAACGAGTAATGGTGACAATACAAAGCGAGACGACAACAAAAACGAGTTCGAACACAAAATGAAGGAAAATACTGCACTCTGAAAAGAACATCCTAAAATCAAAGAAAATGTACTAAATTTTAAATAAAATTTTACTTGTTTTAGCGTCAAAGAAATTTTTTTATATCAAAGTGAAATTTTTCTTTATAAGAAAAACAAAATTATTTTTGAAATAAAAGGAGTATTTCAAAATCAAAAAATTTAATAATATAATATATATAATTTAATATGTCAAAAATTTCTTTAAAGCTTGTGGGTATTGTGCTCCCGTAAATTTGACATATTTGTTGATATTTAGTAACAAAGAGTTTATTATAATTATTTTTATTTTATTTCAATGTGAATGTTACCCTCGCAGGAATTGAACCTGGGCCGCTCGCGTGCCAGTCCGTCGATTTTCCTACGCACCAGCTCAGCTATTATCGAACAGTGGCGTAATTTACTTAAAAAAAAAACTACGTCGACAAAGCGTTTATGCAAAACAAAACACATGCAAAAACAATTATTTTGCGGCCGCTCACACCATCGACAAGTAAGGGGTTGTTTTTATTTTTGTCTTAAAATTAAAAAACAAACAGCCGAAAAATATAGAAAAAATTCTGCTGCCATGAGGTTTCGAACCCACGTGCGACAATGACGAGAGTCTGACGCTCTATGCTGTAGGCTATATAACTGTTGTCGACAAGCAAGCAAAGAATCAATAAGTCAAGCTAGCTATTATTCTCTTACTCGTAAAAAATACAACATAAACAAATAGAATGGTTACAAAGAGAGATCGAGTGCCTACAACGACAAATGAAAAGTAACAATGACAAACAGTCGAATGAGAGTTTCGTAGACAAAATGAAAAAGGTCTAAAGTTTAATTTCTGAATGAATTCTGATGAAGCCGAAAATTTTAAATTATGTGAGGTCCAACTACTGAGTGTCAAAGAAGCATACAAATTGGATGACAACAACGTGCGCTCCTTGATTAGAAAAAATTACAAGGTAAAGTTTTAAACTGATTACACTCCAGGGCAGGGCACGATTTCAATTGATGCGCTCTTAGAAAATGGTCAGCAGTTTGAAGCACGAAAGTGGACTCCAACAGAAACTTTTCAAGATTATTTCTACAACTAGCAGGCCACAGTTGTCCGCAGCTTCACCGTTAACGTTAACACGTTTTTTTCCTGTAACAAAAACTTTTAAACGCCGTTCAAGCGATCACCTTGTGACATCAGCTTTTAAGACAATGCATGTCAAAAAAAATAAAAAACATTTTTTGTTTTGTTTTGCAGCTCAGCACTGCATTTATATGTATGTATCTCTCTTTTCGCCTTGTGCGTGGCTCATCTGTTTTTAATGTTGTGCTGTGTTGGCTGAGCGGAAAAAGAGAAAAGCAGAGAACAACATGGAGTTTATTGAAATTCTCGCAGCACAAACACGTGGGAAGAAAACGGTTAAGCAATTCGTGGCATCGGGGGGGTTTCTGTAAAAACTTAACACTTCAATTAAACATACTTTTTATTAAAATTGCGAAATAAAAGTACCCCTATGCTATGCTGTAACACAAATATGACATTTTAAAACTTATTTCACAAAAATCGACCTACTACTTTTGGAGTTTACCTGGAAACAAAAATTTCCACTTCAATTTTATATCATAGTATAGATATAGATAAACTAGGAATGGAAGAAGAAGAATTGGTTGAGTATATCATCGATGGAATACCAGATCAAAATTTTCGCTCACAGGTCAAGATGCATGATTTTAACCAAAGAAACCCAATTTCTAAATACATTCGTTAATCTCTTTCGTTGCCAAAGCAGGCTGCACCTTGTCAACAAGCAGCAACTACAGTTGCAATTCTCTTGGTCACATTGCAGCCGAATGTTGTAAACCGAAGAGACAAACCGGAGCCTGTCAAGCATTTGGTCAAATGGGTCATTTCGCTACTGATTGCAACCAATATAAAAAGGAAGATGTGGTTCGCCAACTGAGAGACAAGAGGACAACGTGTTGGGATCCTCCCTTTAGAATTCCCGTAGATCCTTAGTCGTGGCCTAAAACTTCCGTTATGGGTGGATACTTTTTCTGGCCGTATCCTGTTATTGAAATTGGCTATAATAGAATAATTCGCAATTTCCATGAAATTTCCATAATAATAAAACTTATAATATATATAACGTGGTCTATGATTTTTTTCATAACAAACTGCTAAATTATTAAAAAACTCAAAGAATTTTTTAGAAAGAAAGAAAAGTAAAAGTGTGACTTTACATCGGATGGGGAGAGGGGTAAAGACTTTGTGAAGAAGTTTGAAATAGAGGGGGAGGGGGGGGTTAAAAATTTGGCAAAAAACATGTCACGTAACTTATGACAGCCCCTTACTCTAAATAAGATCGGTCTTGTTTAAATAACTATGTTCTTGATAACATTCCGCTCTGTTGTCTTACCGAAATTAAAGATAATTGCGTAATTTTTTTATGGTAAATTTAATTTTATTTCTCATCTCAATTACATCATTCCTAAAGCTTTCTCATTGCTATGTTTTTGCGTCGTAATTCTTCTAATTTCACGGATCCACATACTTTGAAATCATTATATATTTCAATGGTGCGCTCAATCTTGGAATATGCCTCTTTTGTCTGGAATCCTACAATATTCATTCTACCCGCATAGAACGTGTTCAAAAGTCCTTCATTAGATTCAAAAATCGTTTACTTCGTATCAGAGATCTGCAACAAGTAGCTTGAAAATCAAGTTACTTAAAAAAAAATAAAGTTTCGACATGACTTGTAGAAACTTGATTTGTTTCTACCCTACTTGTAACGGCTTGCTTCTGAAAAACGAATCCTAAGTCCGACTTGATTCTATTTTGTTTCTTCGCTAAATGAGTTGGTAGAGCAAATCTAGTTTTCTACTTTTCAAGATTGTTTTCAAGTCTATGCCACTGCGCTGCCGTCGAAGGCGACTGGAGAGCGTTTTTTTGTTTGTTCGTTTCATATAATTCATATATAATGCGAAGTTTTTAAGGCTTTTTCTTGTGTTGGAAAAGTTATTGCGTTGTGGATGTTTGTTGTTGTTTTTTTTTTTTGCTTTTATTGAGTTTGCTGTTTTATGTATGTAGATGCGTTGTGCTTTTGTTGATATGTATATGGGGTATAGCTTTGATCGTAAAAACAAATAGAATTAATGCTGGAGTAATGAAATGAAGGTTGCGATTGGACAGTGAGAATGCACTCTGACGCTATGAAATTAGCTGTAATGTGTCAATTATAAAATTTTGAAAAAAATTAATTATATGAAAGCATACATATGTATATCAAAAACTTCTGACATAGAACTACGTCTCACACGGCCATTCCATATGTTACGGTTGGGTCAATTGAACACTAAGTGTGAATAATTTGTTAATTTATTTGTAAATTAATTACGACCTTCTTTCATAAGTTTTAAGTTATGTGTTTATATAACTCCAATAATTTTTCAATTATTAAAGGTTATATTTTATCGAGCTCAAGGTCAATGTTGCTTTCCGAAGAAAACAACTGAAGGAATAACAACTAACAACAACAATACCCTATATAGAGTATCAATCACATAGCAGACTAGACAGCTGTTTCGTTGGCCGCTACACCAACTCATCAGTAGCCTTTTTTCGTGATTCTTGCTGTGATCCACTAAGCTCTTAATTTTCTACTTGTTTCACGAATGCAATTAGTAAATTACCCTGAATTGCAGTACGAGAATACAAATGATATGAAAGCAGCTTAAAGTTCTTCTAATTTGTGAAGCATACTTTCAGGGAAAGTAAGTTCTATTATTCGAACATAGATCAAAGCTTTTCTAAATACTCAAAGATTTTGTTGTGCTAGTCGTTGTTGCTCTTCTATTTCACAGTCGATCTTAGCTACAGCAGTTAGCACTAGCACAACAAAATCTTATGTGACTTAGCTTCATTTAATCCGCGCCTTTTGAGTTCATTCCAGACTATAAGAACTTCCTGCGTCAGTCGCTCTAATAAGTTGTTGGTAGTTTCTTGTAGTCTGTCTAACTTATTAGATACTTTTTTTAATTAATAATTTAAGGCGGTCTTCTCATTCAAAACCCGTTTTTTGGACCCTTTTTAAAAAAATTCTTATTTGAAAACGCAAAGAATAATTGAAAACTTTTTTTATTTATTGTATTACAAAAGGTTCAAAGTAAATAAAAAATTTTGCCTCGATACGTGGGCTGTTCAAAAAGTAATGAGACTTCAAAGTTGGTGGTGAAAAAAAAAGGTGTCGTCACGGCGGCCACGATTCCGGGTCTCCGGAGCGTCTGAAATGAAAAAAAAACGGGGTTATAATCAGTATAGATGTAATTCTCGGGTGAACCTCAAGCTTAATTTTGTGATTTTTTTTGACAAAATGGCGGCCATTCAAAAAAAAAATTTCAATTTCGGGTTGTAGTTTAGTGTAAAAAAAAAAATAGTAAAAAATTTTTTAAAATTATGGTCGAGGTTCACCCGAGAATGGTGACAATTCTGCGTCGATTCCATTTTGTTTCATGAAAATCGGTTCAGTTGAACTGGAGATATCATGGCCGCCAGTTCGAAAAACGTGGGTTCGAGATAAAAGCGTTTAAAGTTTGAAGTAATTTTTTTGGGGAAAAAAAAAAAAATCAAAAATGTTTAAATGCAGTTTTAAAGAGCTGACAATTTTTACTTACAAATATTAGTCGGCGATGCCAGCTCCATACAGGCCACCTTCCTCTTTTTCGTAGAAACTGCTTTCTGCTGCCCTCTCTGCTCTGCGAGCCGTTCTGCCAGCTTTTGATGATGCCGCAGCTCGAGTCTCTGATCGGTTCAATCTGTCTTCATTGCGAGATAGTGCGTATTCGTATGCGTTTTTGCCAATCGCAATACCCATCAAACCCATCATTTTAAGTATGGGTATAAAACCGTCGTTGAAGAGGCACGTTGCAATGAAATTGGCCACTTCGATGGTGCGTGCGCCTGAGTTGATGTGTTTGGGCGAAAGTGACCAAAGAACAGAATTGTAGGACTCATTGGAATTCTGAGTTTCAGATCCAAGGCATCTTTCAAGCAAATTATCTGCCGACAGCGCTTCGTAAGCTGGTTTTATTACCTCCATCACCTTCTTGTCCATCAGACCTTGCTTCACAAAAAAGGCTGTATCTTCTAAAGTGTTTCGAATTTCTAAAAATCCTTTTAGGGGCATATTCACAACTACCCAAGCTATAAATAAATGCAAAAAAAAAAGTTGAAAAAAAAGTTGCTCAATGAGAAGACCCCCTTAAAACAACTTTGCTATGTACGAAAATGAACTAATGAACTGAAAGAAAATCATTTAACACAACGCATTAACATCTGCGATATGTTAAAGAAACGTAATGAAAATTATCCATTTTTAAAACGATTGATAACTGGTGATGAAAAATGGGTTGTTTACAACAATGTCAATCGGAAAAGATCGTGGACCAGGTAGCCAGGTGAACCAGCTCAAACAACATCAAAAGCTGATATTCATCAAAAGAAAGTTATGTTATCAGTTTGGTGAGATTACAAAGGAATTGTATACTTTGAACTTTTACCACCCAACCGAACGATCAATTTAGATGTCTACATTGAACAACTAACAACATTAAACGATGCAGTTGAAGAAAAGCGACCCGAATTGATAAATCGAAAAGGCGTTGTATTCCACCATGACAATGCAAGGCCACACACATTGGTCACTAAGCAAAAATTATTGGAGCTTGGATGGGATGTTTTGCCACATCCACCATATAGTCCTGACCTTGCACGATCTGATTAATTTTTATTTCGATCTTTGCAAAACTCCTTGAATGGTAAAAATTTCAATAACAATGATGATGTCAAATCGTACCTGGTTCAGTTTTTTCCTGATAAAAACCAGAAGTTTTATGAACGTGGAATTATGATGCTGCCTGAAAGATTGCAAAAGCTCATTGCTCAAAATGGGCAATACATTACAGAATAAAGTTATTTCGTTCCATGAAAAAATTGTCTTTTATTTTCTAAAAAAATCCGCGATTACTTAGTTGCCAACTTGATAATATAATTTTAGTCAATGTAATTATGATGAACTAATAACTGCCATTATGATGGTGGATTGGGAGCATAATTTGAAACTCTTATATAATTATTTGATATAATAATATGAGTCATATGGCTTCAAAAGAAATGTTAATACTCTTTTTTTTTTAATAAAAATTTAATATTTCAGACGCGTGAAAATTTAACAGCTATTGAAATCGAAACAGCTGTTCTTTTCAAAGTAACACAAAATAGTGTTGTACGAACTATTGAGAACTGACTGCAACGTACTTGGTACTAGTTGTACTTTTACTTTTCATTTAAAATTGACAAAATGTCCTTAAATTCTTTTTTTCAAATATGAGTGTATTGTTGCGTGATTCGTGTCATGTCTTGATTGTACAAATTCAAAGTTCGGTTAAACTCAAACAAAATATCGCTAGCAAAATCCTACTTACATACATACCGGGTATCATACCGTGAACAAAACAACGAGAGAGAGAGAAAAAAGATAGGGAAAATTCCAAAATTTGACAGACAAGCAGACAATTTGTTCTTGCTACTGGCTGGAAGTCTACGTCACAGACAGTAAAATGACACGATTTTGAATTTAATATACATATGCAGCAAGGTGAAGGTTTGTATTGTTCAATTGTTTCCAGTGAAGATTTCTAACATCTATAATTTGGTAGAAAATGACCGCAGCTTTGGAAGCCATCTGGTTTCCTCACAATATGACGAAAGCAGCATCCAATGTGAAACTTCTAATAGCATTTTTGGGGAGCAACTGCCATCTCCTGTAAGAAATGTTCCTCATCCTATGCAGGACTACTGCATTGGGGAACAATCGCATACAATGATTATTTGTGATAAAATTGCGATAGGGGCTACTGAGGAGAACATACCAGCTAGATCTCTTAACAAGTTACTGACGATTTTGAGCCCTATAATACCGGACTTACCGAAAGATGCACGCACTCTTCAAAAAACACCGAATTATGTTCCAAAAATCGCCATCCCAGGAGGCTACTACGTACATTACGGCATAAAAGACAGATTTTATGCATTGTTCGAATAGTAGCGTGTTATCGCGAACTTTACAATTAAATTTCAATATAGACGGACTTCCAGTTTCCAAAAGCTCTGGAGCTCAAGTTTGGCCAATACTTATGAATATCACAAATACAGTTAATGTTTTCATGATTGGCGTGTACGAAGGTTACTCTAAAGTAAAGGATTTGACAAAGTTAGTTAAAAAAGATTTATTTTGAAATAAAGGCCTTAGTGCAATAACATGATACGCGTCACATTATTTCAAAAAACGGTATTGCAGTGGCTCACTGCCTTTTTCATGCAGTTCATGCGCGTAGCCCGGATTTTGTTCAGGGGAGGCCAAAATTCTTTTTTTCCCTCTGACTTTTTATTTTTCAATAACAGTGATTTTCTTAGCCCTTCTAGCATTTGATGACTACCTTTTCAATTTTTAAGATACAGTGTTCCAAAGTTAAAAAATAACACTGCATGAAATAAGCTGAGAACCACTGCATGTATCCATTGCATCACTTTTTCCCTTAGGGACATCTGGTAAAAACGAAAGAAAGCCCACCATGTTATCGCACTATGTCCTTTGAAAAGAAAGAAAAATATGTACATATTACATGACTGATTTTCAAAGTACTTACAACTTTTCGTTGAGGAAGTCAACATTTTGTTGGACGAAGGATTTGAATATTGCAACAAAATATTCAGCATCACGATAGGAGCATTTGTCTGTGATGCCCCGGCAAGAGCTATGGTAATGAGCATAAAGGGTCACTCTGAATATAGTAGCTGTCATAAATGTACCATTCGCGGAGCGAGGCTGGAAAAAAGGATTATTTTTATGTCATCTCATTTGCCGTCGAGAACAGACGATAGTTTCAGGCAAAGATTGGATCCATCCCATCACAACAATGAACAGCATTTAATTTTAGAATTATTACCAATAGATATGGTCAAACAGTTCCCCATGGACTATATGCATGTTGTTTGTTTGAGTAATGAATACGTTATTAAATGCTTGGTTAAAAGAAAGGCGGAAGCCCTATTCACTTAGTTTAAAAAATATAAGGCATCTTAATGCTTATATTTCAAAAATCAAGTATGACGTGCCCAATGAGTTCATAAGAAGTAGACCGTTGGAAGGCTACTGAATTAAGGATGTTCTTATTATACACTGCACCAGTTTTAATGCAGAGATTTTTAAAAAGTGAAAGATATGCTAATTTTCTTATGTTATCCAAGGGAATAAGACTTTTGATTGAATTTAAGGAAGACAACTTGAGAGAAGCTAGTTTCTTACTAAATAACTTTGTAAGTAGATTACCGACTTTGTATGATACCGACAAATTTTTAAGCTACAATATGCATTGTCTTACGCATTTAACTACTGATTGCGAAAACTTTGGTTCGTTAGAAAAATTCGGTGCATTTAAATATGAAAATTTCTTACAACAAATTAAACGTCAACTAAGAAAAAACAATCAATATTGCGCCCAAATTTATAATAGAACTGTAGAAAAAAGTGCAAGCTGTATTTTCAAAAATTCAAATGATAACTTTCTAGCCTTAGGCGATTTCAAAGAAAATACTTTTCCTTTTATAAAAACTAAATACATTTATTTGTCATTAAAATATTCAAACAACTTTTATGTGTATAAAGATGATATTTATATGGTAAAGTATATTGTCAGAAACAACGATGAGGTACTTGTAAAGGGTCAAAAAATTAAATTAGATATAAAAACAATTGAGTTGAGCAATGCATATTTTTTAAATATATCTTGTACTCACGATATTCAATTCGAAGGTGACATTTTGTGCCTAGAATTCAGGATATTGTGAAAGTTCTTAAAATGAAAGTAAGTGCGGATTATACTTTTGCCCGTTATTGAATTCAAGTTGAAGTTGAGTAAAAAGTTATATAAAACATAATGAAAATTAGGAAAAAGTTGTCTTCTCTATAATAAAATGAATAAATAATAAACCAATAAATAAATGGATTATAATTAAAAACGAACCAAATCCAAAATTTTTCTTTATTAATGATGTAAGAAAGATAAATTTAATATTTGAAATACTTGGGGAAATAGCAATTCGTTACGTTATCGTTAAAGATAACTGAAGCCATTCGGTAACGAACCACTAAAAAAAAATAATGACTCGTTAGTAAATTACTAAAAAAGAGGAAAGCTAATTGCTAACGAATCGCTGAAATTGAAAAAAGCGGTTCGATATCGATCACAAAAATATTGAAAGGCGATTCGAAAGCAAACCCTGAAACGAAAAAGAATCAGTAAAATCGCTGTCAATGTTGAGAGAAGTACTCGGTTGAGGATACGTTCATTATACGTCATTTTAATGAGTATTTTCTTTTTCATAAATTTTATATGAAAAAAGACGTATTTTTTCGTATATTTTTATATGAAAAAACTTGTAAAAAATTTTTTCTTCTATTATATAATTTCATGTCTGTTTTTTATATGAATGTATAACGAAGCCGAATTTTAATATGAGAAATTTTTTTAAAAAATGCAATATAAATGCTTCACAAAAAGTGATGATTTGTAAATGAATTGCTAAAAATGAGAGAAACGAATTGCGAAAATTCAAAGAATTTATTTGCTAACGAGTCGCAAAAATTTGGAAAGACGATTCGATAGCGAATAGTTGGAAATAAATTTTTTCACACAACAAATTTTTTTTTTTGTTTTAATGGGGCTAAAAACAACTTAAATGGAATTTAAAAGTCATAATTTTCTTTGAGCATCAAATCAACCTCTGATGAAGTCAGAACGAAACTATTCGAAAACAGTTAAAAACGATTTTTAAGCGATTCGTTAACAAATCACCCCTCGCCACAATGTTTATTGGGTTATTATTTGATTGTATTTTTATTTATTTCTAAGGTATAATATACGTGTAACAACCAAAAAAGCAGCTTTTTTTAAAAAAAATTTTAGATACAAGTAGTTATTATTTTTTTCAAAATTATACAGCTTATTGTACATAAAAAAATCTTTAAAAATATATTTTTTGTTTTTGAAAATAGTTTTTTCAGGCTTTTACATAGTGGGCTGAAAATGACTTTAAAAAAAAAGACATCCAAAACGGTTCGATGGATATCGCCTTTCTCATGTATCTTGCAACAAAAAAATTAAATGTGATTTTAAAGTACAGACCACTAATTCGGCATCCCCCTACGCACGATCCCCGGAGGGTTTTTTTTAAATTATGGCGGAAGTTAGAGTGAAAATGTATCAATCTCTTTTTTAACTTTTCACGCGCTTTTTTGTCTATAAAAAAAACAAAAAATAGTAGGTACTTGAATTTAGGGGAGATGCTTCAAGGACAATATTACGAACAAAATGCACTAAAATTTATTGAAATTGAACCAATAGATTTGGGGTTTTAAAAAAAACTAGTTTCGAGGAAATCGCGTTTAATGGCTTCATTTTGTATTCCTATCCGATTAATCGTTTCGTTGTGGTTGCAGTCGTTAATAGAATGGTTAAAAAATGGAAAATTCTGAAACTAAAGGTAAAAACTTATGAAATATGTAAATATGTACAGTGTCTGAAGGCTTTGAAGCACATTTCAAGTGCTAAAAATAAAAGCATAAAATAAAAATAAAAACTGCAATAGCCTCATACATTTTATTTTGATGTGTGCAATCACTCTATCACTAAAAACAATAATAATGAAAAACAAATCCGCAAACCACTTTATTGCTCAAAGTATATTTATTGAATACACAAACCGAACAAAAACACTGCCAATATATAAGAAGCAAACAACATATTTAAAAAATCTTTGAAGTAAGTAGACAAAATACAGAAAACTTCCCTAGTGTTTGATATGGCAGCACCACATTTGACAACTGCTTGTGTATAACAGTTTGAGTGTACATATCAAACAAAAGCTTGTCGAATGAGCTAACGATAAGCTCCGTTTGAAAAACATATTTGAGTTTGAATTCAACATCGCTCGCATAGCCATTGTTCGTTGAATGCTTCGTTAGGAATTCAAAATGAAGCTAAAGGGTGATTTTTTAAGAGCTTGATAACTTTTTTTTTAAAAAAAACGCATAAAATTTGCAAAATCTCATCGGTTCTTTATTTGAAACGTTAGATTGGTCCATGACATTTACTTTTTGAAGATAATTTCATTTAAATGTTGACCGCGGCTGCGTCTTAGGTGGTCCATTCGGAAAGTCCAATTTTGGGCAACTTTTTCGAGCATTTCGGCTAACAAACTTTTTGTTGCCAAAAATGGAAGAACTGAACTTGGTTGACATGTGGTTTCAACAAGATGGCGCTACATGCCACACAGCTCGCGATTCTATGGCCATTTTGAGGGAAAACTTCGGAGAACAATTAATCTCAAGAAATGGACCGGTAAGTTGGCCACCAAGATCATGCGATTTGACGCCTTTAGACTATTTTTTGTGGGGCTACGTCAAGTCTAAAGTCTACAGAAATAAGCCAGCAACTATTCCAGCTTTGGAAGACAACATTTCCGAAGAAATTCGGGCTATTCCGGCCGAAATGCTCGAAAAAGTTGCCCAAAATTGGACTTTCCGAATGGACCACCTAAGACGCAGCCGCGGTCAACATTTAAATGAAATTATCTTCAAAAAGTAAATGTCATGGACCAATCTAACGTTTCAAATAAAGAACCGATGAGATTTTGCAAATTTTATGCGTTTTTTTTAAAAAAAAAGTTATCAAGCTCTTAAAAAATCACCCTTTATAAAGCTTTCGTTTTGCGAAATTTTGCATATATGTATTTTTAAAAGTATCGGTTTATAAACTTACTATTATTTAATCTGCAATGCCAGGTATCGGTTAAAAAACATGTATGTATATTAGACCGATTTACATTACAAAAGTGTAAAAATATTCCGGTGCGCGTCTAGTTTCTGAGAGTAGAACCCTAATTAGCACAACAAAAGTTTAAGATCCAAAAAAATTTGACCTCTATGGGTTCCGCAAATCGTTTGAAGGTCATTTTAGAGCTATATTGGACTTTAACCATTTTAAAAAATGTCGTGTCTAAACGAAAAAACAATTGCAATATATTTTGACAGGAAACAATTACTAATAATAGTCTAATTTAATTTTTTTTTTTATTTTAAAATATGCATCTGGTAATTTTTGACGTGTTTTTAAAAATGCAGTTTTACTCAACGAAAAATTATCGTTTTTCCTTACAAAATTTTTTTCTTATTTGATTCTACCGACATTTTTTTGTATTTTTGTGTAAAACTTAGTCTTTCTTAAGGTGTAACATATTTTACAGTTTATTAACCATAACTTGCAAAAAAATTAAAAATACTACATTTATTTATTATTTTCATATTTATTTATTGAAAATATGATTTTTTGTAATTCATTTAAATTTTTTTTTGTGCTTATCAACGACTTGCAGCAAATATTGTTTTTGCTCTTCATTAGAATTTATTGAATTATTAAATTCTGTTATTAATGCTACGCTTCTCTCTGCTGAATCGTTAATTACATTCAGCTGTGTGACCATTTCAAGAGCGATGTTATTAGGCCACTCATCAGGGTCAAGTTTAATAAACTCAGTGGATATGTGGAGTTTTTGAAAAAAAGTTGAGTGTTGATCGTAACAAAATCGTCCAAATTGACATTTAAATATAATATATATATATATATATATACATTTAAACTATGTTTTTGCTAATTAGGGTTCGAACTTTCAGAAAGTGGACGAGCACCTAAGAAAAACGACACATTATTTTCCCCATACACTTATGAACCGGTCTAATGTATATTCTAGAAACTGTAAAGAAACTGTTAAGCAAACAAAAAAAATTTTTTTTTTAAAAATGTACACTTATTTATATTAACACGTATATATATAAGTTAACACCTCACATTACAAATAAACTTCAACATAGCGATTCCACTAAATTGAGCAACATCCGTTCCCAGCTTATGCGCTGACCAAGCGTCTGGCTTGCGAAACTCCAACACGCGCGGCAGCGTTTCCCACATAAAGAATTCCCGGAATTAAAATAAATCAAAATTAGTGCATTTTAGAGTTTTCCTCATTTTAAGAATAATTATTGTAAGTTAGTTTAAGTTCGGCATTTAAAGAATAAAGAGCATAAGCTCAATAAAAAATATTTTTTTATATTTTTTCGTAATCAAAAAGATTAACTGGCGCCCGAGCAGGGACCCAGGTCGCGTTCGTGTTTAAAAAATTTAAAGTTGAAAAGTAGTTAAGTTTGTTCACATAATTCGAAGCAAAGTGCCTCGTCGTTGAAACTTTAAAACACTAATTCACATAAATCGGCGTAAAGTACCCCGTCGTGAACTCAACCTTAAAGGATTTTTATTAATATAAATCGACGCAAAGTGCCTCGTCATGAAAAAAAAATCCAACCTTAAAAGAAAGCATAAATCGACACCAAGTGCCTCGTCGCTGAGAAAAAAAAAAAAAAAAAAAAAAAAAACACAACGGAGAAGCCCTTAAGTAGTGCAGGACCTGGGTCTCAGAAACAAAACGTCATTCAAGAGTTTCATTCGGTAGAAGGAGCGGTCTGTATTGTGAAGTTATAAGTTGGTGCCTTAGTCACCTACAACAGGATAAACCGGAGCAACACCACTATAATAATACAGGAGGAATGATGTTTTTAGTATTGTAAGTAATATTAAGATATTGTGTCATATATTAAAAAAATTTTTTGTAGAAATTCTAAAGAGAAATTATTTAAGTAACTTTGATTCAAGGAATTATTTTAAGTAATTTTTAAAAATTAAAGAAAATTTTAATCAAACAAAATTTTTGAAACTAACATTATAAAAACAAAAAAATTATAAACAAACATCAACACTGCGAATCTGAACTCCAGACCCTCCAGTGTATAATAAATATAAAAATAAATGAGAAAAAAAGAGACTTAAATAAAATAAAATATAACAAAATTTTTCCTATTAAAATAAAAATTAGAACTGGAAGTTGTAGCTCAAGAAGCCGGACCTTCCAGTTCTAAATAAAAACCAAAACGATAAAATAAAACAAACTAATATTATAGTGAAAATTGTTTAAAAACGAAGAAAAAATTTATTTCAAAAATAACTGTTTTATTAATTTAAATTTAATCAATTCATAAATAATGTCAAACCCGAATAATTTAATTAGGCCTTCGGTCCTTACGACCAACAACAATGATCCAACCCCGAATACAAATAATTCTCGGACTGAACTTGAAAATATGGTATCCTCAATGGTAATGAGGGTACTTCAGACAGACGGAAGACAGTATTTAGAATCGACAGCGGTACAGAATTCAGGTTTTGAATACGCAACGGACCAGACCATACAACAACAGTATGTAGGACAGTTCACGGACCTAGACAAGATCCCAGACGTGGTACGGAGCTTACGCGATTTCTCTGGCAATCCAGGGGAATTTAGTTCATGGAGGAAAAGCGTTGAGCGAATCCTCTCCATTTATGAAACTACCAAAGGCACCCCTCGATACTTTGGAATCCTCAGCGTTATCCGCAACAAAATAATAGGCAATGCGGATGCCGCTTTGGAATCATATAATACACCCCTTGATTGGAAAGCAATTTCCAAATGCCTTACTCTCCACTACGCTGATAAAAGAGATGTTACCACTCTTGAATATCAGCTAACTTCATTGGTCCAAGGCAACCAATCATTTCAAGAATTTTATCAGCAGGTTTATACCCACCTATCTCTCATATTAAATAAAATATCTGCAATTGAAACAAGTCGCGAAACATTAAATGTTCTCAGTAAAACCTACCGGGATAAGGCCCTAGACACCTTTATTAGAGGTCTCAGAGGAGATATGCCTAGACTTTTGGGAGTAAAGGAACCCCAAGACTTGTCTCAAGCGCTACATCTATGCCTAAAGATGGAAAATCAAGGCTACAGAGCGCAACATGCAAACTTAAGGCAATCAGTTCCACCACCACAGCCGAAAAAACCAAACTTTGTGCAGCAAAGTTTTCGTCCCCAATTCAATAGACAACAGTTTCATCCACAACTAGCATACTTACCACAACAGCCTACTATGCCAACACACCAGAACCCAAATCAAAACT
Source organism: Coremacera marginata (assembly GCA_914767935.1). Lineage (NCBI taxonomy): Eukaryota > Metazoa > Arthropoda > Insecta > Diptera > Sciomyzidae > Coremacera > Coremacera marginata. Next base: position 101,966,163 of record OU612046.1, read on the forward strand.
ATTTCAGAAATTTTCAACAACAGAATAGATTCAGTGGACTTCAAGGTTTCCAAAGGCCAATGCAACCAATGCAACCAGTTTTTCGACCCTTCCATACAGTACCAAGACCCCGAGTAGAACAAATGGAAATAGATCAAAGCATTCATTCACACAGATACAACTATATGAATAGACCCCCTAACAGACCAATAAAATATCCTATTAAAAGGGAAACCGCACCACCATCACAACACATGGTACCGCCTAACAAAATACAAAGAAACTTTCACATCGAAACTAGAGACGACCAACAATACTATACAGATGAACAACAATATTATGAAGACGAACAACAACACTACGAAAATACAATGACCTTAGAAGATGCTAACTATGAGCAATCACTAGAAGAATATGGACAAGAAATGATCACTAATACTGATAATAGTAACAATATCTATAACCACAAAGAAACTATTGACCATACCGACATCCATTTTTTAGATTAGCGAGCTCTTCGTTGCCATACTTCGAAAGTAAAACGGAGAGCGGACAAATTATTAAAATTCTCATCGACACAGGAAGCAATAAAAATTACATACAGCCATGCTTCGTAAAAAAACAAATCCCCAACGAACAACCCTTTTACGCCAACTCGGTCGGAGGGCAAACAAAAATTACGCACCACACATTTGCAAATCTTTTTGGAAAACCCGATTGTACAGTTAAATTCTTTATTTTGCCATCACTGAGGTCCTTCCACGGCATAATTGGAAACGATAGCCTTAAACAGCTATCAGCAGTAATATATGCTAAGGAAAACATAATGCTAATTTAAAACGCGATCAAGGTGAAAATTAAACAACAGACATCCCAAGACGTTAATACCATTCAATTAAGAACAGACCACCTGACTCACGAACAAAGAAATGCCATAGAAAATACCATTTCGAAATTTTCGAAACTATTTACAGAACCAGATGAAAAACTAACATATACCACAACAGTAAAAGCAGAAATTCGAACTAATACAGATACCCCCATATATTCAAAATATTATCCCTACCCCATATCACTCAAGGATGAAGTTGAAAAACAAGTGTCAGAACTCCTTAATGACGGAATAATAAGACCCTCTAGGTCTCCATACAATTCACCAGTGTGGATTGTTCCCAAAAAACTTGACGCATCCGGGGGAAAAAAGTATAGACTTGTAATAGATTATCGAAAACTCAACTCTCATTAATTGATCTTAAAAGCGGGTTTCATCAGATTCCATTAAAAGAATGTGATATAGAAAAGACAGCTTTTTCTGTAAATAATGGAAAGTTCGAATTTACAAGGTTGCCGTTCGGTCTTAAAAATGCTCCATCCATTTTTCAGCGAGCATTAGATGACATTTTACGCGAACACATTGGTAAAATTTGTTTTGTCTACATCGATGACATTGTTATCTTTGGTAAAGACGAAGCCTCAGATATTGCTAATATTACAAAAGTTTTTGAAACATTAGAAAAAGCCAATATGAAATGCCAACTAGACAAATGCGAGTTTTTAAAAACCGAAGTGGAATTTTTAGGTTTCTTAGTCTCATCAAACGGAATAAAAACAAATCCATCCAAGGTAGATGCCATTCGAAAACATCCTTTGCCAATAACTTTAAAAGACCTTCGGCCTTTCTTAGGGCTTTCAGGCTATTATCGCCGTTTTATAAAAGATTATGCTCGACTCGCAAAACCCCTAACGGCTCTTTTGAGAGGGGAAGACGGACGCGTGTCCAAAAATATGTCGAAGAAAAAAATAATCAACATGAACGCAGAAGCTATTGAAGCATTTGAGAAACTTAAAAACTCCTTGACGTCAGGAGACGTCATCCTCAGTTACCCCGACTTCACTAAAGAATTCCATCTCACCACAGACGCGTCCAAATACGCTTTAGGTGCTGTTTTAGCACAAGATGAGAAACCCATAGTTTTCATATCCCGTACGCTATCAATGGCGGAAGAAAATTACGCGACTAACGAGCGTGAAATGCTTGCGATTATTTGGGCACTTAAATCTCTTCGCAATTACCTGTACGGTACTGCACGGGTTAAGATCTTCACAGATCACCAACCCCTTACGTATGCTTTAAGCAACAAAAACAATAACACTAAAATTAAAAGATGGAAAGCCGCATTAGAAGAATACAACTATGAACTCGTTTACAAACCAGGAAAAACGAACATAGTTGCAGATGCCCTCTCTAGACCACCCCAACATTCCCAAATAAATTCAACATCAGCTTCAATCCACAGTGATGAAAGTTCATCACACAATCTCATCCCTGCCGTCGAAGCTCCTATAAATGTATTTAAGAATCAACTTCATTTACTATTAGACGAAGAAGAAAATAGTTATAAATTTGAAATTCCTTTCCCAAAATACCACAAGCACATTTTAAAACAAACTGAATATACCGAAGAAAATCTAATCGCAATTTTTAAAAGATACTTAGATACAAACCTAATCTATGGCCTTTTTACTACTGAAGAAATCATGGGGAAAATCCAAAATTTTTACCCAATACATTTCGGAAAATATAACGTATGATTTACACAATCAATGGTAAAAGATATAACTACAGAAAGTGACCAGGACGAAATAATAATTAAAGAACATACAAGAGCCCATAGAAATAGCCAAGAAAACAAAAATCAAATTATTCAAAAATATTACTTCCCAAAAAGGAAAGAAAAAATAGAGAGAACAGTTAGACAATGCAGTGTTTGTAAAGAGCAAAAATATGACAGACACCCAAGTAAACCAGAAATGCAAGCAACTCCCATACCAAGCAACCCAGGTGATATCATACATATCGATATTTATTCCACCGAGAAAAATTTAGTCCTTACAGCAATAGATAAATTTTCCAAATACGCCCAAGCCAAAGTTTTAAAATCCAAAGCGACAGAAGATATTAAAGAACCCCTAAGAGAATTAATAATAGCGTTTGGTTCTCCGAAAACAGTGGTTATTGACAACGAAAAATCCCTTAACTCTGCCAACATATCCTTTTTGTTGAAAGATCAATATAACATAGAAATTTACACTACTCCTCCCTACCCTAGCTCATCCAACGGTCAAGTCGAGAGATTGCACTCAACCATCTCTGAAATCATGAGATGTTTAAAAAGAAAAAATAACCACACTTCCTTTCATGACCTGTTAATGAAAGCTGTCTACGAGTACAATTTGACCATACACTCTACTACCAAGAAAAAACCGGTAGAAATATTCTTTGGGAAAACAGTTAGTACAGATGCACAAAAACTAGAAAAGGATAGGAAGGACAACGTAACAAGACTAGAGGAAAAACAAAAAGCTGACTTAGAATATCACAATAAAAAACGTAAAGCAATAAAAAAATATAATCCAGGAGTCGTTATCTATGTAAAAATTAATAAAAGATTAGGATCAAAGCTTTCATCCTAATATAAAAAACAAATAGTGAAAGAAGACAAAAACAGTACGATTATAACAGAGACAGGACGAACCGTACACAAAAGTAAAATTAAAACCTAACTAGACATATCTTAACAAACAATTTTTTTTTCTCTCTTTACAGACTTCTTTTTACCACGGTAAACGCCGACCTACAAATACTGAACTATACAACTAACCATTTAATTTCAATAAATGACGGATACGCAAAAATACAAGACGGAACGTTCAAATTTATCCACTTAATTAACCTCAATCAGTACGAGAATTTCTTGAAAGATTCGGAAAAATTTATTAAAGCAAATATTCCAAAACAACACATTATGTACCCCCTTTTAAATCAAGAACTATTACAAACAATTCATATTTTAGAAATGATAAAACCAATTTGTAAATCTAGATCCAAAAGATCGCTTAACTTTTTAGGAACAGCCTGGAAGTACATCGCTGGTACGCCAGATCACGAGGATATAGAAATTGTTAATAAATCCATAAATGAATTGATAAAAAACAATAATGAACAAGTTATCATAAACGAAGCCTTCAGCGCAAGAATTAAAAATTTGACGTTAATAACAAATGAGATAACTAATACCATAAAAAAAGAAAGTACATTTTTAGATGAAATAACAAATAACTATCAAAATAGAATAAGACTAGTTAAGGAAAATCTAATTAATATTAAATATGCCATCATTTGGGCTAAAAACAATGTAATAAACTCTATTTTATTAAATAAATTTGAATTAGAACTAGCAATCAAAAAGTTAAAAGAGAAAACATGCCATTCAATAATGTAGAGGAGGCATTAGAATACGCAAATGTAAATGTCTTATATAATGGAACAGATATAATGTATGTTATTAAGCTCCCAATTACAACAAATAATATTTACAGAAAAGTTATAATTAAACCAATAAAGAAAAATAATTTGATTATAAAAACATCTTATAATGAAATACTTATAAACAAAGACGAAATCTTTGGAATAAGCAAACTATGTAAATTATACAATTCTATGAATATTTGTAAACAAAATTATTTAGTTAGATTAAGTAATGAAACTTGCATAAGTAAAATTATAAAAGGTTTAAACTCTAAATGCAATATTACAAATAGTCACCACATCCCAACCATAGAGGAAATCTCTGCAGGAATAATACTATTGAACGATTTCAACGGTACCCTCACTAGCGAAACGATTAACTACAATCTTAAAGGAACGTATGTCATTAAATTTCACAACAGTACAGTGAGAATCAACAACAGAACATTTCATAACTTGTTAGCTTCATCATTAGAGGTCACACCAGCAATTATCCAACCAACTCCTTTAGAAATGCAGCGATTCAATTTGCTATCATTAGAGAATCTTCACGATCTGCACATAAGGAACACTGATGCAATTGAAATGATTAGAGGAACAGTTACCTACAATAGAACCGGAATAATATCGGCCCTAGCTATCATCATGGTTTTGATGGCGATAGCAATAAAATACCTACGCAGCAAATCAACAATAATCATTAAGGAAGTAGAGAAGGACCTTTAGCCAAACTTCCGCATACAAGGCAGCGAATTCTATACCAAACATCAATGACCTACCCTATTTCTAGCGATTCCTGACGATTGAGGACAATCGATTTGAGGAAGGAAGAGTTAACACCTCACATTACAAATAAACTTCAACATAGCGATTCCACTAAATTGAGCAACATCCGTTCCCAGCTTATGCGCTGACCAAGCGTCTGGCTTGCGAAACTCCAACACGCGCGGCAGCGTTTCCCACATAAAGAATTCCCGGAATTAAAATAAATCAAAATTAGTGCATTTTAGAGTTTTCTTCATTTAAAGAATAATTATTGTAAGTTAGTTTAAGTTCGGCATTTAAAGAATAAAGAGCATAAGCTCAATAAAAAATATTTTTTTATATTTTTTCGTAATCAAAAAGATTAACTTATATATTTTATATATATGAACTTTTTTGTAAACAGTGTTTGCAGTCTGTAAGAACATTGCTCATAGACTTAATAAATAAATAAAGGATTTCATTGATTGGAATTAATTTGAAAAAGTAGCAAAAAAAAAAACGAAATGGCCATTTCAGCCCTTTAAATGACTTTGACCGAGCTTCTTATGATCAATTGTGTTGTGTGTGTTGTGAAAATGTTTAAACACAAATGATTGAGAACTGGACCTAAATGTTTTATGCCGACTCCGAACGGCTTATGTTCTCAAGAAACTTTTCATGGCAGCTTTTACTTTCTGAAGTTTGCCATTGTCTGCAGAGAGGTGACGGCCGAACAGAAAAATTAATTCAATTGAAAAAATTTTCTGTGTCAGATGAAGGATTCGTACCTGGATTCTCTAGCGTATGAGCCACACACTCTACCCACTACGCCACGGCCGCCACTTTAAAAAGTAAGAGTTTATTTAAATACGTAAAAAAGTCTGGAAGTTTGAAACAAACACATTTTCGAAGACCTATTTATTTTTACGCAAAATCAATTTTAAAAACAATAAAACAGAAAAATAATAAATCTATATATATATTATGAGAGTCAAAAATGGTTGCAAAATAAGCGAAATGTTTAAACTTTAATAAAGCTATATAAAAAACATATTTACGCACAACAAAGTGAAAAAAAAAGACCTTTCGAGGCCTATGGATCGAAAAGCTTTTAGACTATAGCTTACTAAGGTATGTTTTTAGATGCAGTAATATGCGTAGATTACAAAACGCGATGAAAAAAAATCACTCCACAATTTTTTTTATTTGCTCCAATGTGAGCATCCTTGCTATGTTTTCCCCATTGTGCGCCGTTCGCTCAATTCACGATCAATGTCAGTCGATATTTGTTATAAGAATTTATTCAATTCTTATTAGCTTGTGACGACTGAGTCACAACAGTGTGTGAAAGAAATATTTGGGAAATTTTAATTTCGGAACTTATACTTCACTTCGTCACATTTGGGTGTACCCAAGGCTTGTCTTCGGTACACGGTACTTGGCGCAATTTTTTGATAGAGTTCTGATCATTTTGGTACAGGTGGCCACTTTTACCGTCCCCGAATCGAGTAATACGTGTTCGACTAATGGAGAAAATGTTTTCTTTTACATATTAAATATTTTTTATGCATCCACTAACATCAAAAATATGTAAGCAATTAAGATGAACTTGATCTTAAAATTTTTCAATCCGTCGTCTTCTTTTTTTATGCAAATACAATTTGGAAATCTATTCTGCATATTGAAGAAAACTATAAGTTTTTCAATATTTTAACTCAAGTGCTTTTTAAATACAATTAAAAAAGAAGTTGGACATTTCAGTCCTTGAAGGAACTTTAACCGAGCTTCTTATGATCATTTGTGTTGTGCATGATGTAAAATGTTTGAATGAACACAAATGAATGAGATGAGAAAAACCTTATGCTGACTCCGAATGGCTTATGTTATTAAGAAGCTTAACATAACATTTTTTACTCCCTGAGGCTTGCCACTGTCTGCAGAGAGGTGACGGCCGAACAGAAAAATTAACTCAATTGAAAAAAACATTTTGTGTCAGATGGGATTCGAACATGGGTTCTTTCGCCTACCAGCCACGCATCTCTACCAGTATGCCACGGCCGCCAAAATACGATACGTCGGTACAAAGTTTCCAACTCGTTTTTTTTTATACTGGAAAAGTTGGAAAAGTTTCAAATTAGTAAACCAAGAAAACTGTTTTTGGCCAAATTCGGTTTTATTTTTAACAAATGTGCATTATATTTCTTCTAACTTTTTTATTTCGTCCGAAAATCAGTCCTCTGGAAGCTCTCTAAAATAGGCATCAGTTTCATCTATGAGTAGTAATGATCTCATTTGAGTAAAATCGTTTAAAGGTAAATTATCAAATCTGCTTTGGAAACAGGTAGAAGCCGCTCGGGGTCAGGTTTTGCAAATACGGTGGCTGAGCAACCTTTGTTTGTGCTTATAGAGGACACTTGCCGTTAAGGCTCATTCCTCTTAACTCCATGGCCTTGGAGCCAATAGTTCTGTGGCAATATGCAATAACCGCTTAAGTCGGCTTAAAACAGAACTGCGTTATTGATATAGTTGAGTTCTTCGGGTATATTTCTATGTGCAAACAAAATCTGATGCGTTATAGCGTTATCCTAGTCAAAGTTATGACACAAAAACCAAAAAAGCTTTCATAGAATTTGTATGGCAAGCAAAAACTTCGAAGCAACATTTTTTTGAAACATTGAATTCAGACTTCAGTCGTTGCTGCTTTTTGGCACAGAGTTCACTTTACACACACATTCAGATATGGGCATTTCCGTGGTGGCGCACGTGACGATCGTACGACTTGAATGAGTGAAAAAAGAATTAAAAATTGAACTTACAAGTTCCTTATTTTGATTTTCCAATAGCTTACTAAGCACGCTATACAAGGTGTAAAACCTAAGAATTGTCAAAAGTTCGGCTCTTATATAAAAGCCACCAAAAATGATACGTTACGTGACAAAAAATAGAAGTGGTTTTTGACTTGGGTCACAAAATTAGTAAAATTCTGTAAATTGGCAAGAGTTTTTGTATAAAACTTTTTTTAGAAGGATTTGAAATAGTATAAGTTTATTTTCAAAGTAATCAAATTGAAAAACCTTTTCTCGTTTTTTTTTTTTATTGGGCTTAGTATAAAACGTTACGTGACATGGCGTTACGTGACATTTTTCCATTGTAATTCATTTGGGTAATTCAGTAAATATGTGATTTAGTTATTAAAAAACAAATTTAATTTATTCTGCCTCTCCTTGCCTCAACCATTTTTCATTATTTTTAGCCAATGCCTTCCATTTTGACTAAAACAAAAACTTTACGAAACATTTACAAAACATTAACTAAAAGAAAAATTGCATTTGTAAAACAGTGCAGACGATTTGATCATCACGGTAAATGAATTTATATATAAATTGCTTAAATCAATAAAATAAAAATGTTTCTCTAAGATAATATCAATAAATAATAACTTTTTAATAACTTTTAATTTTCGTGTCATGGTGGACTTTCCGGCGGAAATGCCCATATGTAAATGAAGTACTCGTGCACAGGCCTGTTTGGCATTGCAAGTTATAGCAAACGAGTAAAGCATTGAGGACACCCAAAAAAGCAAACGAACTGGGCGTTACTTCCCATACACAAAGAAACACCTGTGCTCTATTATGTAAAAACAATATACAATAAGAATTTCATAGTGTTCTTAATAGTACCAATTCGGCTACCAGTAGTTGCCATACCTGCATTTGCCATCTACTGGTGGAGACGAGACATATCCCATCTCTTGTTTATTGAGGAATATACCAACCCCGTCGTACTAAGCCCGACTCCCTCCGGTCAATCTAGACCTGTGCAAGCGATCACAATCAGCATGAGACTCCCCGAAGGTTCGCCCATGATAGGCAAGTGACCCACCAGATGAAACTCTTCAACACCACCTACAAAAAACCAAAAGATCAAATCTGAACATATATAACTGTTCGTGTACTGTTTATACTCTAAATAGTGCATAGCTGACATTTTACCTAGTTATCAGTTCAGGCTAAATAAATCCATCACCGAAAACTAGGAGTTCCTTATATCACCAAACTCTATTATGAGAAGTTTGGATTAAGAATTATATGTCTCTTAAGCTATTATTTAAAACCCTTTAATTGTTGCATAATACTTGTTAAATTGCAACTGTTTAACTGGAGAATTGCTACTCCATTCACAGGCGCGTGTTAAAACTATATCACCACTTTCCGTAACTGCTCCAAGGAAGGTCGCCAACGCCGGGCCCTGTTTTACATGAATAAAACAAGACTAGCACATGTCTGGCAACCATGTTTCATCTCTATGCATCTTATCCATAGCCATGCTCATTTATCCTAGCTTTAGACAACCAGAGTCGCATCAATGATGCTAACCTGGCGGAGTTTGTGACTGAGGAACCACTTGAAACCTGATTTCGTGCAATTTTGCTTGTGCAACTAACGATGAATGAGCCGGCGCATTGTATTGTTTATTTTTTAAATTCGCCGGCTATTTCAGTTATCAAACGATCAAATTATAATGAATTGTGTGCGCCAGCTGTGGTTATACTTCTTCCAATATAATCGATGAATATTATTCCATGCGCATCCCAAAATACGGAGGCCATAACCTTTCCGGTCTATTGTTGCGTTATTGGACGCTTCGGAACACTTTCACCCGGAGAAATCCATTGTTTTGACTGTTGCATGAACTCTAGTGTGTAGAATTGGATTTTGCGAAACGAGTTTGTTTTTGTTAAACGCGGCACACATCGCGCGCAGAGCTTCTTCATCCTAAAAATATGAATGATTTTGATTACACTGCCATATGACATCTTTGTGTTCTCAGCTAACTCCTTCAATTTCATTTTGGTGTCGTTGAACATAACATCATGTATTTTTTCGACATTTTTTAGTATATTGACATCTTTTGGGCTTTCAGTAATAAAGTTCGGCGTTACGCTGCTTGTACGCTAGCTACAACGAAAGTAGGGAAACCACTTTTGAATCATCTTCATCGACGATGCAGAGTCCAGATAATACTTACTCGTATCTAGCTTGGCTTTGGTCTTGGTTATCGTTTTCTTGCGCAAATAATAGTGTTAAATCAGAGCATGAAACTCTTGTTGTTCCGTTAAAAAAAAAAAAAAAAAAAAAAAACAAGGAGGTTGATTGTTTCTCACCGCTGTAATTTGTAAATGTGTAAACATAAATAGGCGACTAATGAAGTAAAGTTTGCTATGAATGGTTCACAATAGTGCATACTAACGCAAGTTTCACTTGTTTGAAATTACTCTATGGATTCCTTCAATAGAGCCCAAAACTCAGGATAATATGGATTGTGAAAAATTTGTTGTATGTTTTTAAACAGCACTATTTCTGGCATTATTTTCTCTTTATACTATGGATATTAGGAAAAATAGGTTGGGTTAATGTTAAGCATGGAAATATTTCTTAGGGCCAGTTTTTTAGTACGAGTTTAGAGTCTAGTCAAATTAAACCGAGATTAACTCACCAAAATTGAACGTGTAAACTCAGTTTAGGCAAAAAAAGAAAACATATTACATGATAGTTTAAGCAGCGTCTACACCAGACAATTTGTCTTAACAATCCCAATACACTCACATTTTTTACTACACACTCACATTTTCTCAGTCGGCTCAATTGTCTCAATTGTCAGGCAGACAATTGAGCTGACAACGAGTTGACGTATGCTGACAATTTTTGACGTTTCCTTGGAAAAAATGCTGAAAAATGTTAAAAAACTTAAAAAAAGCACTTCGAAACAGAAACGCAGTGTGAAAGTTAAGCTTTCCGCACAAAGCTTAATTTTTTCGTTGGCCAACGATCTCTCGGTGTATTAGTTAAATTTTTCTAAAACATTTTTGTTAACATCCTCCAAGTGTCACCACCCGAAACAGAAGCAAGTCCAACGCAAATTTCTTGCTTCTTTCGCTGGCCAACGTCCTCCAAGTGCCATCATCACCAGCACAAATCAATGCAGCGCAAATTTCCTGCTTCTTTCGCTGGCCAACGTTCTCCAATTGCCAGCACCAGCAGCATAAGTAAGTTATGCTAATAAGTGTTTTATTACATAACACTTACTTGTGCTGCTTGTGGTGGCACTTGGAAATCGTTGGCCAGCGAAATAAAAAATTAAATTTTGTGCGTAAAACTATACTTTTTAATCTCACAATTTACACAACCAAAAACCGCTCTTTTATATTTTCTATTCTTTTTTCCGCTTTCAAAGGAAACGTCCAATAACGAAACATATGTCATTTATTGTCTTGCCAACCTACGACATAATCAGACAATTTCCTTGCAGCTGACAGTTTGACAACCAATACAGATTATGAAATATTTATTACAATTGTCTGGTGTAGACGCAGTGTTAAGTCGATTTAACTTCTACGAATGCTAATATATCTAGTTAACTCTTTAACGCCCAAAGTTCTGATTTTTACATCGGCTTCAACCTCGTGTAAAATGATGAAAAAATTTAATACCATTGGAAAAAGCCACATACTTTATTATTTGAGCGTCGCAAGTTTAATTTTTTATTTAATCGTGATTTTCACGATAATACCGGAACTTGAGTGTATTGAAATGCACGTATAACGTGTTCCCGATGACTCGACTTCACAGATCAAAAAATGACGTCCGAAAGCAATTGTTTTTTTTATTTTTCATTGTTTCTCAATTTTTCGTGTAATGGTAAAAAAATGAACACTTAAATCATTTCTTACTTTTTTTGTTAACGTAAATTGTTCGAAAAAATATAAATTTATCAAAAAATTTAACGTTTTTGCTATAAAAAAATTATTTACAGCTTTTATTATAAACCCGTTCTTTGCCTTTGAGTCTTCAAAGTTGTCCGATTTCCACCACGAGAAGGTGAACGGTATTGGAAATAATTTTTTTTTTTTTGATTAATTTTTCAACTTTTTAAAATTTTTTTTTTTATTATGTTCATAATCACAAAACGTTAACAAAAAACGTAAAAAAGATTTAAGCGTTAATTTTTCATCATTTCTCGGAAAATTGAAAAAAAATTAAAAATAAAAAAAATTTTGATTTCGGACGCCATTTTTTCAATTTGAAGGATGAATAAAGTTTGCTCATTGCACATCTTTGAAGTCAAACCATCACATAGGGTGAAACGGCCAATTTATCGGCATTTAATTCAATTTTTGAAATATTAAATTGTGGATAATTTTATTTACCAGTCGTTTGCTAATATCCTAATGAGCTTATCGATATATTTTGTTTTTGTTAAAAAGTTTTTTGTGAAAAGCTGTGAGCTTTCAAACTTGACATATGATTTGGCAGCTGCAACACAATATTTCCCTGCTTTTTTTGAGGAGTGCATTGTTTTGGCTGCAAAATGTTTATTAATTTATTTTATTGTTCTTTTATAATTTATATTTAAAGAAGAAGGGATGTATAAAATAAAATAAATATTATTATTATTAGTGCTAACATGTTAGCTATTAAGAAATCGTAGCAGAAGCGAATCATTGTGACGACTTATCTCTAGTAGCCTACTTTAGTCTTCTGTAGAGTGCAACTGTTCGTATTCGATCATTTCCGTGCTAGTTTTATATTTTCTTGTTAATATGAGTCCTTACGATTGAGAATACACAAAATTTTTTGCAGGTTCCTGCAGGTTTTTAATTTAGTCTACTTTTAAGGTTCAATGTCAGTTGTCAAACGAACACTGTTTTTAATATGGCAGTATGAAGATGTGCCTAAAATTTCGGCGGTAGAGGCTTATATATTTGATAATGTCATTGATAAATCTAAATATAGCAAAGACCAGTGCTACAAAATCGGCAGAAGACATATTATAACTACAAATTATTTGTGGAACGAATGTAATAGGGTTAAGACGGACTTTGAACACAGAGACAAACAATGGTTGGATGGACCGCTTTTGTTAGTGGATGAAAAAACTTCTACCAATGTTGGATGTCCCGTAAAAAACTTTTCGGATTGCACAGTCAAAAACCAAGTCAAAAAAGTTGTCGATTTGATAAATGATACTCCTTGTACCGAACTTTTGGTGGCAACGCGCATAAGTCTTTACAAGACTGGAAAGAGAATTGCAAGGTTCTATCAGTGTTGGATTCGGACGCAGACACTACGGCAGGTATTAAAAAATTCTAGAATCGGACGCCCAGCTTCCTACAAAATATGCACAAGAAGAAGCATTGGCACATCTTATTAATGGAAATTAAACGAAATACTCGACAAGCTAATGCAGGCAGGTGCTAAAGCTCGAAACGCTGGCATTTATCCAACTTATGATGTTTTGCGGTCAGCAAAAGATAAATGTTATCGTGGTGGAGTGTTAGTGACAGAGTATTTCGCTGAAATGGCTCTACAAAGCCTGATTGATCACACAGTTAATAGGATCATGGAAGCACACGCCGAACAATTTCAAAACGTTCGTTATAGGAGCAATGAAAAATTAGTTGCAATTTAGAAATGGAGTTGTGATGGCAGTAGTTGTCATTCAACCTGCCAGCAAAACTAAAGTGATCCCGAAAAGACAATGATCGACGAAAATTTGCTTACAGTTTGCATTGTGCCATTACAAATTAAACTGGCATCTACTATAGTCTGGAAAAATGCGCGGCCTTCTTCAACTCTTTTGTAGGCCAATTAAAACTATGTGCCAGAAGGAAACAGCTGACGTTCGTACCAAGGTTGAAAACGTAAAATTCCAAATATCACTAATCACCAACCTTTTTTGACACTCTGCAAATAAATCATCAATTCCACTTAACCATGATTTATGAAAAAGTGTTAACAGCGATTGCCGAATCCTCATCACAAATATGCTCAATTAGAAGCCACTCCCAAAGCTATGAACGATCTCAGTTTTATTAAAGAATCTTACCGTGAATGAGAATTCTCTTCACACTTGGATCCGCTTTTTTGAGTACATCATGCATATTGCCTACAGACTTACAATTAAAAAGTGGCAAGTTCGCAGTTCAGATAAAGATATCGAGGATAAAATGAAGAAAGCTATTCAAAACGAGCTTAGGCAGAAAATGTCGTTGCTAGTGGATATTCTAATGGCTGGTAGCGGCACTGCAAGTAACGGCAATACATTCAGACGGTTTTTTTACAATCAACTTTGGCTTATCAAATATCGGGCGTTAGTGAAGCTATTAAAAGATTTTGCAATGCATGCCTTGGGATTATGCAGTTAACTCGGAAGCTTTTCTGCTGATATAATTAATAGTGTTGCCCTGCCAATTGCTATGATGTTCAAGGAAGAATTAGAGGCTAGGAATAAAGACATCTGAAATTTCCGCCTGAATCACACACGCAAAACTTCGCGACAGTATACCGTGGAGGACTTGATGCATGCACTCCTGATTTCATCAGATCCTTTAATATCAAAATTATCGAAGAATACTTCCAAGTGTAAAAAAAAAAAATAAAAATATTTTACTGCATAGAGAGGTAATAAGTCTTCTTTCAGACACTGATTTGCAGCCTTTAGTGTCAGTCTTCAGTGTTCAGATTATGAATAGCTTTGTTTAAATAATATGTAATCATATGTTTACCCTGAAAAGTATTAAATGAAAATAAAAATAATAAAATAAAAAATATATAAAAAATACAAAAATACAATTTTTTATGAGGCTATAAATAAAATAGCCCATGGCTTCTATGGAAGGAGGGTGTTTTCGTAATTTAATTGTATAGGCGAGGATAAAAAAATCGCACAATACAACAACACAAATTTCTATAAATGTATAACTTTACCAATATGACATTTCCAGTAACTCTCACGCCAAATTTTATTTTGATATGTTTATTAATTTTGGAGTTATTAATTTAATTCAGCTAAAGTGCCGTTTCGCCCACTATGCATCGGGAACACGTTATACGTGCATTTCAATGCACTCAAGATCCGGTCTCATCGAGAAAATTGCTTTTAAAAATACAAAAAATTTAATTTGCATTTCTTGGGTTATTTCTGCAAAAATGAGGGGTAGGAATTTTTTTTTTTTAAATTTTATGCACCCCATTCAGAAAAGCGACGTTCAAATAATTAAGTATGTGGCTTTTTCAAATTGTATTACATATTTTTCATTATGTTCCACGAGGTTGAAAGCCAAGGTAAAAATCAGAACATTTGTCCAGGGTCCTTACAAGACGATCTGTGGAGGATTTTCAGATCGCTCAACCTTGTTAGTAAGGTTTATTTTTGTTGTGCGTTTATGGTTTGCTTCGCTGATATCGCAGTTGATTTGTCCAGCGGTTCTCCTCTGGGCCCTTCACGGGAATTCTAGTACCAGACGGTGCTTTGTGAACTTGGCCGGTGCGTCCTAGTATGGACGGCGATACTTGTGAGTGGGGGGCTGGCGATTTCTGCTGTGGCTCTTCACGACAAGGTCTAAAATCAGCGCCTTCACTGATGATGCTGGTGAAGGTGACCTTGGTGTTGAGGACAAGCCCTGGATAATCGCTGCTAGTCTTGAGTACACGACTGTACTTTTAGCTTTCCTTGTTTGGCTTACGTGATGTTAGAAAATCGGATGATTTTCTTTGGGTCATTCAATTTGTGACCGCGTTGACCTTCGCTGTCATTCCTAGCGCTCCGTCACTTGTCTGTCGTCGTCGGACGGAGGGAGAGGATAGCTTTGTGAGAGAAACTCGTTGAGAGCCACGGTGAGCAAAGCACTGAGTGGGTGAATCAACTCAAGAGGGGAAGCTGCTTGTTAGATAATCACTCATTGAGAGCTGGGTGGAGAGGGGTGCTGAGAGGACCGATCTGACCTCGCACGATCTGAACTCGAAGGAAGTAACTCTTTAGAGCGATGCTCGTGGAGAGAGAGAGAGTGAGAGTGCTACTGAGCGGACCGATTTGGCCCAACTGACCTCGCAACACAACTCAAACTGAGGAAACTACTACGCTGGAAGATCACTCGTGGACAGCTGAGAGGAGAGGGGTGCTGAGCGGGCCGATTTGGCCCAACTGACCTCGCACACAACTCGAAGTAAGGAGAGGAAATGTATCGGGAGCAACTATCATATGACTACTCATTCTGCTGGCTGCAGCAAGACTGATTTTCAAATGTCGATGTAATGTTACCTTGTCCTAGCGCTTAAATGAAACACGCCTGTTTCGTTTGATGGTGCGTACAAGACTCTTCGTTTTTTCAGAAAATAATAAACTTGTAACTACAGCCGTGGACACATAAATAGCACAAAAATACATGTATGGTGTTTCACATAAATTTAAATAAAATACATAGAGGGAAAACAAGAATTTATTTCATGGTATTTGAGTTTAAACATTAAAAACTTAAAATCAGTAGTAACTTTGTAATTACGAATTAAGAATTAGAGAATTAATGAAAAATCTGAAATTGAAGCACCAAGAGCAACAACCGGATAACTCCACTTTTTTCAAAAAATGTTTTTTGATGCAGATATTAAAAGAAAAAAATTCCGCGTATGTTGGTGTAATGAAAATTCAACTATCATGACTCTAAAATATTCAAAAGCAGTTTTGAAATTCTCTTTTATTTCAAAACGGAGCAAGAATAAGACAACTCCTGTCGTTGTTATCCGGTGGATAAAAGTGGAGTTATCCGGTTGTTGCTCTTGGTGCTTCAATTGCTCCTTAGCTGAGGTGGACGTATAAATAGCATAATTTGGATTCTGAAAAAAAGACATAGTGATTTCTTTTTATTTTACAATAGGCTTACGAATATGCCTACTAATACTTGGCACTGTATCCCTAATTGTCCAAGACAGCCCGACATCTTTGTCCCATACTCATACCAAGTCTCTCAATTACACTCCATTACTCATCTTCATTTCGAAAATTTTGGTTGCTTGTGCCTACCTTCACATCATCCCATAAATTTTCTATGGGATTGAGGTCTGGGCTTTGAGGCGGCCAATTCAAAATATTTATTATTTCCTTTTTTAGCCAATCAATCACAACCTTTGTTGTGTGTTTTGGATCATTATTGTGCATAAAAGTTCACCTAATAGGCATGTTCTCAAATGCAAATGGTTCCATCTGGTTATTAAGAAAATCTAAATACATATTTTTGTCCATTATTCCTGGTATACGAAAAATGGCTCAACGCCGTGCCAGGAAAAAGCTCCCCAAGCTATTAAATTCCCTCCTCCATGCCTTAATGATTTTTTTTGTATACTTTGGATCTAACTCTTGGCGTTTGGGGCGCCGAAGAAACGTTTTACCATATGGTCCAACCCTATTAAATTTAGTTTCGTCAGTCCAGAGCACGTTCTTCCAAAATTGGTCTTCTTTATTCACATGGGCCCTTGCAAACGCTACACGATCCCTTAAATTTTTTTTTTGTTAAGAGCGGCTTTCTTCGGCAAATGCGTCCATAAAGATTATTTTCATGTAGTGTCTTAGATACTATTTTTCTTATTAAAGGTTATTTTCATCACTTATTTCCCTCATAATTTGCTTTGCTGACTTGAAAAGTTCAGCCTTACTTTTGCGAACTATAAGTCTATCAGTAGAAGCGGTGGTTTTACGCGGTCTAGGATTGCGCGGCTTATTCTCGAAATTATTTGAACCATTTGATGTAACTAACTTGAGTGCACTAAAGACCATTTTTTGTCGAAATTTAGAGAATATCCTCGATTTCAGATGGTTTTTTACCTTTTCGACTTAGTTCGTGAATTATAGACCTTTTTTCCGGAGTGCAATATTTGCCACGACAAATTTTATTTAGAATCGGCAAAATTAACTGAATAAAACTCTAAAATTTTTACAAACACCCGATCTTGTTAAATTTTATTCACCAACTAACATCTATTTATATGACCACAGCATATCGTACATGCTTATACAGAAAGAGATGGCCTGAGCAAATAAAAGTAAGTAACGGTACATCTCTCTCGGAGTTTTAAACATCGTCACACTGGAGTCTCAAAAAATTATAACTACAGTTAATGAATACATTATTAGGTTTAAACAAAACGTTTAAAAAATAAGTTGGCATATGTTCTATTTATGTGTCCATGGCTGTAAATATTGGCTTATGCCAGCGATGCTTCGACAATGCTTTTCTTACTACTAAGTAGTAGATAAATTAAGTCTTAGTAGTAGATGTTGAATACTTACAAGGAAGGGTCCCCAGGTGTCACTCGCCGAATTGAATCATTTTCGGATAGAGGACAAATATCTAAGATTGACGTCTTTTTTTATACGTGCTCAATCGATAGTTTAGGGTTTCAAAATGGCGTTTTAAAATCAGCGGAAACCTCGTTTTTTTGCCATAATTTAACTATTTTCCATAGAAAAATACACATATTTGGTATTAAACGGAAGGTATTGAGAAGGCGCACATGATATCATCTAATTTTTAGAAAGAAGTTTTATTGTTATTTTGTTGAAAATTTTAATAGTATTTAGTCGATATCATGAAGACCCCGTACTCGAAATTGTTTTATTTTCACATATGTTAATTTCAGCTAATTCTAAAAGTTACCTTTTTTGGTTTTTTTAACTTTTACCTTTTAATATTAAAATTTTCTTAATTATAAAACGCACTTATTTTCTTAAAAATAAAATATTTTGTTGTAGATAACGACCACATTATGGGAATCAAAAATTTTTTTCGAACTTTCCGTATGTGTACTTAAATGAGTATTTAATTTTTTAAGTGTTTGTAATGCCGTGGTTATGCTAGCCAAACAAGATTGGCGAACATTTTTTGTTGTTATTGTTTCTCATGTAAAGTGAGAAATGAACTTTTTCTCAAATTCATTCTCTCGCTCTCAGACCAAACATTTTTGATTGCTGATTGAAACAGCAAACATGCCGAACTTTCCGGTGTTGCCTGCAGTCATTTTCCATAAAAGCATCAAAAAAGTAGCAAAAAGTGCAAAAAATTTAAATAAGTTATAAAGCAACTTATTTTAAATAACAAGCAACCTTAAAAACAATGAACAGACATTAAGAAAAAGTCGAACAACATGTGTTGAGCAAAAATTTTCAGTATTTATTGTCGCTCCAAATAAACACTAACAATTTTGTGCCTTCAAAACACCAAATGTTCGGCAATCATGTTTGGCTAGCATAACCACGGCATAAGCTCTCACCGTATACATGTGAAGTGGATATGGAAACCAGCAACATTTGTATTATAATTCAAATTATTACAAAATTACATAAACTCGTTATCAAGTTAAGTTAGAATTTAATTTAACCATCAAGATAAGATGGAGTATAAATATTCCTCGCTAAGGTTGTGTCTCTGATACCCCAAGACTAACTATGAGGCAGAAAATGCACGCTTCACGCTTACTTGAGTAGCAGGAACAGCGTGTGTAATTAAAACTAGCCGTCTAAACCAAGGACTTTCATACTTCTTTCTCTACATCAATAAGAACTCTTTTGTAACTGTCTACTTTGTAACTTTGGTTCAACCGTAACTTAGATCCACATTTTGCTTTTTATTTTTGCCTTAAAAAATAAAAATCAAAATCTACCAGTTATTTTATGCTAAAAAAATATTGGGCAAATTTTGCTTTTTATTTTTGCCTTAAAAAATTATTATTATCTATTAAATTAATTATTATTTATTGCTCAAAATTTTAAAAGTCTAATGGTTCCTTCAAAACGGTGGTACAATTTCTTCACATTGTTTTTTGGTTTCAAAATCTAAAAAAAAATTATTATTTAGTCTCTGATTTAAAGTTAATTATCATGGTATAATAACCACCAATATTCGGAAGTTTAAAAGATAAAACTGTAGTTCGCGTTTCTACAATTTATGCATTTTCTTGGAAGTGCTTAAAATATTTGGTTTAACATTAAAAAAAAAATTTAACTTGAAGGTGAAAAACATTTTTTTTACGTTGCTTTAAACTATTTTATATTTTTATGATTTATTATGTTTTGGCAGTTGTATCTACGCCGAACAAGTGGGATCATTAACTATGATATGTCAGAAATTAAGGTTCGTAAGCTAGACGACTCGAGTAAAAACATCGACTATTTTGTTTTGTTATGTATTTACCCTATTTATATGTACCTATATTATATTTTTCAATTGGGCTTTTCACTAATCATCTTAAATTTTTATTTTTTAAGGATTCTTTTTAGAACTCTGAATCATCAATATGATTATATATATGATTGGACAATGTTGAAGCAGAAAACTCATCAAGGTCAACCAAATCCAGCTTTAATCTTAGGACAATCTGAACAACGCAATGACCGCGACAAAGACAAGGAGAAGCAAAGTGGAAAAACCATGTTATCCGATTAACTTGAAACAACTGCTTTTTCTGCGCTTTTAAAATAATTAAAATATATGCTAATCCATATATACCCTTAATTTAAATTAACAATTAATGAGTTAAATTTGCAAAATCACTTTGCATATAAAATTTATTTAACTATCTTGAAGAATTTATAAATACCATATTTCTGATAGTTAAATTGCAGAAGTATATAAACTACATATTTTGAAAACACTAATTTGAATATTTCATGTATTTGCTTTTTTAAAAACGACCAAAATAAAATATTGTTGGAAATGTTTTTTTTTACTTAGAACAAAAAATGTCTCCGAAGCTTAACTATTTTTTTTTTTTTTTTTTGGTTAAAAACCATTGTAAAAAACTCAAAAAATAGGCTACATTTTCATTTGTCTTTAAATGTCTATTAACCCCCGAGTCACACATTTCTCAAATTCGAACTGCATTTTGTTCCTCGGGGGTGTTTTTATTGTTGCTTATCACGAATCTGAAGTATTCTAGAAACAAAGTGCTCTTGGAATCAGAATTGAAATTGACAATTCTGTGGCAATATTGAATAACAGCAAATTATAACGCTTTTCGTTATTTCTTTTTGTTCTGTTTAGTTATCAGAAGGAATGTTGGTTATATTTTTGGCTTTATTAGAAGCTCGCCATGAGCTATCACACAGCATGATAAGACTACAAGGTAATGGTAAACAGCCTGGTAGTGCTACAAGGTGATTGGTAAATAACCTGGAAAGGCTACAAGAGGAATTATCTTTTAAGAAAACTATGTATCTGTGTTTAGTAAATATCAAAACTGAATTCAATTTATTTCTCAAAAATACTATCTTACAAAGCGTGATCCAATACGAGGTCCCTTTTCCTACTGGGTTGTTTTGACAGCTGTTATGTGTCAAATGACTTAACCATATGACGTTTGTGTTCAGTATTCAATACGACCCAATCATGAAAAGACTTACTCCTGCACGTTTATTAATTGTGGAAGCTTACTACCAAAATCAGTCATCAGTTAGAGAATGTTATATAGTTTTTCAACATCACTGGTCGCTACGAGCGTGAGTGCATTGTTTTCCACTGAGTGATTATTTTCTTTAGGGATTTGTTAAATCACTTGTTTATGTCGACAAACCCGAAACCATTGACGCTTTGGAAACCAACATAACTCGTGGTATTGTATAAGTGCAACGACTTTGGCACTATTAGTAAGTTTAAGTTTTGTGCATTCCTTTCTTTACCATCAAAACCTGCGAACCCTAAGCTGGTAAACACCCAAATACATTTATTAGAAAACCGTTGCTTTTTATTTCACAAAAGCTTTATATGGATCTGGACACTTGAGTCACCCAACTCATCCTCAAGTATTTCGATAAAATTCTGCATGGTCCTTCGAGCCTCTTTGGGAACCAAAGTGGTTAGTTTAGTCCTTTGGCGGAAATAAAAATCTTCACATTAAATATATAACAGTCAGTTGACAGTCTAAATATTCAGCGAATTGTTCAGGAACGTATAATATAAACGTATTGTACCAGAATCTCTTCCTTGGATTTAAGGTACACTACTAATAAAAAATGCGGTACGTTACGCAACAAAGATGAGAAAACTTAAAAAAAAAATTTTAGCATGTCACAAGTTTTACTCGTAGATAGCAGAAAAAAGTGTGCTAATAGAAATCTGAAGGAAAATTAAAGAAAATGATAATATTAAAATAAAGTAACTAGATCTACATCTAATTCTACATATATTCAGATAATTCTACATATTAAAAATTTTACATAATTCTAAACTATATCAAAACACATTCAGATCCATATATTAAAAAAAAAGACCAAAAAATTATATTTCCGCATTTTAGTCACATACTAATTATATTCTATATATATCGATACATATTCCAACATATATATTCGAGCTACAAAATATACATATATTCGTCACTAAAAATAAAGGGTGGTTACATTTTAAGGGCCGATGTTGATTTTGAATAAAACAAATTATTTAGGAAATTATTGTCATTTCTTTTTATTATGATAATATTGGTATGGTTCAATTATGTAAAAAAAAAAAAACGAAATGGCCATCTCAGCCCTTGAAAGGACTTTGACCGAGCTTCTTATGATCAATTGTGTTGTGTGTGATGTGAAATGTTTGCACACAAATGATCGAGAACTGGACCTACATGTTTTACACCGACTCCGAACGGCTTATGTTCTCAAGAAGCTTTTCATAGCAGTTTTTACTCTCTGAGGTTTGCCATTGTCTGCAGAGGGGTGACGGCCGAACAGAAAAATTAATTCAATTGAAAAAATGTTCTGTGTCAAATGGAGGATTCGAACCTGGGTTCTCTGGCGTAAGAGTCACGCACCTTACCCACTACGCCACGGTCGCCACTACATATTCAATTATGTATGGCACAAAATATCGGCCAAATGGCCGCCAAATTTTCGATGACGCTGAGGCATAAGTGAGGTTCTTTACCGTTAATGTGCCGAATTATCTCATCCTTTAGCTCTTGAATTGTTGCTGGCTTATCGACGTACACCTTTTCTTTCAAATAACCCCAAAGAAAGATGTCCAACGATGTCAAATCACATGATCTTGGCCGCCAATTGACATCGCCACCACGTGAGATAATCCACTGTTGCCATTTCTTGCCACCATTCTGACCATTGACGATGCTTGAAATGGTCAAGAGGCTTTAGTTCTTGAGTCAATTGCACCTTGTAAGCGTGTAAATGCAAGTCTTTGTGCATAATGTTCATCAACGACGAGCGTGAGAGGTGCAATTGTTGGGCACGACGACGAGTTGAGGTGGACGGCTCTTCAGCCACACTATCGCGAACAGCAGGCAATATTTTATGCAATACGAGCTGTACGAGCATGCACTGGTGTTTTCACATCTCCTACAGACCCAATTTTTGCTCAAATTTTTGCACGATTTTTCCGATTTTCCGAAAAAATCACGAAGTGCACGATATGCATTTTGATTTGAACGCCCATTTTCATAATAAGCCTGAATAACTTTAACGCGTTGCTCGATTGTGTATCTTTCCATGGTTCAAATTGAGTTAGTCTGAAATTGAGAAATGTCAAATGAAATGCAGAAAAAAACTTGACGTTTAGGTGTGGTTCACATTCAACATCGGTCCCTAAAATTTAACTACCCTTTATTAAATTATTACATTCGGAAATCCAAGAAATATTACCGAGGTTAAAATCACCTAGAACACACATATGCTGGTTGACATGTAATGAGTTTGAAATGGAGTCTATATTGTCTAAGTGATTTTTGTACAACTCAATAGGACTGTTTGGAGGTAGTTAAGAATTTATAATGTAAATGGAATATCTATTTAGAAAATCAACACAGATTTGCACAATGAGCCTGTTATTAATAGGTAATGATAAATAATGATTAGTACGCCACCACATTTAGCACGCCCAGATGTAACAGATGTAACTAACACAGATAGTCGAAAAACATTGTAGTAATCGCCAAAAAATTCCGCATTATAGATGTTTTCATGGAACCAAGTCTCA
The DNA here is from genome assembly GCA_914767935.1 of Coremacera marginata. Lineage (NCBI taxonomy): Eukaryota > Metazoa > Arthropoda > Insecta > Diptera > Sciomyzidae > Coremacera > Coremacera marginata. The sequence continues at coordinate 101,990,003 of OU612046.1, forward strand.
GTAATGACCACGAATTCATATTCCTTATTAGACATCGCCAAGAGGAATTCAGAAGATTTAGAGCGGATGCCGCTGGCATTTTGGTGGTGCATAGAATACGTAGACTAATGATATTTAGTGCGTATATGACTCTCTATTACTTACTGTAGGGCTCGCGGTGCGAGCTCAGCTACAAGCGCAGGTGGCGAAGATGATGAAGAACACACAGTAGGTGGGAAAATGCTGGTGATGATGAGTCAACTATCGATGGCGACGGAATATCGTGAGACGTATTGATATTGCCGCCAACAAATTGATAAGTTATGGTAGATACGGGTGCAGAGTTTAAACATCGAGTTGAGGCCTCGTTTTTTGAGCGACTGGGAGATTGAAAGCGCCGAAGACTTTTTTTTTTTTTTTTTGGAGATGAATTCATGTACGATAGTGCCACTCGGCCAAACATCCTTAGAACAAATCAGGTCAAAGTCAATCGCATGAATAGATAATTTAAAAGATGAATAAGATCATGATTCTGGTATATTAACTTTACGGCAGCTCAATGATGCTGAAGGTGAGAGGTTTACTTTTTTCTAAATATAATTCAGGACATTATCTTCAGTTGTACTCGGAGCAAGGCTTGAGATAAAGAGCATTTTACGTGGAGCGCGTTGCGTTACCACCAAATCACCAAAAGATAGACTCAAGGTGTCGATATGTGACTGGACCGAATTAGCATGATTAGCTGCTGACGCGACAAAAGCATAACTCGGTACTGGAGACATTACCGATGGTAATGCAGAAGACGATGCATTTGCAGGAGGCAAGGTTGTTACGATACATGAAGCATAATGCAATGCCACATCTGAATTTGGCAGAGAAGCAAGCGTACTAGATGCAGCATCATATAAGGCTGCAGCAGTTTGTAGAGCCCCAGCATTACCGGGCACAAATTGTGGGCCGACAGAAGAGGCAGAAGTTGATGGAACAGGAATTGGCGTTATAGAAAGTACCGGAACTGATGAAGATTGTTGATAAGAGTCGTGCCTCCGTATTAGTGTTGATATTACTTAAATTTTAAGGTGCCTGAGATACAGTAGGAGTTGAAGGAACATTTGGTGATGGAGCTGAAGTTAATTTCATCAAATCAGCTGAAGTACTTGCAGTAGCAGGATGTAAGGTAAAAGTAAGAAGACGTAGTGAGTGGCATTACCATTGCATGAGAAGTGGAAGACGTAGTTAGTGATGAGCCATTTATTGACGCAGCATGCGACACATTACTAATTGATGAGCTAGAGGTTGTTACAGCTGCAGCAACTGATTGGACGTATTTAGCATTTGCACGTCTAGGTCTGAGAGATGAACCACAATCATTTAGTGAAGATGTAGAGTCTCTATTTACAGGTTTGGCAGAATTATTAGCTGTTGATAGCTCGCACAATTTTCCGAGTTCTGTAGCATGAGGGCTTTGAGGGCTGATGAATGATATTGAAGCAATAAACTCAGCACCCTAGCAGTTCAAAAATTGCGGCAGGCAGTGCAAAACCATTGTAGGCCATTGGCGTCGGAACACTGCAAAGCATCGCCAATAATGCCATTAATATTTACGCATTTTTATTTATTTATTTACGTCTATGGACAATGATCCTTACAGACTAATTAATAATGCAAATTATACTTAATTTCTATTTAATACTAATATAATTGTATTTTTAAAGGCATATTTGGGCATAGAAAAATCAAGCAAGTTAGTGTTATACAACCGGTTTAAAGCAATAAGAACTCTATTTATCGGCTCATTAATGGCATAATTCGTTCTATGACTTACTTACTTACTTACTTAGTTGGTCGTAACAACCCGTATCCGGGTTTCAACCGACCTCATCAGGGGAACAGGGGGCGAACCTTCACATGGCAACGTGTCTGACCGCCTCAACCTGGCGAGGCCAGCATTATCCATGTCGAAATCGTCTCAAGTCGACTCAAACCTCCACGTGGTGTTCCCTGGGCAACGGCAAACTGGCATCCGTCAGTTTGACGGCTAATTTGAGCGGCGGGTCACTCCATAGACCTAAAACATGGAATGTGCGCAGGGTTTGGGTCCCGCCACATTACTACTGCCCAATGAAAACTAAACCAGCCTCGGATAAGAACCCCAATTCGTTCTATGACAGTTAATGTAAAAATAGCTACTATTTCTGAGCGATCTTACAGGGGAAAATGAAATTCGATGCATAAGCAAATCCGTACAATCAAACCAATTTTGCGAATTTTTTTGTCGCATCGCAATAGAGAGTAGAGCCCCAGTGCAAGCAAATCTTCACAGATATTTCCGTTTATTAAATCATAAATAAACATAATAGTATGTACAAGTCTTCTATCCTCAAGAGATGATAGACCAATGAGCAAACGACGCGTCCTATATGAAGGAAGTGGTTCAGTAAAATTTAATGAACGTAAAGCAAACCTCAAAAATCTTTTTTGAACTTTTTCCAATCTATTAATATGTACAGAATAAAACGGGCTCCAGATGAAAGAAGCGTATTCAAGGGTTGATCTAACAAAGGACATATAAAAAGTTTTTAGCGTGTAAGGGTTAACAAATCCTACACTATTGCGCCTAAGAAACGCTAAAAGAGAATATGCTTTGGGGATAATATGAATCAAAAATTACACCCAAGTCTCGAATTTCTGATAGTCTAATTAATTTAGAATTATCAAATGCGTAATCAAATAAAATTGGGGAATGTAGTTTATAGTAAGAAACAATGCAACATTTACCGAGATTAAGCGATAGTTTGTTCATTTTGAACCAAGAAAACATTATTTAGATCAGACTGAAGACTAGTAGCATCCAAATAACTTCCAACCTTATGGAACACCTTAAGATCATCAGCATAAAGGGGAAATTGAGCAGTATGGAAACATTTCGAGATGTCATTTATAAAAATTACAAAGAGTAAGGGCCCAAGAATACTGCCTTGGGGAACCCCTGACATATCTAAAAATGAGGATGAACTTGCATTGTCAATGACCACATACGACATTCTATTAGATAGGTACGAACTCAACCAAGTAAGGAAATTAGAATGAAAGTCAATCTTAGCAAGTTTAAGCAATAGAACATCATGAGGTAATTTATCAAATGCCTTTGAAATATCAGAGTAAATGACATCAAGTTGATATCGATCTTTGACAGTAGTAATGCAGTAGTTTGTAAAAATACTAAGGTTGGTTGTAGTTGATCTATTAGAGACAAACCCATATTGGTTAGGACAGATTGAGTTTTTTATGGCAAAGTACATTTTATCCTTAACGATTTTTTCAAACAGTTTTGAGATATTTGTTAACTTTGAGATTGGTCTATAATTTAGAACATCATGCTTATTGCCAGCTTTGAAGACAGGAGTAATAAGCGAAACTTTCCATTTATTAATGAAAACACCAGAGCTAATAGATTTATTGAAAATCATACAAACTGGTAGAGATAAAGAGTTAGTGCATTGTTTCAGCAAAAAAGCATTTATACTATCTACATCATTTTTAGCAGAGTTTTTCAGTGAATCAATAGGAACTTTAACATCAGACGGAGTAATAACTAAGTTACCAAAATTTAAGCACGAGTCAACATTGTCAACAACATGATAGTTTGCAGGAGCTAAAGTATTTTCAAAGTTAGATTCAAAATAATCAGCGAACAATTTAGCTGTATCATTAACGGTGTAGGATATCCTACCATTAAATGACATTGTGGATGGAATATTAGAAGAATTTGTTTTGGATTGAATATAAGGCCAAAAGGACTTTGGATCAGATTGGATACGACTTTCAATGCTGAGAACATATTGTTTGTATAGAAATTTATTTAAAAAATTAAATTTACGCGAACAGTGCAAATATTTTACTTTACAGTCAAGATTACCAGTACTTCTAAACACATTGAAAAATTTATTGCGTAAGTTTTTCAGTTTTTTTAAGCCCTTGGTATACCATGGCAGCTAATGTATAATTTTCCTTACAGGAACATTATTAGAAAAAATATTAGTTATGTTTATTAAGAGGATATCAAAGCAACTAGAAGCATTTAAGCTACCAAAAAGTGTTGGCCAATCAATATCATTAATAAGTCGATTAATAGTCATAAAATTGCAGTTTTTGAAGTCATAATATTGTTTTTCAAACATAGTTATGCTGAAGAATTCGTACAATTCAATATTAAAAGCAAGCACTGGGTGATGAATGCTTGATTCAGAAATGGTAAATGGGCATTCGTATAATTCATAGTCAAGAGACTTATTTATAAAAATTAGATGAAGTAATTTAGATAATTTATTAAAAATAGCATTAACTTGAACCAGATCCAAGCTGAAAAAACTATCAATAAGATAAATTTCATGAACTTGGTTAACTGTTGTTGGTATATATATGTACATTATCATCAGATGAAAAAGCCCAATTTAAATTACTGAGATTAAAGTCTCCAACGACACAAAAATTGTCACAGCCAGAATTCGAGGATAGTGATAATATATTGTTTACATGAGCGGTATATATTTGCATTCAACTGTTTGGCGGAATGTAGGATACGCAGAGAACAATTTTACCTTTAGAAAGTTTGATGAAAATACACAACTGATCCATTAACCCATCCAAAGTGTCAATATCGCACAGCGAGGAACATAGTTTTTTCCGAACAATTATCACAACACCACCATCTCTTATACATCCAGTTAGAGCAGCGCAGCGATCTTTTCGATAAACTTGAAATACAGACGGATCAGCAATCTCCTCATCAAGAAAGTCACCATTAAGCCATGTTTCAACAAGTATCAACACGTCGTATTCACTTTCAGTACAAAAAGAATGCACAGAATTTAATTTAGTACGCATCCCCATTATTTTTATTATTGGCTTACTGCACTGCAGTTGCGGTAGATATTGTTGTTGCTAATGTTGAAGATTAGCTTTCATTTCGTATGAAACAACTTGCAACATCCGAAACACGTAATAAAGGATTCCCCTCTAATGCAGGAGTAATTTGGGTGCGTAAATACTTTCTTAAAAAGTTCCGTATCACAATATCCGAATGCCAGGAGACATCTGCAGCTCGTGCCAAGTTTAGCAGTTTTAAAATTAACTTACCATTTAAATACGAGTGGTTCGTCCTTAGCACTTCCGATGGTACGCAAAAACATAGAAATGTTCACATATCTAGGTGACTGGATAAACCTGGCAGAGTTTCGCACATATTGCAAATAACTAATATGCCAAAGTCTAACACAAGCATAAGTTTCAAGGTAAATCATCTAGTAGTAACTAACTTAAATTCTATCACTTATCATTATGCTAACAACCCTATATATAATAGTGAACTCCAAACCCTACCTGTTGCTTTTCCAATCCAAATTCTAAATCTAATTCCAAATTTAATTCCAATTTTAATTATAATTCAAATTATCATAAACCAAGTAGTTAAAGAAGTATCCGTAAGAATAATGATAAAATCAATGGATCTCAAAAGCCTTTGCTTTTTTCAGATTCAAATTGGACTTGCAAAATAAATATCTTCCCTAATTTCTCTTCTCTTTCAAAACAAACTTTAATTTCTTCATCCTCTTATTACACTTATGGTTCCCAACATCCATCTAAGCCTAATGATTCTAAACAGAACCGAGTTTCTTTCAATCTTTCGTCGAAACCCATTCCTTCTTCAAGCCCTAGCGATACTAATAGAGTATCTATGCCTACGACCAACTACCCCAATTTCATTCATTCCCATACCTTAAATCCATCACCATCTTTCGGAAGTGTTTTACCAAAAGGTGCTCTCAACATAACTGCACCAGCTTTCACTCCAAACAGAGTATTAATTAAATCCCTCTCACACTCACGCAACCACACCCTTAATTGACACAGATACGTCTACCACAACAATAAATACCGCTTATCTTCTTGCAACAACACAGTCCTCTGTTTCTACTACTCCTTCCATGGTAACGCCTACCACACCACCTAATACCGCTAATACTCTTACAACCTCACATTTCGCAGTTAAGCCTATCACAGCACCATCATTTCTCGATCCTCTTCTTCCACCAATAGCCAAATTAAAAAAAAAATCTGGCTGAAACTAGCATTGAAGGGTACTTTGTCATGTCTCGTCTACAAAAATGTGCGTCTCTACTTGGCACCAAGCTGACTCCACTTGTATTGATGGTCCAACTAAAACAAGTGTCATGGTATCGATACAACAGGAAGGGCTTCCAACCGAACCGGCTGAACTTAAACAAATTTACATTCGGTACCACGAGAGCTTTAATATCTCGCCAGCAGAAGTAGAAAAGGACCTTAAAAGAAAAAAAGAAAAGGCATATGCCTCACACACCACTTCAAAGCCTCTATGGCATTTGAACAAATCTCGTTCAAGCTTCAAAAACTATTATTGCTCCTAACAACACTCCCCTAGTTTCTTTTCTAATTTCTTCTAAAAACAATAACCTACACATTTTTTATTACAATTGTGGTGGTATGCGTGGCAAACTAAATAAGCTTCTCGTTGACGCAAAGTCATGCCACTATAACGTTTTGGTATTCGCAGAAACGTGGCTAAACGACTCCTTCAAGAACAAAGAAATCCTCCACAACAATTGGGCTCTTTACCGGAATGATCGTGATTATACCTACACCGGTCAATCCCGTGGTGGTGGCATTCTAATAGCTATACATAATTCTCTACCTAGTCAATTAGTGAACACCACCTCTCACAAACTTTATAACCACCAAATAGTTCAAATTAATTATCTTGATCATCAATAATCTATCTATATTGGTGTTATTTACATTCCCCCTAACTCCGCAGAAACTACATATAGGGATCTATGTGATAATATTTCATCACTAACCACAACATTGAAAGAGGGAGATACAATCGTTATCTACGGTGACTTCAACCGTCCAAATATTTCCTTTATCACTGATGAGAATGACAGCTACCTTCTTCCTATAGACCTCTCCAACCCGATCGACTATACTTTACTCAGTACTTTTTACGTTAACGACCTGCAGCAAGTTAACAGGTTTCCAAACCAAAATGGTAAATGGCTGGACCTAGTCTTTACCAATGCCTATAATGAAATAAATGTTGTTAAAACCCCCTCTGCTGAGCACTTATTTTCTAACAGCTCTCACCACTCAGCCCTATCTACAGAGCTTTTTTCCACTAATGTAACATTCGTAAACTTATATATTAACTCAATAGTATTCGTCTATCTAAATGCTGACTATGATAGCATAAATATCTGTCTTGATTCTATTGCTTGGAACGCATTATCTGCACTCGACCTTGATGGTGCAGTCTTGCTCTTTTATCAGCGCATCCTCGCAATTGTTGATAAGTATGTCCCAAAAATTAAGAAAAATAATACACTTTCGGAACCATGGCTAGATAAAAATCTCACATCTAAGAAATCAGAGAAACAAATTATATGAAGTCATTAAATCCACCATTAACATAACCGATGAATTGAAAATGAAGTATGAAGAGTTATCCCAAGAATTTGCTTCAAAGTCCAAAGAAGCCTATAATCTTTATATTAACCTCATTGGAGAAAAAATTACTGTAGATCCGAAGAAATTCTTCGATTACGTAAATATCAAACGCAAATCAAACGGATACCCTTCATCCATGTTCAAGGGCAATGTTACATCCTCTAATACTTAAGGGGTTACATGACATTGGCAGTTTCTTAAATCGACTTTTTTTAATAATTTTGTATTTTAGTAAATATTCTTAAGATTAAGTAGTAATCTTTAAAGTAGTAAAGTATTTTAGTAGTAAAATTTAGTAAATATTCTTAAGAAAAATTCCTACGGGTTCAAAAGTAACAGCCGGATTAGTGAGAGCGCATTTTTAATTTTTGCGCTACCTACGTACGGCAGCTGGTATATACTTGTTTTACCTGCTACCTGGCTTTTGGTGGTTGTTATTTCGTACTTACTTGAAGGGTGAAGCCCGAATTGCTAAACGATTGCAAAAAACTATAAGAAACAGCACAACACAAGATAACGAAGGCATACAGTACGAAGCAGGCATGACAGATTGAAGGTAACCTTTTTTTTTTCTTTGTTCACAAACTTTGAACACGTTTCTCTCGAAACCATGTTTTTCGTACTGGTTGCGGCACTAGCGGGTTCATTTTTTGACGAAATTTTTTTTTTGTATTTTTTTAAACTTGATTCGCTATAGTATGACACTAGCTTCTTTTTAAATTTTTTTTCGATTTTTTATGAATTTTTAAAGTCAATATTTTTTTCGAAAAAACACACTTTCAAATTTGAAACATCACCAAAAATTGAAAAAAAAATTAAAAAAAAAGCTCGTGTCATACGATAACCAATTTTGTTAAGATTTAAAAGTCATTTTTTTCCAGATCGGACAATTTTTGCAACTCCCAGCGCTGCAACCACGAGGCCCCGTTTTTTTCTCTGCAGCCAGTTTGGAGCTCTATAAAACCATGTTGGAGTGAAAAATATATTTTTTTTAATTTTTTTTCTTGTAATTTGTTCAATTCTCTACAATAATAAAAATTTTGGAAAAATGTTTGTTTTTGACTGAGTTATGAATTTTTAAAACAAGGTCTGTTTTCTCTGCCGGGAATGTCATGTCCCGCCTTAAGAAATTTGCAATCTTTACGCAGATCATTTCAAGGAAGAATTCTGTGTATCTAAAAACACATATTACAACCCCGCCTCCTATCACTAATTTAACACCTCATATTAATCAAAACAAACTAACACGTGATGTACTACGTACCATAATCGAGCTAGACCCAAATAAGGGACCTGGCTCTGACCTAATTTCCCCAAATTTGCTTATCCAATGTGTAGACTCGCTGCTCTTGCTCTACAAATAATCTTCAATAAATCACTTAATCGATGTGTTTTTCCTACTTATTGGAAAACATCTCACCTCACACCAATATTCAAAAATGGTGATAAAAGGTTGATCGAAAGCTATAGGGGTATTGCCATTTTATCTGCTATCCCAAAACTGTTCGAAAAAATAATATGCGAACCACTGACAGGTAGAATACACCCATTACTCAATGAACAGCAACATGGTTTCCGTAAAGGTAGAACAACTACCACAAATCTTATGGTTATAGTTTCTGATGTCTTAGGCAAAATGGAAAAAGGACATCGAGTTGATGCAATATACACTGACTGACTTTAGTAAAGCCTTCGATCGCGTTGATCATAATATCCTAGCTTTCAAGCTGGAAATGTTGGTATTTCTGGCTCTCTTCTTAATTGGCTTAAGTCTTATCTTCACGGTAGATCTCAATTTGTTAAATTTCAAGGTATCCTATCCAAAGAGATTTCTGTAATATCTGGAATGCCACAAAGAAGTCATTTTGGGCACATATTTTTATATCAGACATATCCGATGTTTTGTCTGATATCCCTCATCTATTATATGCAGATCACTTAAAAATGTACCATGTAATTAATTCTGAACCTGATGTAACGTTTTTACAATCGAAACTACTTTCTTTAGAGCAGTGGTGCAATCAGAATAAACTATTTCTAAACGTGAACAAATGTTACTCAATAACTTTCTCCCAAAAAATCTAATCGCGATAGCATTTACTTACTCAATGGCAAAGAACTTAAAAATGTTAATCATATCGTCGATCTTGGAGTCGTTTTAGACAATAAATTGTGATTTAGTCTTCATTATGATAAAATCCTAACAAGAGCCAGTAAACAACTCGGTTTCATAAAACGACGCACAAGAGTTTAAAAATGTATGGGCTACCAAAACGTTATATTGTTACACCTACAACCCCCGCGAATACAATGCCCTACCATCCTATGAGTATAGGCTTAGCTTGCTTAATTATGCCTCTATCAACCAGAAGAAAATTACTCACCTCATGTTTTACATTTGACGTTCTCAACGGTGCTATTGACAGTGATTATATATCAAATAAGATAAATTTCAACGAATCCTCAAGACAAACTAGGCACACACGAATATTATACGAGTATCAGCACCATGCTATATACGCTAATAATGAGCAAATTAATAGGTTTTGCAAGGAATTTAATAGTATAAGTGTTAGCTACTCGCCATCCATATCCAAATTCTCCTTAAAAAAAAATCTTTACAAGCTCCTACTTCCGTCCTCATAACCTCCTCTGCCCTATAATTGTAATCATTAGTTCAGCTTTTCCTTAGACATTTAGGTGAAATCATGTCAACCGGATGGGCGGCCTAAGTCTGAACTGTATCCAAAAAAAAAAAAAAAATTATAAATAAAAAACTAGGTTATAGGTTAAGACTAGAATTAAGATCATACCTTGCTTGGTTAAGAAATAAATAAATAAATAAAAAACTAGGTTAAGCATAGGTTAAGACTAGAATTAAGATCATACCTTGCTTGGTTAAGAAATAAATAAATAAATAAAATTTCCATACGTCATGTTGTTGGTTCTTGTTGTTGGTTGTTTTCTTTAGAAAGCAACATAGACCTTGAGCTCAAAAATATAACTCTTAATTAATAATTGAAAAATTATTAGAGTTATTAAAATAACACAAAAACTTATGAAAAGAGGTCGAATAAATTTACAAATTAATTCTCTGGCCGAGCACGGCCGTTGAGAAAATTATGATTAATTTGTGTGTTTACACACACAATAAAACAAAAAATCTTAGTTTTCAAACAAAAAATATTTCATGACGTCATAGTTCAATAGCAGCAGGTTGCTGCAACTAAGACGGACAGTGAATAATAGAAGAACACAACTAAAACTACAACATGCCTGTGAGTGGTAAAAAGCGTTGCTATATCTTCGAAGAAAGAGCTTACACCGAATAAGTGTGAATCTGAAAATTCGAAGAACTTTAGCTGTTTTTCGTATCAATTGTGTGTACAATGTAAATCAGAGTAATTTTCTCTAACATTGATGAAAACAAATAGACATGAACGGCTTAGTTTATCATCGCTATCATATAAAGGCTACTGATGAGTTGGTGTAGCGGCCAACGAAACAGCTGTCTAGTCTGCTGTATGATTGCCACTCTATACAAAGGGTATTGTTGTTGTTGGTTGTTTATTTCAGAAAGCAACATAGACCTTGAGCTCAAAAATATAACTCTTAATTAATAATTGAAAAATTATTAGAGTTATCAAAATAACACAAAAAATTATAAGAAATATTAAAATGTTAGCGGAGCAGAAATAAAACAAACCGACTATAACGAGAGTTGATAGAAATAATAATGGAGGAAGTATGAAGATTCTTTGCACGCTCCAAAATTATGTCAAAATTTTCGAACCGATTTTATTTTTAATAGAATTCAAAAGTAATTATATAGGCTTATGAACGAAAGTTTTGAATGATATTTTGAATGAATTTTTTTTTATTTTATCTATTCCAAAAAAAAAATCCGATACATGATTTCCTGCTAAATTTCATGCTCTTTTAGACTATGGCGTTTGAATTTATATTAAATTATTGCTTGAGAAGTTAAAAGAAATTTTTTGCAAACAAAAAGAAAGAATGCGAAAAGCTTACTGAAAAAAATGTACATCTAAAATTTTTATATGATATCGGTTATATATATATCCTTTTTCGAAAAGAATTGCTTTCAAATCAAGAATATTAAGATATGTAGGGTCTGGAAAAAAATTAAACACAGCGGTCCCAAAATTACACCCGAAATGAAAACAGTTTTTTTAATTTCAGAACGTTCTAACTCAAAAACTATGAGCTTTTAAAAAAATGGTGACTGCAGAAATTGCGATATAAATTTTTTGTCACCTATTCGATGTGATTCAACTTAATTTTGTTGTTCTAAGCTCTATATTCCAAAATTGTAAAACATTTAAAGAAGTCATTTTTTATAACCAAGGATTCGAAACGATACTCCTAAGACTCTTTAACGATGAGTATATCGATCCGGTTTGCTGTTTTCTATGGAAATGCTTTGCTATTTTTATTGGTATCATTTAACTTATTCAATTATTGGCTTTGTTTTTTGAATATTTTTGATTTTTGCAATCAATGAATGCACAAACCTTTTTTCTAAAGTGCAATGGGACCTCTATGTATGGAATAAAATCTATTTAAAGGAAACAATTAAACTATATCACTTTCAACCATAATTTTTGATTCAAGATTGAGAGCTGATCGCTTAAACTAAAGTGGGCTATTTTTGTGACAAACCAATAACTTCCTTGCTTCAGTTAAAACAGATTAAAAGGAAACACATGAAAAAGTTCGAATTGTTTTGATTTCCCGAACAGATAATTCGAAATTAATTTTTTTAACATTAAAAAACTTTAAGAAAAAAAATTTTTAAGCAAAATGTGAAATAAACTGGAAATTATATAGAAATTCCTTCCCATTTTTGTCAAAAATACCCTTTTTTTGTATGAATTTTGGGAATTCATATGTTATAGAATACAAACTCCACTTTTAATTTCAATTAGAACAACTTCTTTTGAGAGTTTTTTATTTTGGATTATAGTTAAGTTTATTCTGATACTTTTATTCATATGTTATAGAATACAAACTCCACTTTTAATTTCAATTAGAACAACTTCTTTTGAGAGTTTTTTATTTTGGATTATAGTTAAGTTTATTCTGATACTTTTATTCATATGTTATAGAATACAAACTCCACTTTTAATTTCAATTAGAACAACTTCTTTTGAGAGTTTTTTATTTTGGATTATAGTTAAGTTTATTCTGATACTTTTATTCATATGTTATAGAATACAAACTCCACTTTTAATTTCAATTAGAACAACTTCTTTTGAGAGTTTTTTATTTTGGATTATAGTTAAGTTTATTCTGATACTTTTATTCATATGTTATAGAATACAAACTCCACTTTTAATTTCAATTAGAACAACTGACTTCTTTTTTGTCTTAACATAAGCTTAAATATGCTAACTAAAAAGGTGAACTAAACCAATATACACACACACACACACACACACACACACACCTTGGTCACAAACAATCTTGGCTCCGCACTCAACTCAGCAGCGACTTAAGAAATACGACTCCGCTAGCTTGATCGACTCCAGCTGAAGCACGTATTTCCAAAATGCTGATGTCGTTAGTGCAATGAACTGACTGCTCGTGGCCATAGCTTGCACAAACCATTGGCCCTGAACTCGGTTAGCTTCAATGACAATGAAACTGTATCCGTTCCAGTGACCATGGGATCATAAAGCTAGTTTGCAGTCTATTGAACGCAACATTTCCTTCCATTTTTTTGCAAGAGAAATATTACACTTTTTTTGTTTAGTAAAAAAAAAGGAATATTTCTCGATTGCTGTCGTTCAACAGTCCGTGTGTGTGGCAACATTGGATTTTTTATAGATTCTAAATTTTTATAAAATGAAGATCATATAAATCGTAAAGTTAAGTCTGAATTGAATAAATGTAATTATTATATTTTTTTGTGATTTTTAATACACTTGAATAACTTAAATTTTGTTTGTGTTATGACCGTAACAGATATACATTTGATTTTTAAAACTTCGAAATTCTTATAAAATTTAAATCGTATAATTGTATATATATATTTAATTATTCTTTTAGAATTTACTTGAGTATGCTACTTAGTTTTTTTTTTTCTTTTTTTTTTTTATCATATAATATTTGATTTATCATATAGTATTTTTTCACAATTTCTTAGATTTATTAGTTAATTTTCTTAATTTTAGTTAGAAGTTAAGTGTTTCGGTTGGTATTTCATGAATATCTTGTTTTTTTTTTTTTTTATAGTATATTTTTTTTTTGTTTGTAATTAATTAAGTAGAACTGGTCCTTTTTTTTTTTTTTTTTAAGTTTCGCTCACTAATTGGAACGACGTTTTGGGCGTAAATGTCATTGATCTTGCTAATGGCTTTCTTGGTTTAGGTGTTATGTGAGGGTTAATGTCCGTAGGAGTTTCAATCTCCTGAAGCTGGATATCTACAACAGGTACTATAGGTGATTTTTTTGTTTTTTGTAGTTTCTCTTTTAATAAATTAATGATTTTGTAAGCAATGTACATAGCCAGCAATAGCATTAGCGAGCTTGAAAAAGAGATTGAAGTTAGTGCGATCTTATGATGGTGTGAGGCGCTTTTTTCTTTACCTAATTGAACTAACTTTTTGTGTACCTCTTCTAATGTTTTTGTCCCTTTATTTATAAATTCGTTTGTATCCTTGCCCATTAAGATTTGTATTGATCGGTTGCTTTTCATTTGTATAAGAGATTTTGTATAGCTTGTGTTTAAATTTTTTATGTCTCTTTGTTCTAAAGGGGAAAAGTCTGGTTGTTTTATTTTGAGTGGATGTCTGTTGTGTCCTTGAAACTTAATTGTATATTCTTCAATTTGTATTTGGCAGGGTTGCGTTATGGTTATTATTCCTTGGTGTTCGACTTTTGACGTTGAAAAACTACTTTCGCACGAAACATGTAATACTTGTGGGGTTTTCACCGAGAATAACCAAGTGTTAGGCCTGTTAAGTTTTATTAAGGTGTCCTGTGGAGATGTTTGTAGGTTAATCGGGCAGTCCATTTTATAGTTTAAAGGGTTTAGCAACATTTTAAGTACACACTCTTTAGTCGTTGTTGCCTGAGTCATTGGAACGTCTAGGGGCCCGATAAATGAGTCGAAATTTATATTTCGGCTAACTTTAATATACTTTTGATGGCTTTGTTCCTTTAATAGTACCAGAGTCTGTCTATTGTAGTTGATAGCTAAGTATGAATATTGTATATTGGGTATCGCCGAAAGTCCGCTATTAGTGTGGACTGGATAGCACCATATTTGAAAATATTGCATTTTCGGAAGGTCGAATATGGGTAGTTCTATCTTTATTATCAGTTTGTCATGAAGAAGATGTGTTTTAATTTTGGTTGTCTGATATAACGTTGGCAAGCAATCTTGGCAAAGAGATGTTGTTTTTAGATATATTTTATTTAGAGTGTTTGGTGAAATAAGTAATGGATGTATTTTGTTGTTTTGTGTGGCTATTATTACGTCAAGTAGGGTTTGTTGTCTTGATTCTAGTTCTATAACTTGAAGCAAGAGCGTGTAGAGTATGTCTTGGCGCATTTGTGTTTTTTCTATTTGATCGGTTACGTTTTCTAATTCGGTTATTCGGTATCCTATCTGTTGTTGATTAGTCATTAAAACGGACAAGGGTTTTTGTATTTTATTCAAAGTCGAGTTTACTACACTGACTTGCTGTTTTTCGAGTTCAATTAGTTCGTTTTCTTTCAATTCCAGTTTTCCTAACTTACTATATACCTCTTCTTCGTTAGCGTGATCCATTGTACCAAACAAGTAATGTAATGCGCTTCCTATACCGTCGAATATAGATCGTTTCTGACGTGGCGTATTTATTAGTTCCCGGATTGTTTGTGTCCTAGCCTTTATTTGCGAGATTACTGCCTGTATGTGTCGTTCCTGGGGTTCACAAGTGCCTCCCTTTGTTTTGTATTGATTGCATAGGCGAGAACTGAGATAGTCTGCATATTCGGCTACTGTAGTTTGGTTGTCCAATTCGGAGAGGTCGATTTCCGTTAATACGCTCCAAGAACTTTGGTATAACCATAGTTCGCCCAGTTCCTCGAAAACATCCCCTGTGGCATTTAGCTGGGTTACATTTAGGAGTTGCTCCATGGAAATTCCCTGGGTTAGGCCTATCGCCATTAAAATTAAGCACCACTCCATTTTGCACTGTGAAAAATACGTAGATATGATGGACGTCATTAAAGTGGAATATTTAAATTTTCGTTTTTATTATCAAATTTATAAAAAAATTTTTTTTTTTTTTTTTATTTTGTTTTTATTATTTGTTTTATTCGTAATATGGTTTTAACCTGTTGTTATGTATAACTATTCGTTTGTTTCCTACTTGTACCTGTGTATTGACAGGTCCTTTTACAGCAATCACCCGGTAAGGTCCTCGCCAAATGGGAGCTAATTTACCCTTTCTATTTTCATTTTTTACTAGGACCTGATCTCCTACATGAAAATTCTGTGGTCGTATTGAATGATCGTAATAAGCCTTTGATTGTTGTTTGCTCTTTAATAGGTTATGTCTGGCAATTGCATATGATTTCTGCAGTTTGTGTTTGAGTACGTGGTAGTAACTTTCGTGGTTGTAAATGGGTTCTGGCTCACGCTTTAAATTAGATGGGATATCCGATGTGAACCCATATAAGCACTCCATTGGTGTGAGTTTTGTGCTATCATGGAAACTGTTGTTATATACAAATGTTGCTGTTCGTATATATTGATCCCAGGAGTGCGGGTTTCCATCACAAATGCTTCGTAGGTATTCAACTATTGGTCTATGTGCTCGTTCAAGAGCACCATTGGATTGCGGGTGGTAAGCTGAAGTTTGTAGCTTTTTAATTTTTAATAGCTTACAAAGGTCTTTAAAGAGGTCGCTTAAAAAGTTTGTCCCCTGATCGGTTACTATTTGTTTTGGAATACCATAGCGCGTAATAATTTGGTCGAATACCATTTGAGCCACTGTTTGGGCTTCTGCATTTGGGATGGCGTAGCAGTCTACCAGTTTGGTGAGGTTATCTTGAAACGTAAGAATATATTGATTATTTGTTAAAGTTTGTTGTAATGGTCCTACGATATCCAAATATATCTTATCAAAAGGCTTTTCCGCGATGTCTGTTACAACCATAGGCATTTTTGTTGGCATTGATGATTTCATTATTTGGCATTTTTTACATTTTTTTATGTAAGTTTTAATGTCGTACAGCATTTTTTTCCACCAATATTTACGACGAATTTTTTTATACGTTTTCAGTACACCTTGGTGACCCCCAAAAATAGAATCGTGATAGTCCTTAAGGATAATTTGTATCTCCTCAGGCTTACTCAAAACTTCTACTTTTAAGTTTTCCTTTAGTATGTTGGGTTTAGATTCTTTGTTCACACTCGTGTTATTCTGTTCGGTTAGACTGCTGTCTGTGTCTATTGTAGCAGGTACTTTTAAACTTTTTGACTGCGCTCGAGTTATGGCATAGCATTTTAGTTGGTTTGCTTCAGATGCCGTAATACTTTCTTCTGGTCTAGTGTGTATAATAGCTGTTGTAATAAACTTGGTACTATCGTTTATTTCCGATGGTATTCGGCTTAAAGCATCTGCGTTGGTATTGTATTTTCCCGGTTTATATTCGATTTTATAATCATACTCCGAGAGCTTGTGGTGAAACCTTACCAGTCGCGTGGTAGGATCTTTGGTGTTGAACACGCCTTTAAGTGGTTTATGATCTGTATAAACCGTGAATGGTCGTCCCTGTAGGTAGCATCTAAAATTTTTTGTAGCCCACACAATCGCCAGAAGTTCTTTTTCTATTGTCGAGTATTTTTGTTCGGCTTTGTTTAGAGTTCGGCTCGCATAAGCAATTGGCTTATCCCTTCCTACTTCGCCTTGGGAAAGTACAGCACCAATGGCATCATTGCTCGCGTCTGTTGTAAGATTGAAGGGTCTGGCAAAATCTGGATAAATTAGGAGGGGGGGTGAAATGAGTTAATTTTTTATTTTTTGAAATGCTTCTTGACATTTCTCTGTCCATTTAAATTTAACGTCCTTGCGCAGTAGGTTGGTAATTGGTTTCACTATTTTAGAAAATGCCGGTATAAACTTTCGGTAATAATTTGCAAGGCCCAGAAACGATTGAAGTTGACGCACCGTTTTTGGCACTGGAAAATTTTTAACACTTTCTGTTTTCTTGGGATCGGGGAGTGCTCCTTTCTCTGAGCAGATATGTCCTAAATAAACTATTTCCTTACATAAGAACTGGCACTTTTCAGGCTGGAGTTTAAGGTTATTTTGCCTTAGCTTGGAGAAAACTTTTACTAGTTTTCTATTATGGTCCTCCAAGTTTTTTCCGTAGATGACTATGTCATCCAAATACACGAAGCATTCAATGCCTTGTAAGCCTGTTAATACATAGTTCATCAACCGTTGAAACGTGGCTGGGGCTCCTTTTAATCCAAAAGGCATACGTTTGAACTCGTAATGCCCATAGTTTGTGCTGAAGGCCGTTTTGGGTCGATCTCTTGGGTGAACTTGTACCTGGTGATAATCACTGGCGAGATCCAGTGTCGTAAAATAACGTGAATGACCTAATTGATCCAATATGTCCTCAATTCGTGGTAATGGGTAAGCGTCGCCAATAGTTTTTTCATTTAGTTTACGAAAATCTACTACGACTCGCCATCTTTTTTCTCCATCTGGTCCTGCTTTTTTGGGAACTACTAAAAGAGGCGAATTCCATGGACTTTTGCTTGGTTGAACTATATCGTCTCCTAACATTTCTTTAATTTGGTCATTTATTATTTGTCGTTGTGTCTCAGGCAACCTATACATTTTCTGATTTATTGGGGCTTGATCTTGAATGAGTGGTATTTCATGCGATACAGCCCCAGTGTTTGTCAGTTTGTCACCTTTTAGGTGGAATATGTCATTAAATTCGCGGCAAAGATCTAGTATGGATTTTTTTTCTTCATCATTTAAAGTGTGTCTGACTTTAATTTCCTTTTCGAGTTTAGTCATTCGTAAATTAATTTCCTCTGAGTATATTTTATTGAACAAAATTTTTTTAACACAGTCTGTATCAGTATCTTTCTCATCATTTATTTTTAATTGTACCTTTGATGTATTGGTAGTGTTAATTTCGTTTAGTATTGGAACTCTTTCGTATCCCAGTGCAGACGCCAGTTTTAGAGTAAGTTTAGCAAGCCTTACTGTATTATTTGTGGTATTAAGGACGCCTACTAAGGGCTTTTTATTGCCTGTGGGTAGTATACAATTTGATAAAAGGACCCCTTCTAAAAATTCCTGTGATAGGCAGATCATTTCTTCTTTGAAATTAATTGGTAGCTCAATAATCTTATGACACCGCTCCGGTATGACGGCAGGTAAATTAAAAACAACTGTTCGTTCCATGACTTCATGTATTTGGCTTTGATTATTGTCTTCGGTTAAGCAGCCAGCTTCCCTTATGGAAGAAGCCTTAAAGACATTACAGGTGGTTTGTATTACCTCCTTCGGCTCCACCTTGTCAGTGTAATGTCCTATTTCGACTGCCCTCTGACAGAGTATTTGATTATTACTCTCAATCATAGACAAGCAAAACTCTTCTGCGCTCGACTCTGTACGAGTGAACTTGAATTGCTTTAAAGTGGTTTTAGTGGGATCTTGGCCTCCGTGATTTTTAGGTTTTTCTCTAATGTAATTATGTCTATTTTTCATGGGTATTTGCAGTTCTTCACTGTTAAACTTTGTACGTGGAAATATCAGACGATCATTCGGTCCATCGACATTTCAGTGTTTGGAAAGGAAGTCATTTCCTAATAGGCCATCGTCCGACATGCCACTAATACCATTTATCACTTGAAAAGTGCAAGGGTAATTTTTTTTGGAGTTTATAGTTATATTTCCCTGACAGTTCCCTAGGGTCGTGCCCTTACCAAAGCTGTTTGTAGAGTGCATTTATTAATTTTTTCTATTTTTGTGTCTTCTTTTATACTACTTTTCTTAATTAAACTAACCTCCGCACCCGTGTCCACTATAAGACTTACTGTGTCTGGATTTGCGATATCTATAGGCACTCTTATGGTGGGTACGGATGTAGGTGGCTGCAGTTCCCCTGTTTTACTAATGTGTTCTTTTATTGTCGAGTCGGGGAGTTGTGACTCGACCGCGACTCGTTTCCCTGATTCATGGCTTCCCAACGTTGTTTTTGTTGGCATTCAGCTACTAAATGACCATTCCTTCCGCAAAAATCGCATCTAATGCGCACATTGTAAATTCGCGGAATATTTGGGGTTCTCGTGTCCCTGTTATAACCGCTGTTCCCTGCGTGTATTTTTTGCGTACTGTCAGTGTTATACTTATTGTAGTTTCCTGCCAAATTTCTATTGAACTGTTCACCTGGTCTGTATTGTTCGTTGCTTAAGTGTCTGGTATTTGTGTTGTTTAATCGTCGACAGTCTCTAATGTCATGGTTATATATTTTGCAATTAGAGCAAAATGGTGTATTTTTCCTAGTCAAACATTCTGTATAAGTGTGACCTTTTTTCCTACAAAAATTGCAAGTAATTTTTGCGGCTAAATGTTCGGCAGCTCTAATAGACCTATTTAGAGCCTGGCTGGGTTGTTGGGGGTATCCATTAGAAGGACATTCATTGAATTTCCATTGTGGAATCGCAGTTGATGCTGTTGATAAATTTGGGTATGCTGGATACATTTAGGCAGTCTGAATAGGCAAGGCCGTTTGTTGTAATTTTTCCATATCTAGTGCCTTTCGTACTAATAAGTCTAAGGGCTCATCCTTTATTGTTAGTAAGTACTGGCTTAAGTATGGATTCGTAACCGAGCTTTTTAGAGAGTTCTTTGCAAAATCTTCTAATTGTGTTATCACGGGTGCAACTGTTGCACCATATTTTATTCTCGCCGCTTCCTTACATTGTTGTAGTATGTGGCTTATTCGTGCCGTATAGGCAATAAGAGTTTCGTTTGGATGTTGTCGTAAGGTCAGTAGTTTGTTTACTAATTCTTGGTATGTTTCTCTAGGTAGGTATGTGCGGCTTAATAGTGTTTCAATATCCTGAAACGAAGTGGGTGGGTTTGAGGCCACTAATTGATAAGCTCCCCCTCGTAGTCTTGTTGGTATTATATTTAGAAAGGCTTCCCGTTCTCTGTCTTCTAGACAGTCCAGTACCTTTTTCGAACAACCTAAAAACATTTGAAGGTCACTCACTACTAGGGGGCTTTGGTCACCAGAAAATATGGGAACCAATTGAGCCGTGAGCTTAGCGATTTTTGAATAATCTATTGCCATTTTTTTTTTTTGTTTGCTGAATCTATTCGTACCGAACTGATAAGGTCTTGTTCTGACTTAGACAGTGAAACACTTAACCAATTCAAACTAACACTTAAGTTACTATCACCTTCTATTTTTGTACAATTATTGTACAAGCTAGAGCTATCTTCACTTACTTTGAAAGAGTGTGAGTGGGTTTGAAATTTTACCAATTCTTGCTTGAAGTTTTCCGAATCTTCTCTAAATTTTTTTATTTGTTCTAATCTTTCTTCTTGTGTTTCAGTTAGTTTTTTTTTTATCCGATCGCAAGTAATCGTGGATAATTTCTCACCCCCTTGCACTCTTTCAATTTGCTGTGTTAAATAGGATTTTAAGTTAATACCGGAATCGTCGCGTACCTTTCCGCTCCTAAGTCTTTTTGGTGACCTCGGTGTAGAGCTTTGCATTTACAGTTGATGGTTTTTGCTTCGTTGTTGCTGTTGTTTATTTTTGTTTTGGGTGACCTCGGTGTAGAGCTTTGCATTTACAGTTGATGGTTTTTGCTTCGTTGTTGCTGTTGTTTATTTTTTTTTTGGGTGACCTCGGTGTAGAGCTTTGCATTTACAGTTGATGGTTTTTGCTTCGTTGTTGCTGTTATATATTTTTTTTTTTTTTTTGGTGACCTCGGTGTAGAGTTGATGGTTTTTGCTTCGTTGTTGCTGTTGTTGTTTTTTAATGCGGCAACTGATTGGTGTTTGGTGTAACTATTTTATGTTGGTGTTTTTGGTTTAGACGTTGATTTCTCTATCCTTAAATGTGAGATTATAGCGCTGTCAATAAAAGGAACGTATTGTTGTTGTTGTTTAGTTGTTTTTTAGTTGTTGTCTGTGTGTTTGGTAAACCACAATTTATTTTCACTTCATAGTTTTTTTTTGTTTTTTTTTTTTTTTTTTTTTTCTTTTGGTCCGACAGACCGGCTGCGCCAATTGTTATAAAATACAAACTCCACTTTTAATTTCAATTAGAACAACTGACTTCTTTTTTGTCTTAACATAAGCTTAAATATGCTAACTAAAAAGGTGAACTAAACCAATATACACACACACACACACACACACACCTTGGTCACAAACAATCTTGGCTCCGCACTCAACTCAGCAGCGACTTAAGAAATACGACTCCGCTAGCTTGATCGACGCCAGCTGAAGCACGTATTTCCAAAATGCTGATGTCGTTAGTGCAATGAACTGACTGCTCGTGGCCATAGCTTGCACAAACCATTGGCCCTGAACTCGGTTAGCTTCAATGACAATGAAACTGTATCCGTTCCAGTGACCATGGGATCATAAAGCTAGTTTGCAGTCTATTGAACGCAACACTTTACTGGATTTAAGATACTTTCATATTGCGTTTTAGAGGCTTCTTTCGCACGTTCCTGATTCTGTCTTACTAACTCATGTGCTTTTTTACCGGCCCACACTTGCGTTTCAAGTTGAACGGCATTTCGGAATCAAACCTGTACAATGTTCGGAAAGGCGTCCGCTTTGTTGATACATGTACTGTGTTGTTATGTACATGCAACGCACTTGCCAACCATTGATCCCAGTTTGACCCATCTTCTTTCGCGAAACTCCGCAAATATTCCGCTAAAGGTCTCTAGTGAACCATTTGCTTGCGGATGGTATGGTGTCATGTACAATTTCTTTATACCTAACATTTAACATACGTCCGAGAAAAGACGTGAAATAAAGTTTGACCCATGATCGGTTATTAACATTCTTGGCACATTGTGACGCGTCACAATCTCGTTAAACAATGCTTTTGCCACGGTGCTTGCCTCCGAATCTGGTATTTCAACACAAACCATGTACTTAGAAATATCGTCTTTAATATTACCCGATATTGTCTCTGGCAGAATACCCACTATGTCCATATAAACTTTATCAAATGGTCGTGTTGGTGTATCTGTTTACCTGACATTTCCTGCAGTTCTTTACATATTCTTTAATTTTCCTCTGCATCCCTTTCCACCTGTATTCTTTTCTTATCCTGAACAGAGTTTTTAAGGCTCCTTGATGGACTCCTAATGGTGATTTGTGAAAATCCTTCAATATTGGTTCTGTTTCTTCTGAAAAGAACCCTTTTGGTTCTTTATCTAATGTTTCTTCCCCCTGCTCACTTTCGACTTCTGAGATATTTTCTGTCTATTTGCTCGCCGGCTTTTGTTTTGGATCTCGTCTACACTATTATACCCTGCTCTTGTTGCGAAATCCTACGCAACAAGATTCAAGCGTTTGCATTCAAATTCCTTTTTCGTGGTTTATATATTATTTCAAAATCATACTCTGATATCTTGTGTTTAAATCTGGCTAATCTTGATGTTTAGTCGTTCAAATTCGCTATGCCTCTCAAGAGTTGGTGATCCGTGTAAATTTTGAATGGTCTACCTAATAAATATGCTCTAAAATTTCTTGTTGCCCATACAATTGCTAAAAATTATTCTATTGTCGAACACCCTTTTTCTGCGCTATTTAATGATCTACTTGCGAAGGCAATTGTTCTATCTTCTCCTACTTCACCCTGTGATAAAACTGCTTCAATCGCTTCTCCACTTGCGTCAGTCGTTAGTAAAAATGGTCTCTCAAAATCGGGATAAGCTAACACTGGTGATGAAGTTATAGCCCCTTTTATCTTTTCAAATGCTTCTTGACATTTTTCCGACCATTGAAATTTTGTGTCTTTCTTTAACAAATTATTTATAGAGGATGCCAATTGTGACATATTTTTTATGAATTTTCTGTAATGATTTGCTAAGCCTAAAAATTCTTGAACTTCCTTTCTATTTCTTTATATGGGAATATTTTTTACGCATTCTAACTTTTGTGGACCGGGTAAGGCCCCTAACTCTGAACATTTTTGTCCTAGGTAGGATATCTCTCTACGAAGAAATTGACACTTTTTCGTATTTAATTTCAAACAATTTTTCCTTAGTCTCTGGAATACTTGAGCTAGCCTTGTGTTGTACACAAAACAATCTATACTCTGTAATCCCGTCAGTATATGATTCATCAGTCTTTGGAAAGTTAATGGAGCTCCAGTGAGTCCGAATGACATTCTATTGAATTCATAATGCCCAAATGCTGTACTAAACGCCGTTTTTTCTCTATCGTTTTTGTTTACAAGTACTTGATGGTACCCACTAGCCAAATCCAGAGTTGAAAACTATCTACAGTGCCCTAATTGATCTAATAAAGGGTGATTTTTTAAGAGCTTGATAACTTTTTTTTTAAAAAAAACGCATAAAATTTGCAAAATCTCATCGGTTCTTTATTTGAAACGTTAGATTGGTCCATGACATTTACTTTTTGAAGATAATTTCATTTAAATGTTGACCGCGGCTGCGTCTTAGGTGGTCCATTCGGAAAGTCCAATTTTGGGCAACTTTTTCGAGCATTTCGGCCGGAATAGCCCGAATTTCTTCGGAAATGTTGTCTTCCAAAGCTGGAATAGTTGCTGGCTTATTTCTGTAGACTTTAGACTTGACGTAGCCCCACAAAAAATAGTCTAAAGGCGTCAAATCGCATGATCTTGGTGGCCAACTTACCGGTCCATTTCTTGAGATTAATTGTTCTCCGAAGTTTTCCCTCAAAATGGCCATAGAATCGCGAGCTGTGTGGCATGTAGCGCCATCTTGTTGAAACCACATGTCAACCAAGTTCAGTTCTTCCATTTTTGGCAACAAAAAGTTTGTTAGCATCGAACGATAGCGATCGCCATTCACCGTAACGTTGCGTCCAACAGCATCTTTGAAAAAATACGGTCCAATGATTCCACCAGCGTACAAACCACACCAAACAGTGCATTTTTCGGGATGCATGGCCAGTTCTTGAACGGCTTCTGGTTGCTCTTCACTCCAAATGCGGCAATTTTGCTTATTTACGTAGCCATTCAACCAGAAATGAGCCTCATCGCTGAACAAAATTTGTCGATAAAAAAGCGGATTTTCTGCCAACTTTTCTAGGGCCCATTCACTGAAAATTCGACGTTGTGGCATATCGTTCGGCTTCAGTTCTTGCACGAGCTGTATTTTATACGGTCTTACACCAAGATCTTTGCGTAAAACCTTCCATGTGGTCGAATAACACAAACCCAATTGCTGCGAACGGCGACGAATCGACATTTCACGGTCTTCAGCAACACTCTCAGAAACAGACGCAATATTCTCTTCTGTACGCACTGTACGCATTCGTGTGGTTGGTTAAATGTCCAATAAAGTAAACTGAGTGCGAAACTTGGTCACAATCGCATTAATTGTTTGCTCACTTGGTCGATTATGTAGACCATAAATCGGACGTAAAGCGCGAAACACATTTCGAACCGAACACTGATTTTGGTAATAAAATTCAATGATTTGCAAGCGTTGCTCGTTAGTAAGTCTATTCATGATGAAATGTCAAAGCATACTGAGCATCTTTCTCTTTGACACCATGTCTGAAATCCCACGTGATCTGTCAAATACTAATGCATGAAAATCATAACCTCAAAAAAATCACCCTTTATAAGTAGTTGCATGAATATCAAATATCTTATATAAATGTAAAACAAAGAATTATTTTTGTAATATTTACGTATGTAATAAATTTATATAATCATTGAGCCTTGAGTGAATGTTTCTGTATTAGTGTGAACATAAACTAGTAAGAAAGATGTCTCACTTTTATTCGAGAACACCACTTCCTTATCTCTTATTTCTATGCCTACACAATATTTAATAAATTTTGCTTAAAAGTTATTCTATTTTGTGTGAAATCTATTCGAGCAAATACGGAATTAAACGCTGAGCTTATATTACAGATCGGATCATTTCGGCCACAGTTAGTTCTATGGTACGGAATGTGAAAGAAATCCCTTTGTCTAAAATGCCTTTCAGGGACATAGATTCTAAAAAGTGCAAGAAGAGGGTGTGCATTCAATATGGTTCATCAAAAGATCGCGAGCAAACATGATTAAAAAATACTTTCGTCTAGAAGCTAAAGTGCTAAGGCCAAGAAGGGAACATCTAGATGAGTAATTTGGCACAAAATCCCAGTTTAGTTACTAATTACAAACCGAGTAAAACGTCTCTGTACTTTCTCAAGTCTTGCTTTGTGTATTTCATAATATGTATCCCATATTACACAACTATATTCTAATACTGATCTTATTAGAGATATATGTAAAGTTTTAAGGTGTATTTGTCGAAGAATTCTTTTGTATTGCGCCTTAGAAATCCAATCATTGCATTAGACTTGCTGATAATGGTACCGTAATGGCTGGCAAACGTAATCCTTTTATCAAATAATACTCCTAGGTCAGATTTATACTCAACTCGCAGGAGTTCATTCATTGTAATTGAGTACTCAAAAATAAAGGCATCTGTTTCATATAAAACGACATTATGTTGCATTTGGAAATGTTTAAATGTAGTTTATTAACCGTACACCAGTTATGAACACTGTCTAAGTCATGTTGCAGAAGCAAGTGATCAGCATGTGAATGTACAGATTTAAATATTTTAACATCATCAGCGTACATAAAACATTTGGAGTAATGTATGTAGTTTGGAAAATCATTTATAAATAAAACGAACAAAAGTGGTCCAAGATGGCTACCTTGCGGTACACCTGCAAGGTTCATAATATCCTTTGAAAAGCTTTTGCCTATACGGACAATTTGGCATCGACCTGTGAGGTAGTCCTTTATCCAGAATAATATATATCCAGGATAATAATTTGGTTTCCTGATTCTAATTAATTTTTTATGAAATGAGAAACAAAGTAAGATTTGTCGATGTGGATTTTCCAGACACAAAGCCATGCTGATTTTCAGATATTGAGTTATTTAAGCAGGCATGTTGCATCTCGTGCAACAGTTAGAGTTGCCATCTCGGGCAGCTACTGAATAGCATTCGTTTTCTCAAATTTTTTACAGATATTCGGAGTTGCCATCTCGGGCAATTTCTGAATAATATTCGTGTTCTCAATTTTGTACGGATATTCAGAGTAGCCATCTCGTGCAACTACTGCATAGTATTTGTTTCTCAAGTTTTTTTTTACGAATGTTCAATGTTGCCATCTCGTGTAACTACTAAATAGTATTTGCTTCTCAAGGTTTAGATTTTTCTCAAATTTATCAAATACTGAAATACTTTTCTCAAATACTGTATAGTATTCGTTTGCCGATTTTATCAAGTTGGTAACATTGCGTTACAAATCACATTTAACAATATTTATATTTCATATTATATCTACTTGATAGAATAATATTATTATTAATAATACTGTATAATTCACTATAATAAATCATACTATAGAATTATACTAAGTGTATCATAGAAATATATTAATAATAAAATATATTAGTAATAATATACTTATCATTTAAACTATACAATCAGCCACAGATAGGCTACACACAACATAACATACATAAAATAACAACAACCACTGCAACTAGCCAAGCCAGTAGGCTACCAACAACACGACATACACAAAATAACAACAACCATAGCAACTAGCCAAACCAGTAGGCTACCAACAACACGCCATACTCAAAATAACAACAACCACAGCAACTAGCCAAACCAGTGGGCTACCAACAACACGACATACACAAAATAACAACAATCACAGCAACTAGCCAAACCAGGAGATTACCAACAACACGACATACATAAAATAAATGACAAACAAACAACAGTACCAAAATAGACTCTGCATAAGGGCAACAACAAAATCAATGTGCCCATAGCCAGCAAGCACTATTTGTATACGCATAGGAAAATAGAATATAGTTCGCAAAGGGTTTTCTTTACGAGTCACGTAAATAGAGACCACAAAAATGGTGAGGGCAGCATTTCTTTCTTTAGGTAAGCTCACGATCTCTGCTTCGATCGAGCGTAAGGTTTTCCTCGAAGCAGAGTAGTAGCTGTTGCCTCGACCGACTGCAAAGTCTTGTCCATGGCACTGTCTCGACCGACCTAGGTCTTCCTCGGGGCAGCGACGCAGGCACTCACTACCGCGCCACGTATGCTCTCCTCTTTGTTTGTATTTTCTGACCGCGTCACTGCCTCGACCGACCACTAGGTCTTCCTCGGGGCAGCGACGCAGGCACTCGCTATCGCGTCACGTGTTCTTTTCTTCTTTTGTTACCGCGCCACTGCTTTGACCGACCTAGGTCTTTCTCGGGGCAGCGACGCAGGCACTCACTACCGTGTCACGTAGTCTCTTGCCCTTTTGTTGGTAATTTCTGGCCGCGTCACTGCCTCGACCGACCACTAGGTCTTCCTCGGGGCAGCGACGCAGGCACTCGCTACCGCGTCACTATTATCTTTTTCTTTTTGTATTTTCTGACCGCGTCACTGCCTCGACCGACCACTAGGTCTTCCTCGGGGCAGCGAAGCAGGCACTCGCTACCGCGTCCCGTGCTCTCATCTTTTTTTATTTACCGCGTCACTACCTCAACCGACCATAAGATCTTCTTCGGGGTTGCGACTCCGGCAAACGCTGCAACGTTTTCTGCTGCGGCTAATTTAATTTAATTACAAGATTTTATGGGAGCGTTCCATCTTTAGCCTTAGCAACTGCTTACCGATTACCGGAGCGCTCACCAACTTAATCCCGAGGTAGCTACTGATTACCGAAGTGCTTACCAACCGATTATTGAGGCAGTCACTTATTACCGAAGTGCTTACCAACCGATTACCGAGGCACTTACTAATTACCGAAGCGATTACCAAGTGATTACCAGTTTCTAAAGCGATTGCCGACTACCGCAGTGCTACCAACCGATTACCGAGGCAACTACACTGTACTGATTACCGAAGTGCTTACCAACTGATAACCAAGACACTCTTTGGCTACTGAAGCGATTACCAAGCGGTTACCGAGTGCTCAAATACTTACTGAGACACTAGCAAGCTCCAGAGAGCTGACCAACCGATTACCGAGGCACTTACTGGCTACTGAAGCGATTACCAACCGAATACCAAAAGACAGACCGTAACCCACCAGTACCCACTCCAACTCCTATCTGAGGCTGCTTATTTAACATACTAAGTTGGCAAATTGTTCAATAAAAGGAATATTTGAATTATTGAAAAACCTGCGTGTTTTTATTTCAACATAATTTGTTAAAGTTAGTGGATCTTTTATAAGATCCTGGGGCGGCTGAGTTTTACCTCAGCCTTCGAGAAAACCATGTCACAAGTTTCTCAAATTTTTTACACATATTCAGAGTTGTCATCTCGTGCAACTACTGAATACTCTTTGTTGCTCAAGTTTTTCAAGTGTTTCAATTTTTCTCAAATTTTTTACAGATATTCTCGTGCAATTACTCAATAGTATTCGTGTTCTCAAATTTTTATGAATATTCAGAGTTGCCATCTCCCGCAACTACTGAATAGTATTCGTTTTCTCAAATTTTTTACGAGTAGTCAGAGTTGCTATCTCGTGCAACTACTGCATACTAGATTTTTGGTTTTAAAATCAGCTTTCTCGATGAACAATAGTTGGCAAGCTCGCGCAGCTACTGTGTCTAGTCTCAAATCTTTTAACTCTACTAAAAGTGGTTCGAATTGGATTTTCGATCTCCCCGAGTACTCAGATCCTCAGCCAAAATGAAAGTCAAGGCAAAATTCATTTTTGCATCCGACAATCTGGTTCAATTTTGCTCTAAATTTGAAACCATCTCCGTCGACGATCACTCTGACTCCAGTGTATACGTTCAGCTACTCGATCTAGATCAAAGATGGGCTAGACTGAACGACGCCTATGCAGAAGTCATGATCGCTAATGAGGCGGAAGTAGATGACACCTTTAAAGCCTTCACGAGAAAGAAATACAGCTCGTGTGTTGAAACGTATCACCAATGCAAGACACATATGATGGATCTGGGAAAAATGTTTGAGAATGAGATGGTCAAACCATCTCATAGCTCATGGCTAAATAACTCTCAAAACAACGCCGGTATCAAAGTGCTGCTTTATGATACACAGACATTTTACCGTAGCTACAAAGACTGGCCATCCTTCCGGGATATGTTTACGGCAGTCTACACGAAGCACCAAACTCTCACTTCCTTCCAGAAACCGATATGAAAATTAAAGGATACAGGTAGATAACCAGCTAAAAATCCTATTCGATATCGCATCTGCAACCACAGAGAACAGTGCATCAATCCAGAGGGTCCAGTCGACAATCAATGACTGCCTTGCCATGCTCTCAGCCCAAGGGGTTTGCATTGATCACTGGGACCCCATACTCGTTTATTTGTGCTCAACAAAATTCCCGGAGGAAACGTTAGCACTCTGGGAATAATCTCTTACCTCTAGAAAAGAGATCCCCACTTGGGTACAGATGGACGAACTAAATAGCGTTAAAGGAGCCAAGCCCAAATGGGCACAACCTGTACCTCAAAATAGGCACCCTCAAACCGTCTCGAATAGCCGAAACCCTAACGCATGGGGACAGAATAAGTTCTCAAATTTTTCAGAATTTTCAGAAAACATCTCAATCAAATGCTCAACATAAGCCCAATGTGCAAAATTATCACGCCGAAAATAACGCACACCCTAATTACTCTTTTTGCCCAACCTGCAAGCAAAATCATTCTCTCAGAGTATGCATATGTTAAACGAGACAAGTTTTGCTCCAACTGCTTGGCATCATCGCATCTCAAAGCCCAGTGCAAAAGCGTATTTTTGTATCTTAGTCGCAAGAAGCAGCATCATTCCATGCTTCACGTTCCGACTCCCGATCAGACTCATGTTAGTGACAATCTACCTTCTTCCTCAAGAAAAATTCCTATCAGTTTAATGCATACTCAAACATTTAACCCAATTGCCAATTCAGGGCAAGAATCATCTTTTGTAATTTAGGAAGATGTAGCTGAAGTGTCCTCTCACTTTGCAGCGAATAAAGACAAAGTCGTCTTACCCACCGCTCTGGTTCACATTCACCATCTTGGCGACTTATTTACTCTATGAGCGCTGATCGACCAAGGATTGCAAAGAACTTTTCTTTCAGAAAAAGTTCGGAATCGCCATGTATTGCCATCAAGAAAAGTCCACGCCAACATCTCTGGAATGGGTGGCAACGTAATTGGCAGCTTACAAAAAGTTTGTTCGTTCAAGCTCGTGACGAAATGTCTCTAATTTCAACTTGAGGTAGAGGCGATAGTGCTCCCTAAGCTCACCAATTTCTTGTCGACCTATCCTCTCGTGTGACTGAATTTTAAGGAAATAGAAGATATTGCACTCGCTGACCCCAATTTGCACGTCCCAGCGTAAATCGACATGATCATTGGCAGTGATATTCTGCCACAGATCATGTTCGAGGGGTTAAAATTAAACATTTTTGGTAGTCTGATGGCCCAAAATACTGTTTTCGATGGTACCTTAGCGTCCCGGTTGGCGCCCAAGTGTGCTCCTTCTCAGCCCAAGTTTCATGCCCGAATGAACCCTCTTTTAACGAGCTCCATCAAAAATGTTGGGGAACAGAAGCGGTGGCCAATGTGCGGACCATCTCAGAGATAGACCAATACTGCGAGGACCTGTTCCAAAAGACGACAACTCGTCAGTCTGATGGACGATATGTAGTTCGGCTTCCATTCAAGAAACAGTTTCCTTCTCAACTGACACTGGGCAACTCGCGGTATCTTACACTCAAGCAGTTTAACCAAATGGAAGTAAACTTAAAGAAAAAACCGATTTGCAAAAGCAATATCATAGTGTTCTGGAAGAATACCTAACCCAGTCCCATATAAGAAAAACCTGTTCTCGAGAAGTTTCACGCGATGGCAAATTTCTCACATTTTATTTGCCTCATCACGTGGTAATAAAACCCGATAGCACTTCCACTAAAGTGTGGGTGGTATTTAATGTGTCTAAGTCTACCCAAAGTGGGTTCTCTTTAAATGATGTGCTCTGCATCGGACCTGCAAGCCGATTTAATGAATGCCAGTCTGAATTGGCTCCTCTATTGATTTGTTTTCAACGGCGATATCGAGAAAATGTATCGGCAGATTATCGTCCATGAAGACGATCGTGAATTCCAAAGGAATCTATTTCGCACGAACCCAAGTAACCCTGTTGAAGATTTTGCTCTTCAAACTCTTACATTCGGAGTTAATTGTGCACCCTATTTGTCACTTCACGCTCTGCACCAGCTCGCAGAAGATTGCAAAATCCTCAAACGCGAGACTTAAGTCGATGGCGTGCTCTCAGGAGGCCACGATATTCGTTCTGCTCTGAACGCACAAAATCAGCTCATCGATGCCCTAACGTCAGCCGGACTTTCACTCAAAAAATTTACGGCAAATCATCCAGACCTACCCAGCCATCTGACTAAGGATGATTTTCACTATGAAGATTTCCTCCGGTTTTATGATGCAAGTGCCACTTTAACTCTAGGCATCAGATGGAATGCTCTGAGTGAATCATTCTCTTATAACGTCAAACCAATTTTCTCTACAACGTCTCTACAAAAAGGCAAATTCTCTCTGCGATAGCAGCACTCAAACAAAGACTCTTTTACAGCAATTTTGGCTGGAAGGCGTCGACTGGGAAGAATGCGTAAAGCCATTATCTCTGGCTAAATGGAATGCATTCATCAAATCCTCGATGGAGCGGTTTTTTTCCAAAAAATCGTTTTCAGCTCCACGGGTCTTGCGATTCTTCTGAAAAAGTATGTTGTGCTACTCTCTAAACACGCAATGAAGAATCCCACTCTAAAATTTCTGCCTATTTGCTCGTCGCTAAAAGTAAAGTGGCACAAATGATAAGTTTACCCTGATTTGAACAATGCTCGGCAGTTATTCTGTCGAAACTGGCTAAACATGTGCTATCGCAACTCGAGTTACCACCACATGAACTCTTCCTCTGATCAGACTCGTCAACAGTTTTGGCATGGCTAGAAAAAAATCCATATTCTTGGAAGACTTACGTTGCGAATAGAATCTCTGAAACTCGAAAAAATTTAAGCAATGCTACGTAGAAGCATGTTCCATCAGGAGAAAACCCTGCTGACCTCGGCACTCGAGACTACTCTCCTCAAGATCTCGAAAAAACACTCTATGGTGGCAAAGACCACAGTGGCTGCTTCAATCAAACGATCAATGGCCCCAGGTGCACCCAGTTCCCGCGGTTATACCGGAAACCAGAAAGGTTGAGGTTCTCCATGTATCTACTCCTGAAGACGGCAGTCTAAATAGGTTCTCGTCCTACCTACATACTTAGATTTGTCCAAAATTGTCTTCATAAAAAGCGCAAAGAGTTCACCAAAAAGGCGGCAGAATTCACTCAAGAAGAATTAAACGTCGTTAAAGTACGCCTCGTGAAACTGTCGCAGATTTTATATTACCCCGAAGCGTATAAAGATTTGCAGAACTCGAAACCAGTTTCAATGAAAAGTTCTCTGTTAACTTTGAATCCGTTTCTCGTCAAAGACTCCGTTGTACGAGTAAATGGGCGTCTAGCAAACTCTACTCTAAGTTATAATGAACGACATCCTGTAATTCTACCGGAAAAGTCACGACTATTTCACCTCTTTCTGGAGTTTACCCATAAAACTCTGCTCCACGCATAGCACCGATTAATGCTAAGGTCCGTGCGGCAGGAATTTTACATTCTAAAATTAAAAAACAAAATTAAAAAAGAAAATAAAACATTTCATTATGCAATGTAAAGTGTGCACCATTTACAAGCACAAAATGCACACACAAATTATGGCTGCTCTGCCTCCTGAGCGTGTCAGCTTTACATTACCCTTTACCGTCACCGAAGTTGATGTCGTCGGTCCCTTTCAACTGAAAGCATCAGCACTCAAAAAAGGTGCTCTGTTGAAAAGATACATCAGCGTATTCATATGCTTTTCAACTAAAGCCATACATCTCAAAGCAGTTTCGTACCTCACTTCCGAAGCATTTTGTGCAAAGTTTGCACAATTTGTTGGCCGACGTGGATTGCCAAAAAAGATCTTCTCTGACAATGGTCGTAACTTCGTTGGAGCGAATTAACTTCTCTTGAAAGAATATGAACAATTCATAACGATATTGTAACGGCACACTAAATGGTGGGTTCTTGCTTTCATGTTTGAAGGTGGCTTTGACTGGGAAGTTGAATCCACATTTGAACATGGAGGCCAGAATTCGCCATAACAGTGCCGTATGCAAACATGAGTGACATACTGGTCACACCACTGCTGACGGATTTGAGGTGTGACAGCTGACAGGACACTTTGACTTTGACAGATGACTTTTTGACTTTTACCGTCAACACCTTTACTGTGACAGCTGACAAATCCCTTTCACACTTGATAGATGTCATTGCCAGTTGACACTTTGACTGTTACCGGCAACACGCTTCCTGACAGAGGACTTTGACAGCTGACAGTTTTACTGGTCATTCAAATTTGAAATTGTTACGTCATTCCCATAATGCCGGATTATATTCTTCTATATCTGACATTTTTTTTTTTTTGGTCATTCAAATCTGAATTGCATCTCATACAAATTTGACTGTTGACTGATGTTATTTCTGACATTTTTCAAGTTAACTAAACTCTGACTGTTTCCTTATATTCAACTCGGAATATACAGTTCCGAACTTTCAAAGCTAACGGCCTTTTCGTACTTAAATTCTGACATTTCTAGTCATCCTTTACAGCTGACAGTATAGTTTTTTTTTTTATTTCAGACATTTTTTTTCCCTGTTTTCTTTCTTCTTTTGAATTAAATTCTCACATTCCCCTTAACTCGAATATGACAGTGTGTGGCCAGTTGTCACACTTCGCGTGCGATCGTGATGATTAGTTCTATTCGGACGTTGCAGGGACTGAAAGGGTCACATGGAGTGTGAGCCGTGTGAATATCCCTAATGATCAGACTGACGTGCAAATACCCTCAACATTGGACCATCAGTAATTTTGTTGCGTGTGTAAATAGCCAAACGATAACAAAGTATCGGGATGTCGAAATTTCCGCCACAGGAGAGAATTGGCGGGGTCTTGCTTTTTCTTTCCTTTTTGATGGTGCCACGGAACAGACACCAAGCGTCAGCTATAGATTTTACTGCAGTGTATCATTGCCAAAAGCAACAAGAGTAGGGTGTACTTTTTTCTATCTAACTGAGTCGCTACCGCTTGGAGCGGCTGTTGCACAACCAAAACCACTCCCAGTGCAGACCCACTGGAACCACAAGGAGCGGCGCCTACCAACCACAACCGCGCGCACCTTACCAGCAGCTCCTGGACAGTCAGACACCCAGCAGGCGAAATCAGTACCGGCAACAGCCTCTTGCACCAACTGCGGGTACAGTTACTGCGGTTACAGCCACTGGCCAGGTAACAACAACATCAGCCGAAGCGATTACAGCCTCCGTTAGCCAAAACAGCTGCGTCGCACCACAAAGGCAGCAACGTCAACGCCAGCAAGCGCACAAGTAAGCGTCCACAATAGCAGCACCAGCAGCCGCTGCACTTGGTGTAATCAACTTAAGATCAGTTGAAACATAATTTCTAGGAATTTTTATTGCGATTATTAACTGTTGGTCTCTATACTCCATAACTCCTATTTTAAGTAGCTTTTATTTATAAAAATCAATTTCATATAATTCTATTTCTTCTTAAGTTAATATGCTTGGGTGTATAATGTCATGTTTAGCTGATGGAATGTTGTCTTGGATATTATTTATCTTACTTTCTAGATATTTTAATTTTGACAATTGATCGGAGTATAATAAGCGACTGATAATTTCGTTTTCTATTTTCATAATTTCCTCCATTGTGCCTGTAATTTTAATTCTATCGCTTTTTATGGATTTTTTAAGTATTGTCATTGTTTCATTAAAGTGTCTGTTGATACTTATCTGTTTGTTTACAGAGTTAATAACGTTATGATTATTTTCGTCAACCACTCTTAAGTCTTCTAAAATGTCGATTCTGTCTTCATTATCCATGGTCCCGAACAACTATTTATACGCACTGCCAACAAAATTTATTAAACCTCTATTTTCCTGCATTTTATTTGGTGTTATAGATTTAATTTTAGCTCGAATGGATTCAACTTCTAAGTTTAAAAGATCTCTATTAAAAACAGCAATATGTTTTATGTTTATTGCAATTTGGTTTACTATATTATTTAGTTCATTCGGATCTATGATGTGTAAAACGGTGTATGTTTGATTTATCACCTCCACTTTTCTCAATTTTATTTTAAGGTATCATGTCTCCTCCTGTAACTGATACACCTGCAACAGCCCTTGTGTCGTTAAGATTGTCATCAAGAACACTATTATTTGGATGTATACCTGTAAATTTCAAGGGTCTTTTAATATTTGAAAAGTGAACGTTATGTAAAGGATTGATTCTGTAGTACGGTTCATCTTTATGCCTTAGGGTGTGTGTCAAAAGGAAACTTTTCACTCGTGGTAGGAAAGAAAATAGCAAGTTGAATAAAATTTGTGTGTGTTGAAATAAATTTGTTTTTTTGGTGTGTCAAATGGACGATGAAATTTTGACAATTACAAAAAATTTTGACGTTCAACATTTCGGTCGTGTCTTAGAGCATTTTTAATGGTAATATGCAAAAAAACTGTTTTTGATTTATATTTATATGTCGCTCACAACGTTATTCGCGTCTACGCTTCATATGCTGCTAGCTTAGCTTATGCTATGCGGCTGCAGCAACCTAGTAAAGGCTATGAATAAATTAAATTATGAATCAAGGGTAATTCGAGTGCCATGACCGATCATTCTTTGTTTTCTTCCATTTGCAATATTTTCACAGAACTCGGATTGACCTTGGTTGGTACTCGCTTAAAACAAAAGGAACAACACTTTTAAAGCACAATTTACTTTAAAATATATTTAACTGGAAATAAAAGGAACAACTAAAGCATCTCGAGTTAAAAGCCACAATTTATCATCAACTTTACCGCACAGAACTAAACACATAAAAATGCACCTTTCACAAAAACTCACAGTTAAAAATTATATTAGTCTTTATTTATTCCGGTTTTATCTTTACGTTAGAAGAACGATAGTTTAATTAAGAAGTTCACAAATTAAAATAGCTAATCAAGTCGAAATACAGCGTGGAAATAAATGTAATGTTTTTTTCTCACTTTTTGGATGTGTCAAAAATTCACTTTTCGATTGTCAAAATTTGTATTAGCCCCTGGGGCTACTATATAATTATACTCGGGCTACTATAATTATATTCACCTCACAATTGCCAAAAATTGCTCTTCCAACTGTCAAAATTTCATCATCAGAGTGAAAAGTTTCCGATTGACACACACTCTTAGTCTCTTATAATTTCTAATTCGGTCTTCTAATCTGTTCTCAATGTAGTCTTCTCTGTTACTATTTCTTTTGTTAACTATTTCATTTTTAGCTTTGTCTATTCTTTCTATCAATTCCTCAATTTTATCAGTTTTTTTTGCTTCTCCAGGGGTACATTTAATTGTAGAATGATATCGATCGTTATAGTTTGCTATAGCCATCTGTATCTTCATTTCTGTTGAAAGTTCACTGCCCTCAATGCCTGTTATTTTTTCTAACAGGGTTGAGTGCAGTCTTTCTATATCGGCATTTCCCGTATGGTTATTTGGTTTCCTTAAATGAACTTCTACATTTTCTTCCCTTAGAAACTGTATCAACTGTTCTGCCCTAAATTCATTATCCATTATTATTTTTTTGGTTTACCAAATTTAGCGAACTGTTCCGTAACTATTGCTTTTTTTGATCTCCAGTTTCGGTCGGTAATGCCGTATATAGCTGCAAATTTTGTAAGTTTGTCAATAGTCGTAACAAAAGACATTTTTTTAAAATGAAAAATATCTAAATGCATTATCTCATTTTTTCCTTTTGGAGTTTCTGTTACTAAAAATTTTGGTTGAATTGGTTTTCTGTCATACTTTATTTGACTACATTTTTGGCAGTTATTTATTATTAATTGAATATGTTCCTGAAGTTTTGGAAAATAGATTTTATCTTTTAATGCCTAGTAACATTCATTGATACCACTATGCATTGATTCTTTAATATGGTATAACGATAGTTGTTTATGTAACTCTCTTCTGACATAATCTCAGTTGCTCTTTTTGTGCATCGTATAAATTTTATTTTTTTATTACTTGAAAACATTGCAATAAGCAATAGTTGAATTTTTTGGTAATCTCTATCGGATACTTCAGTAAAAATACCTATATGACCATTTTTAACATGCCTTAGTAAAATTTCTTTAATAATTATCTCATTTTTTAACGGATTTAATTCTACTATTTTTCTCTTATGTATGGATTGCATTTCAGTTCCTGGACTATAAGTTAAAATGATTTGAGTTTTGTACTTATTTACAATTTCCTCTTTTATAATAATATGGTCTAATAACTCTTCATTAGCTGAATGAATGGTTTCTGAGATTTCTAAGTTGGACTCGCAATCATTAGTTTCATTGATTTTTGGGGAATTTTCTAAACGACTTAAAGCATCTGCTATCATATTTTCTTTTCCTTTAATGTATTCTAATTCGTAATTATATTCTTGCAATTTTAGTAGCATCTTTGATGTCGTTGAGAAAATGCTTTGCCTTTGTATATTGTGTCTGTCACAATTTTGAACTTTTTTCCATATATATATGGTCTAAAATAAGTAACAGCGTAAATAATTGCGCGGCCGTGGCGTAGTGGGAAGAGTGTGTGACTCTTACGCCAGAGAACCCAGGTTCGAATCCTCCATCTGACACAGAAAATTTTTTCAATTCGATTAATTTTTCTGTTCGGCCGTCACCTCTCTGCAGACAATGGCAAACCTCAGAGAGTAAAAACTGCAATGAAAAGCTTCTTGAGAACATAAGCCGTTCGGAGTCGGCGTAAAACATGTAGGTCTAGTTCTCGATCATTTGTGTGCAAACATTTCACATCACACACAACACAATTGATCATAAGATGCTCGGTCAAAGTCCTTTCGAGGGCTGAGATGGCCATTTCGTTTTTTTCGTTCGTAAACAATTGCGAGAAATTCTTTATCTGTTGTCCCATAATTCTGCTCGAGATTATTAAGCGTTCGTGATATATAGCAAACTGGATGCCCACATTGAGAAAGGACAGCGCCAATTGCATAATCACTAGCATCAGTAGTGATGGTAAATTCATTGTCAAATTCTGGATATTTGAGAATTGGATGTGACGATATTAATGATTTAAGATTTTCAAAACTGGCTATGTATTGTGGATCGTTTGTATTTATTTTAGTACCTTTTTTAGATATTTTATCATCGGGTAAGCTATTTTCGAATAGTTTCGAACACACAAAAAGCCTTTTAATTTCTTTCAAGTTTTTGGAATTTCTAACTCTTGAATAGTTGATATTTTGTCCGGATTGGGTTTAATTCCTTCTTTTGTAAGAATATGTCCCAAAAAGTTAGTTTCTTTTTTAAGAAAACTGCACTTGACAGCTTGAATTTTAAGATTATTTGCTTGTAATTTTGAGAAAATTGTTTCTAATGGTGCAGCATGTTCCTCTAATGTAGTTAAAAAAATAAGAATATCATCAAGATAAACAACGCATATCTTGTTGATGTATTCTCGAAGTATTTAATTTATCAACCTTTGAAACGTGGGAGCATTTTTAAGTCCGAAAGGCATTCTCACATATTCGTACAGTCCTAACGGAGTCACAAATGCTGTTTTTTCTATGTCTTTTTCTGCCATCAAAATTTGATGATAACCTTTAGCCAGGTCAATAATACTAAAATATTGTGCTTTACCAAGCTTGTCCAGAATTCCCTCAATATTTGGCAACGGGTACTTGTCATAGTCAATTGGTTCAGCCGTCTATACCTGAATCATCTTTCTTTTTTGGAATCACTATTATTGGTGAGCTAAATTTGCTTCTACTTTTCCTTATAATTCCTTGCTTTTCCATATCATCAATTTGTACCCTTACTTCTTCTTCATGTTTCGGAGGCAATCGGTACATTCTAGAATTAATTTGATGGTCTGTTATTGTTCTTATTTCATGAACAACAGGCGTGGTATTCGTTAAATTATCTCCTTCTTTATATATCAATTTATTATACTTTTTCAAAAGTTTACTAATCATTTCTTCTTCTTGGCTATTTAAATGATTCAACTTAGTGTTTTGTAGTTCACTTACTTCCAAAACTTCTATATCTTCCTGAACAGTTTTAGTTAGAAAAGGGAGGCTCACTCCATTGCTCATTATTATCTCCATACTTTTAATATTTATCTCATAAACGTTGGTTTTAATCCAATCCATTCCTAATATAATGTCGAAAGGTTTATCAAAATCTATCATAGTCCAACGCATTTTTGCATTTGATGGAAAATCAAATTCAATTGGACATGGCGTTACTACATTTTCATTTGGTATACAGACCTCCCCAGTAATAGTTTTTAACCTAGTATTGTGGATTTCATTTAATACTGGTAGGTTAAAATTTGAAAAACTTGTTTTCTTCAAAATACTGACAGTTGATCCTGTATCTACAAGTGCATCAAATTGTTTTTTTAATAGTGTTAATTTGAGAAATATTTTTGTAACGTCCGAGGCTAGTTTAAAAAAAATCTGATCCAATATTATTGATATCAGCGTCTACGTCCATACTACTTTGTCTGCTTTGATGACTATTATTTCGATTATTTTGAACCCTTGGCTGCCAACTACGGTTTTGATTATTGCTTTCTCTTACCTGCCAGTTAGCATTTGTTTTTGCCCGTTCTTGAAAACTGTTATTTACTCTTTGAAAATTATTATCCCTATTAGTTCGTTGTTGTAAACTATTATTTTGTCTCGCTTGCCAGTTGCTGTTTCTACTAGTTGATGCTTGATAATTTGTGTGTCTTGTTTGCTCGTTACTTTCAGTGTTAGTTCTATAATTATTTAAATTCCCCCAGTCTTGTCCGATAAAGGAATGAACTATTTCCCTAATCTCGGTTAAATTAATTTTATTCATTATCGCATAAGCTAAAGATCCTGTAGCTATCTCTTTAGTTTTTTGTACTAGCATGCCACTTAAAATGTCTACCATAACTCTGCCATTGTCCTCAAATACAGCGAATTCCGCAATACTTTCTACAATGTTTCTTAACTTAATATCTAATTCTCGAATATTCCTTACTTTTAGTGCTCTAATCTCTTTAGTAATCATCATTTGATCCTTCGTTGCTTTATAATGTTTAATGAATTGGCGTTTGCACTCTTCCCAGCTTGCTGGTGGATTGATATTCAGCACATTTCTCGCATTCCCTTGGATTTTATTACTGTAGATAACTTTAAAAACTTTATCCCTTTCCTCTCTGTGATCTGCTAACGTTCTTGCCAATGCGTCTATGAATGCTGTTAAAGTTCCTTCTTCACCGCTGAATGTAGGCATAAATCGGATTTCTTTTTCGATTCTCGTTCTCCAGCTATCTTGATTGTTTTGCATAAGTAGCTGCGTTATTGCTACTAAGCATTCTGCAATCTGTTGATTTTCTGTAATTTTTCTTTGTTGATCATAAACGCTTTGCCGGATTGTTTTTCTCTCAATTTTGACTTTTTTTTCACTTTAGGTTTCTTAATTTTTCATTTAAGGCCTCTTAATTTTTCACTTTAGATCTCTGTTTATTTTACTTAAGGTTTCTTTATAGTTTATTTAAGGACTCTTTTTATTTTATGTTTAATTACTCAGTGTAGTTTCTTCGCAAATTTGTAAATTTTACTTAAAGTCACTACGTTTCCCACTTTATTAGCACTTAAGACAATAAAAAGAACGGTTCGATTTCGACTGCGCCAGATACGTACTTTTGAATAAAAACACTTCATTTCTGTTTCTTGTCGAAATTACGACTGACTTTATTTATCTTCAATGCTTGCTTATAATATTTTGTTTGTTTTCAAACGAAGCTCTTTTAGCAGTACGTGACTTAAAATGCAGATTAAGCTGAAAGATCTTCGACTGTTTGGACTGTGGTGGATCAAGTTGCACTTCACAGGGTGCAGACATAACTCGCGCGTCCGGTTTATAACTCAATTCAAAGAGAACTAAGCGCTGCCAACATTCGAATACCTAAGCTCTAAAATGTCTATTCATTTATTTTTAAAATGCGTATACAAACAATTTATTACCTTCTAAAGAACGCGTTGAACGAAATTCGGCGGTTGCTTTAAGCCGTTGAATTCAAAAAGTAGCCAAATTAAGCAAATCGCATTTTGGCGAAAACATTGCTGGCCAAAAAGACCATATTCCCAAAGTATTTCGAATTTCGTAAAACCCTCCTCGCCAACCAGGAATACCTCCTTTAACGAGATACGTTAATTTTATTTAACAAATTCCGTTTGACAAAACAACAATTTCCCTTTTTCTAATTTTTCTGTAAAACTATTATGATAATTTTAATAAAATCAGTCGTAAAATAAGGCTTAAATATCACTTCATAATGGTAGCCCTTAATATATTCCAAAACATATACACGAACAGTTTAAATTAGGTTTCAATGTGTTTTTTCCCTCTCCTGTAAAATTGCTTTTTTTTTTTTGAGAAAGGTTCTTTTGTCAAAAGTCCACAGATATATGTTCTTGCGCTGTATCAACCGCCATTGGAAAACAGCATCTCACTAATTGAAGATTAAACCTAAGGAATTATTAATAAATTTATATATTTCATTATACTTACC
The DNA here is from genome assembly GCA_914767935.1 of Coremacera marginata. Lineage (NCBI taxonomy): Eukaryota > Metazoa > Arthropoda > Insecta > Diptera > Sciomyzidae > Coremacera > Coremacera marginata. Next base: position 102,032,550 of record OU612046.1, read on the forward strand.
AGTGTTCTTTTTTTATTTCCATCTGCACATAAACTTCGAGCGCAAGAGCACAAATTACACGAAGTTTATATGCAGATCTAGGCCTTAACGTTCTTAATAATTGCAGTCACAAAGCCAAGTGAAGTTGTGACACAAATTGTCACGGGCACAAATCCACCTAATTTGTTTAGACTTCATATCAAAATTTAATACCCAGACTAAATCCATCGTGTTTTCTATTGAACACGATGAACTGTTTTGTTCACCGCTGCGTGTCTAGTTTCTTGTTACCTTAGACACCCTTTTGTGCCCAAGCTCTTGGTACTTGTGCACAAATGTGTTTTATTGAACACGATGGACTAATTGGTCCACCGCTGTATCCAGTCTCTTGTTACCTAGACAATTGAATCCTTTAATTCCATGTACTTGTTACCTGTTTTGTGCCCAAGCTCTTGGTACTTGTGCACAATTTTGGGTTTAAACAAACTGAGAAACTACCCTCGTTAACTAGTAAAAGATAACTGAACTTTATTGAATAAGATTCCTACTTTAACAGTTGATTATTACCAATTATATAAATTTATATACACTATGTACAATAACAATATAACTACACTAGTATTAAAATATAAATATATAAATATATAAAGTAACAACAGAAGCCAAAAAATATATAAAGTAACAACAAAAGCACTCAGCAGCTCAAGCACTTGTCCAAGGCCATGTCGTTGACTCCTCAGAAAAAACTGTTTACTTGCAGTTTTTTTATTCTTTTTGCAGTTAAACAATTTCTATGCCAAGTTGCGGCCAAAAATGCAGTGCCGTTGTCGTGTGGAGAATATGACACCGGTGTCTTTTGTTGCGACTTTTGTTGTTGTTGTTGTTGTTGTGGCTGGTTACAGACACTCTGCCCCTCGTTGAGCCTTGAGCTCAACAATCTGTATTCAGGCATTAACAGAGAAGTCCAAATTCTGAAATCGTCGTGGCAATGGAATAGGCTGCTCAGTCGGTTTACGGCTGTTATGTGTTACTTTCATCTTCCATGTTAGTAGTATCAGAAATGCTATGATGATGACTGCGATCCCCAAAAGTACGTAATTCACAATAAAATGATAAGCATTATTGTTATTGTCGGTTGTCGGAAGCTCTAAGGTTTGCGATGCGAGTTGATGTATTAATTCATTTAATTTTGCTTTTTGAGTTTTGTAGTGAAGCAAATGGGTTTGTACGGGTTCATCGGTTGCTGGTAGTTCGAAAGTAGTTGGTTCTCTCAGAACAGTTGTATGATGTATCTGACTAACATATTCTTGATGACCTCTGATTCCGGATCCATCAATCGTAACTGAAAAGGTTGTTTCGTTACACACTGCGTTAAACATGGTCTTTTTTGTCACTGCGTACATCCATTGGCTAACGTGTGATAAATGTATCCAGATAGGGTTGTCTGAGACTGTTGTTAATATGCATTCAGTGTTTGATTTGTTGTTGAATACATTTACTTCGCAAATATCTCCGTTCGTCACTCTTGAAAATATCGGCTGAACTTGGTTGCACAAGAACTCAGTTTCTTCAATTTTGACGCATGTTGAGACCTCAGTTTCGGTCATTGGGTAAAATTTATCTCGATGCAAATTTATGGCCAGGAAATTCGTGGAAATTTCTATGGAAACGTGGGTATACGTATTATTGACTGTGGCTGGCACGGGGAATAACTTAAAAATCTCGAACTTGTCTTGAAAAACTAGTGGCAGCTTAAGTCTGAATATTGCGTGGTTATTTACGATAGTTCCTTTAACAGACATTAATTTGTATATTTGAACTATGTTTTCGGCTGGAAGGCGAGAGGTTGGCGGCAGGTGAGTCTTGATTTTTGTTATTAAGACAAGATCTTAGTTGCTGTGGAGATAGAAGAAGATGGCTTATTTTTCCATGATGAGTATCAGTGATAACATCAATAATGGAGGATTGGATGCGCTGAAGTTTCCTTATAATTAGAAGTAAATGCATTGACCATGATGAGAACAATTGTTGTTTTCTGTGCTGATATAGTTCTTCTGTATTATTGTTTATTCGGTTGATGGTTTCGGTGATCTAAATATCTAAACTTTCGAATTTCTTCTCTGCATTCTTTTGATCTGTTTTGATGACGTTAATCGTTGAGTCTATGACAGATGTCTGGTTTTTCAACAAATTTAAAATAAACTCATCATTGCTTGAAAATTGTATTAATTTGCTTGACATCTCCTCTGCATACTGATTGTCTAGTACTCCAAAAAGTGAATTGGCTATGTTGCCCACAAAATTTACAGCTCCTCGTCTTGCTCTGACGGCCACAGGACGACGTGCAAGCAATCCGTTGTCTTCAACTATTTCAGAAATGGAGTACTGAATTTGATAGATCAGCGATAAACAACTACTCTTCTGATTTATTTGGCTACATAAGTATTATTATATATTTATTAGTTAATAAAAAAACTATTACATTTATAATCATTGTACATTTCTTTTTTTTCTAATAATAAATAAACTAACAAATTCAATATATATTTAGTTTTATAAAATCTATTAAAAGTCTCTTAAACCGATTGACGTTATTCTCATTTTTAATTATCTCCGGTAGTGTGTTAAATAGCTTTAGGCCGTTATACATTATCGAGTTCTGTGTGCTGCTTTTGTTGAACCTCATTAGCCTGAAGTCATTTGCTCTTCTTAAGTTGTAAGGCTGAATGTCTCCGACATAAACAAGCTCGTCTTGTAGGTACCCTGGAAACACACCGTGTTTTACATTGAACACAAAAAGCAGGACTCTTAACGATAGACGTTGTTTAACATTAATCCACATTAGCATTTGTAACATATAAGACGTAGGGGTGTAGATATTGCACTTAATTATTGCTCGCATTGCTTTATTTTGCAGTATTTGCAGTATTTCCTTAACATTGCTATTGCACATGTATAAAATGGTCGCACAGTAGTCAAAATGTGGTAGTATGATAGAATTGTAAATCATAACCGCATTATTGAAATTTAGTCTTTTTCTAATTCTGCTCAAAAAGCCTACTTTTTTACTTATCTTTTTACATATGTAATCTGCATGCTCCTTAAAATTTAATTGTTTGTCTATTATCACTCCCAAGTATTTAATTGAATTAACTTCACTTATATTTTCACTGCCGATTTGGAATTGGAGGTTTTCATTTGAATTTAAAATTATAAATTTCGTTTTATCAATATTTAACTTTAGTTTATTCATACACAGCCACCTTTCTAAATTTTGCAAGTCCTCTTGTATTTTGTTTTGTTCATCACTAAGATTTTTGGAATTAATATATATTAACGTGTCATCCGCGAACAACGCAATATTGCACAATTTTAATACAGTATTTATTTCGTTAATGTAAAGCAAAAAGAGATCCACTCCTAATGTTGAGCCTTGCGGTACTCCGATATTGACAGCTTTTTCTTGTGAAGTAATGTCCATAATTTTTGTGCTCTGAGTTCTACCACATAAATATGACTCGAACCATCTCTTTTCAACACCCCTTACTCCATATCTTTCCAATTTTTGTACAAGGATTTCACGGTCAATAGTTTCAAATTCCCTTTTGAAATCGAGGAAAATAGCAACAATCTTGTCACCAGCATCAATCTTCTTTTTCCATTCATGGATTGTCCATATCAAAGCCGTTTCACATGAATGTCCTGTTCTAAATCCTGACTGCTGTTTTATTATAATATTGTGTTTTTGTATAAACTTGCCAAATTGCTTACTGACCACCTTTTCTGTAACTTTTTCTAAAATTGACAACATATTTATTGGTCTATAGTCCACTGCAGTTTTTGGATTTATAACTTTAGGAACTGGAACTACTATTGACTTTTTTAAGCTTGACGGAAACGCACCTTCAATCATTGAATTATATATTATATGCAGAATATCATCTCCCACAATATCCAAATTTTCTAGCAATATTTTTGAACTGAGACCCATTAGGTCCTTTTTATTATTCATTCGTTTGAGAACTTCAAATAAGTCTCTTAATGTTATGGTCTCAAAGCTGAAACTGTTTTCAATTGGACGAATACTTGACACATATGGCACATTTACAATTGATCTATTTAATTCAACGACACTGTCAACGAAAAATTCATTTAAATAATTAGCTATTGCACTCGGGTCCTTTTCTATTGCACCATTTATTTTTAAACTATATATATCTTTACGATCATTGCCTAAAACTAGATTTTTGATTGTGCGCCAGAGACTTTTTTGGTCATCACTTTTAGAAGCTACTTTATATTGCACATAATTATTTTTTGCATTGTTAATTTGTTGTTTGTAATTATTTCTAGCCAGCTTATATTCACTCCAATCATCCGAATTATTTGTTATCACCGCCTTATTGAAAGAGTTAATTTTAATTAAGTTTAGGTTTTTTAGGACGTTGTTATACCATGGCGCAGTGTTTTTGTGACTATTCACAACCTTACGTATCGTCATATTGTCAAAAATATTCTTAATTTTTCTTTCGAATAATTCTGCACGGATGTCAATATTGTAACTACGATCAATACTTACACTATTATTCCACATATCTACAAAGGTGTCTCTATTATATTTACATATTTTAATATACTCTGATTTGTTCTGAGGTTTAAAGCAATTATTAACAAGAATGCTTATTGTTTCGTGATCCGATATTTTGTCATTTTTATCTTTTTGGATTTTAACGAAATCACAATTTGTTATTACATAATCTATTAAAGACTGTGAATTATTTGTGATTCGCGTTGGCTTCCGCACAATTTGTTTGAATGCTCTATCGTTTATGATGTTGCAAATTCGGTTTCTATCCGGTGAAACCTTAAGATAGTCTATGTTCATATCACCAGCTATAATAATATTGTCTGAACTTTTAAGCTTCGTGTCGACCCAGTTTTCAAGGTGGTTTAGAAAAACGCACGCAGAGCAACTTGGCGACCTATACACCAATACGAACACAACTGGAGCACCTTTGAACCACACCTTAACAGCAACTAACCACATAACATAGTCTATATAGAAAATATCGAGTTCTTCATATTGTATTGCAATTTTAATATAGACTAACACACCTCCAGTATGTCTTGAATTAGATTGACACTGCACGACATTATAATTATCTAATTGATACTCTGAGTTTTCAATATTATTCGTTATATGCGTTTCCGATAACAAAAGTAAGTCAATTGGGTTGCTTAACACCATTTCTTCAATTTCCGCGAAATTACTTAGAAGGCTTTGTATATTTAAGTACTTGCACTGAACTAAATTGTCTGATTGCTAGTACAATTTTGTTCTTTCAATATTAACTTTTCTTTTGAAAAGCTCGCAGCTATGATCGAAGGCATTATGATCTTCTCTTAAATTTAAATTGTACTTTTGATTGGCTGTGAAACAGTTTATACACTTTGGACTTTCATTATTTTTATTGCACTCATTTGACTTGTGTTGCCCAGCGCAATGTGAGCATGCTTTGGTACGATTGCATTCCGTAGACTTATGGTTAAAGCCCAAGCAATTGTAGCATCTCCTAACAAAGAAGGATTCAAGCACTTTATATTTGCCCCATCCAACTCTTAAGGCGGTCTTCTCATTCAAAACCCGTTTTTTGGACCCTTTTTAAAAAAATTCATATTTGAAAACGCAAAGAATAATTGAAAACTTTTTTTATTTATTGTATTACAAAAGGTTCAAAGTAAATAAAAAATTTTTTTTGCCTCGATACGTGGGCTGTTCAAAAAGTAATGAGACTTCAAAGTTGGTGGGGAAAAAAAAAGGTGTCGTCACGGCGGCCACGATTCCGGGTCTCCGGAGCGTCTGAAATGAAAAAAAAAACGGGGTTATAATCAGTATAGATGTAATTCTCGGGTGAACCTCAAGCTTAATTTTGTGATTTTTTTTGACAAAATGGCGGCCATTCAAAAAAAAAATTTCAATTTCGGGTTTTTTTTTTGTAGTTTAGTGTAAAAAAAAAATAGTAAAAAATTTTTTAAAATTATGGTCGAGGTTCACCCGACAATGGTGACAATTCTGCGTCGATTCCATTTTGTTTCATGAAAATCGGTTCAGTTGAACTGGAGATATCATGGCCGCCAGTTCGAAAAACGTGGGTTCGAGATAAACGCGTTTAAAGTTTGAAGTAATTTTTTTGGGAAAAAAAAAAATCAAAAATGTTTAAATGCAGTTTTAAAGAGCTGACAATTTTTACTTACAAATATTAGTCGGCGATGCCAGCTCCATACAGGCCACCTTCCTCTTTTTCGTAGAAACTGCTTTCTGCTGCCCTCTCTGCTCTGCGAGCCGTTCTGCCAGCTTTTGATGATGCCGCAGCTCGAGTCTCTGATCGGTTCAATCTGTCTTCATTGTGAGATAGTGCGTATTCGTATGCGTTTTTGCCAATCGCAATACCCATCAAACCCATAATTTTAAGTATGGGTATAAAACCGTCGTTGAAGAGGCACGTTGCAATGAAATTGGCCACTTCGATGGTGCGTGCGCCTGAGTTGATGTGTTTGGGCGAAAGTGACCAAAGAACAGAATTGTAGGACTCATTGGAATTCTGAGTTTCAGATCCAAGGCATCTTTCAAGCAAATTATCTGCCGACAGCGCTTCGTAGGCTGGTTTTATTACCTCCATCACCTTCTTGTCCATCAGACCTTGCTTCACAAAAAAGGCTGTATCTTCTAAAGTATTTCGAATTTCTAAAAATCCTTTTAGGGGCATATTCACAACTACCCAAGCTATAAATAAATGCAAAAAAAAAGTTGAAAAAAAATTTGCTCAATGAGAAGACCCCCTTAATGCTCCTAACTCCAATATTTTTTTATATGCATTCACTTCAACTTCGAAAATTGCGTTAAATGAAACTATGTTATTTCTAACTTTATTTTCATATATAACTTTGAAAGAAATATCCTCATTTTGTAAAAAGCTGTTTTTATCTTTTATTTGACTTATTAAGTCATCACCATTAAATTTTTTTGGTAATCCTAGTATTTTGAGTCTAAATTTTCTTTCTTTAGTCAACTGCACTTCATATTTTTCACTCATTTCTCTCTCTATACTGCTTTTCAGTTTTAATACCGATGCATTGTCATCACATGCTACCACTACCGCGCCATTTCTTTGAGTTTTTACATTTGAGACTTGTATTCCGTCAGGGTTAATTTTTTCCATCATATCATTTTTTGTTATAAGAGCATCTTGCACTTTTTTTGGCTTTAAAATTATTTTTGGTTCCTGCTTATTTAATTCTTTTAATTTTTCTGCATAGGTTGGTTTGTACTCTTTTCCAACCTTATGCTCAATTTTATTTGTATGCTCACTTATATTTTTAAAGTCTGCGCTTGTATGTTTTACTGTTTCATTAATTTCATTTATTTTAATACTTTGCTCTTTTAATTGCACTGCCATGTCATTTACACATTCTTTAACTGCACTTATGCTCTCGTTAAAAGATTTGAGTGCATTTTTGCATTCTTCACATAAAACACACACAAGCTCATTTTCCTCTAGAATCTTAACAAGGTAGTCTGCACCAATACATTTGGGATGAAACACTCTCCCACATGATCCGCTGCATGGAATCGAGCCACCAGTTCGAATTGATTTCTTACATTTTTTACAATCGAGATTCATTTTTAATTATCATCAATATTCCTTAAATCATCAACCTAGTTGATATTGTTTATTTAAGGTAACAATTGTGCACTAATTTTAATAACTTTATATTCGTTTGTTTCATGAAATAACTTTTTAATCTTGGAGCCGGCTGAAAACACGTCTGCTCTCTCAACGAACTCACTCACTTCTCACTCAATTATAAGTGCTGTAGAAGGTTTGTGCCATTGTTTCACATCTCAAATTCATTCCAATACTGGTTTAAGTCATAATAAACAACTAGGTTCCATTCATCTGATATTAATTTCGAATTCCCAAATTGTCAAAGTGTATTCCAGGCTGCGATGGAAATTGTGTAATGTTGATGGGTGTTCCCTTAGAAAACAGTACGATGAGGCAGGTTAATAATAACGTCACCATGGATGTTGCAAATGAGTTAGGTTTCCTTTTTTTAGAGACAATTTTGTCATCATTTGATGATGTGGTGCTGGCTTTGTGTTTCTCGGCGTGTTGTACTGTCTTATCACCATAAGCGATGTTTGTTTCATTTGGCTGTGCTGGATTACCTTTGGTAAACGTATTATCTTGCTTGCAAGGAAGTGGTGATAGTCTGCTGATGGGTCTTCGAATAATTCCCTTTGAAGTTTGGATATCTGCTACACGTACGAAACCATCTTGCCCCTTAATAGTCTTTATAATTCTTCCCAAGGGCCATTTCATCACAGGTTTGCAGTCATCTTGAATTATAACTACGGTATTTGGTTCAATATTGCTGCACGGCACCTTCCACTTACATCGATTTTGCAACTCGTGGAGATATTCTACTGACCATCTTCTCCAAAAATCATTTTTGATGTAATTAACCAATTTCCATCGTGATAATAAACCTTGTTGATTTATTTCTGCATTTGGATGTATGCTGGCTGTTAAAGGCTCTTCTATCAAAAAATGACCAGGAGTCAATGCCGTTAAATCATTTGGGTTGTCTGACATGGCGGTTAGTGGTCTAGAATTCAAGATAGCTTCGATTTCTATTATCAAGGTTTCCAATTCCTCGTAGGTAAGAGATGCAGTTTCGATACTTCTGTGCATCAAATGCTTGGCTGACTTGACCGCAGCCTCCCACAATCCACCGAAGTGGTGTGCTCTTGGTGGTATGAAGTGAAACTCCATCATCCTTGAGCTACATTCGTTTTGTACCATTTCCCTTCCTCTTTTTGAGAAAATGTTTTCAGTCAATTCATCTAGTCGGTTTCTTGCGCCAACAAAGTTTGTGGCATTATCACAATATAAGTGGCTGCAATGACCGCGACGCCCAATGAATCTTCTTAGGGCAGCAATAAAAGCTTCGGTTGACAAATCGCTTACTATTTCTAAATGTATTGCCTTAGTAGCAAAACAGATGAATAGTGCGACGTAGCTTTTTTGGGGTCGTTTTCCTCTGAGACGATAATGGATCCAAATAGGCCCACAAAAATCTATACCTGCATTCACAAATGGACGCGCTGGCTGAACTCTGCGTGTTGGTAAATTTCCCATTATTTGATTTAGCATCTTTGGCTTAGCTCTGGCGCAACGCATACAATGTTGCACAATTGATCGAGCAAGTATTTTTCCCTTGATGGGCCAGAACTGTTGTCTTGTTGTTGACAAAAGACCTTGCCGTCCGATATGTAAATTCTCTCGATGCAGCGCCTCCATTAGTAGTTTGGTTAAGGGGTGTGAATATGGTAGAAGTGCTGGATGTTTGGCATCATATGATAATTGTGACGCTTCTAGCCGCCCTCCAACTCGTAGCACTTCGCAACTGTCCAGAAATGAAATTTATTATTCATTCGTTTGAGAACTTCAATTAAGTCTCTTAATGTTATTGTCTCAAAGCTGAAACTGTTTTCAATTTGACGAATACTTGACACATATGGCACATTTACAATTGATCTATTTAATTCAACGACACTGTCAACGAAAAATTCATTTAAATAATTAGCTATTGCACTCGGGTCCTTTTCTATTGCACCATTTATTTTTAAACTATATATATCTTTACGATCATTGCCTAAAACTAGATTTTTGATTGTGCGCCAGAGACTTTTTTGGTCATCACTTTTAGAAGCTACTTTATATTGCACATAATTATTTTTTGCATTGTTAATTTGTTGTTTGTAATTATTTCTAGCCAGCTTATATTCACTCCAATCATCCGAATTATTTGTTATCACCGCCTTATTGAAAGAGTTAATTTTAATTAAGTTTAGGTTTTTTAGGACGTTGTTATACCATGGCGCAGTGTTTTTGTGACTATTCACAACCTTACGTATCGTCATATTGTCAAAAATATTCTTAATTTTTCTTTCGAATAATTCTGCACGGATGTCAATATTGTAACTACGATCAATACTTACACTATTATTCCACATATCTACAAAGGTGTCTCTATTATATTTACATATTTTAATATACTCTGATTTGTTCTGAGGTTTAAAGCAATTATTAACAAGAATGCTTATTGTTTCGTGATCCGATATTTTGTCATTTTTATCTATTTGGATTTTAACGAAATCACAATTTGTTATTACATAATCTATTAAAGACTCTGAATTATTTGTGATTCGCGTTGGCTTCCGCACAATTTGTTTGAATGCTCTATCGTTTATGATGTTGCAAATTCGGTTTCTATCCGGTGAAACCTTAAGATAGTCTATGTTCATATCACCAGCTATAATAATATTGTCTGAACTTTTAAGCTTCGTGTCGACCCAGTTTTCAAGGTGGTTTAGAAAAACGCACGCAGAGCAACTTGGCGACCTATACACCAATACGAACACAACTGGAGCACCTTTGAACCACACCTTAACAGCAACTAACCACATAACATAGTCTATATAGAAAATATCGAGTTCTTCATATTGTATTGCAATTTTAATATAGACTAACACACCTCCAGTATGTCTTGAATTAGATTGACACTGCACGACATTATAATTATCTAATTGATACTCTGAGTTTTCAATATTATTCGTTATATGCGTTTCCGATAACAAAAGTAAGTCAATTGGGTTGCTTAACACCATTTCTTCAATTTCCGCGAAATTACTTAGAAGGCTTTGTATATTTAAGTACTTGCACTGAACTTAATTGTCTGATTGCTAGTACAATTTTGTTCTTTCAATATTAACTTTTCTTTTGAAAAGCTTGCAGCTATGATCGAAGGCATTATGATCTTCTCTTAAATTTAAATTGTACTTTTGATTGGCTGTGAAACAGTTTATACACTTTGGACTTTCATTATTTTTATTGCACTCATTTGACTTGTGTTGCCCAGCGCAATGTGAGCATGCTTTGGTACTATTGCATTCCGTAGACTTATGGTTAAAGCCCAAGCAATTGTAGCATCTCCTAACAAAGAAGGATTCAAGCACTTTATATTTGCCCCATCCAACTCTTAAGGCGGTCTTCTCATTCAAAACCCGTTTTTTGGACCCTTTTTAAAAAAATTCATATTTGAAAACGCAAAGAATAATTGAAAACTTTTTTTATTTATTGTATTACAAAAGGTTCAAAGTAAATAAAAAATTTTTTTTGACTCGATACGTGGGCTGTTCAAAAAGTAATGAGACTTCAAAGTTGGTGGGGAAAAAAAAGGTGTCGTCACGGCGGCCACGATTCCGGGTCTCCGGAGCGTCTGAAATGAAAAAAAAAAAGGGGTTATAATCAGTATAGATGTAATTCTCGGGTGAGCCTCAAGCTTAATTTTGTGATTTTTTTTGACAAAATGGCGGCCATTCAAAAAAAAAATTTCAATTTCGGGTTTTTTTTTTGTAGTTTAGTGTAAAAAAAAAATAGTAAAAAATTTTTTAAAATTATGGTCGAGGTTCACCCGACAATGGTGACAATTCTGCGTCGATTCCATTTTGTTTCATGAAAATCGGTTCAGTTGAACTGGAGATATCATGGCCGCCAGTTCGAAAAACGTGGGTTCGAGATAAACGCGTTTAAAGTTTGAAGTAATTTTTTTGGGAAAAAAAAAAATCAAAAATGTTTAAATGCAGTTTTAAAGAGCCGACAATTTTTACTTACAAATATTAGTCGGCGATGCCAGCTCCATACAGGCCACCTTCCTCTTTTTCGTAGAAACTGCTTTCTGCTGCCCTCTCTGCTCTGCGAGCCGTTCTGCCAGCTTTTGATGATGCCGCAGCTCGAGTCTCTGATCGGTTCAATCTGTCTTCATTGTGAGATAGTGCGTATTCGTATGCGTTTTTGCCAATCGCAATACCCATCAAACCCATAATTTTAAGTATGGGTATAAAACCGTCGTTGAAGAGGCACGTTGCAATGAAATTGGCCACTTCGATGGTGCGTGCGCCTGAGTTGATGTGTTTGGGCGAAAGTGACCAAAGAACAGAATTGTAGGACTCATTGGAATTCTGAGTTTCAGATCCAAGGCATCTTTCAAGCAAATTATCTGCCGACAGCGCTTCGTAGGCTGGTTTTATTACCTCCATCACCTTCTTGTCCATCAGACCTTGCTTCACAAAAAAGGCTGTATCTTCTAAAGTATTTCGAATTTCTAAAAATCCTTTTAGGGGCATATTCACAACTACCCAAGCTATAAATAAATGCAAAAAAAAAAGTTGAAAAAAAAGTTGCTCAATGAGAAGACCCCCTTAATGCTCCTAACTCCAATATTTTTTTATATGCATTCACTTCAACTTCGAAAATTGCGTTAAATGAAACTATGTTATTTCTAACTTTATTTTCATATATAACTTTGAAAGAAATATCCTCATTTTGTAAAAAGCTGTTTTTATCTTTTATTTGACTTATTAAGTCATCACCATTAAATTTTTTTGGTAATCCTAGTATTTTGAGTCTAAATTTTCTTTCTTTAGTCAACTGCACTTCATATTTTTCACTCATTTCTCTCTCTATACTGCTTTTCAGTTTTAATACCGATGCATTGTCATCACATGCTACCACTACCGCGCCATTTCTTTGAGTTTTTACATTTGAGACTTGTATTCCGTCAGGGTTAATTTTTTCCATCATATCATTTTTTGTTATAAGAGCATCTTGCACTTTTTTTGGCTTTAAAATTATTTTTGGTTCCTGCTTATTTAATTCTTTTAATTTTTCTGCATAGGTTGGTTTGTACTCTTTTCCAACCTTATGCTCAATTTTATTTGTATGCTCACTTATATTTTTAAAGTCTGCGCTTGTATGTTTTACTGTTTCATTAATTTCATTTATTTTAATACTTTGCTCTTTTAATTGCACTGCCATGTCATTTACACATTCTTTAACTGCACTTATGCTCTCGTTAAAAGATTTGAGTGCATTTTTGCATTCTTCACATAAAACACACACAAGCTCATTTTCCTCTAGAATCTTAACAAGGTAGTCTGCACCAATACATTTGGGATGAAACACTCTCCCACATGATCCGCTGCATGGAATCGAGCCACCAGTTCGAATTGATTTCTTACATTTTTTACAATCGAGATTCATTTTTAATTATCATCAATATTCCTTAAATCATCAACCTAGTTGATATTGTTTATTTAAGGTAACAATTGTGCACTAATTTTAATAACTTTATATTCGTTTGTTTCATGAAATAACTTTTTAATCTTGGAGCCGGCTGAAAACACGTCTGCTCTCTCAACGAACTCACTCACTTCTCACTCAATTATAAGTGCTGTAGAAGGTTTGTGCCATTGTTTCACATCTCAAATTCATTCCAATACTGGTTTAAGTCATAATAAACAACTAGGTTCCATTCATCTGATATTAATTTCGAATTCCCAAATTGTCAAAGTGTATTCCAGGCTGCGATGGAAATTGTGTAATGTTGATGGGTGTTCCCTTAGAAAACAGTACGATGAGGCAGGTTAATAATAACGTCACCATGGATGTTGCAAATGAGTTAGGTTTCCTTTTTTTAGAGACAATTTTGTCATCATTTGATGATGTGGTGCTGGCTTTGTGTTTCTCGGCGTGTTGTACTGTCTTATCACCATAAGCGATGTTTGTTTCATTTGGCTGTGCTGGATTACCTTTGGTAAACGTATTATCTTGCTTGCAAGGAAGTGGTGATAGTCTGCTGATGGGTCTTCGAATAATTCCCTTTGAAGTTTGGATATCTGCTACACGTACGAAACCATCTTGCCCCTTAATAGTCTTTATAATTCTTCCCAAGGGCCATTTCATCACAGGTTTGCAGTCATCTTGAATTATAACTACGGTATTTGGTTCAATATTGCTGCACGGCACCTTCCACTTACATCGATTTTGCAACTCGTGGAGATATTCTACTGACCATCTTCTCCAAAAATCATTTTTGATGTAATTAACCAATTTCCATCGTGATAATAAACCTTGTTGATTTATTTCTGCATTTGGATGTATGCTGGCTGTTAAAGGCTCTTCTATCAAAAAATGACCAGGAGTCAATGCCGTTAAATCATTTGGGTTGTCTGACATGGCGGTTAGTGGTCTAGAATTCAAGATAGCTTCGATTTCTATTATCAAGGTTTCCAATTCCTCGTAGGTAAGAGATGCAGTTTCGATACTTCTGTGCATCAAATGCTTGGCTGACTTGACCGCAGTCTCCCACAATCCACCGAAGTGGGGTGCTCTTGGTGGTATGAAGTGAAACTCCATCATCCTTGAGCTACATTCGTTTTGTACCATTTCCCTTCCTCTTTTTGAGAAAATGTTTTTAGTCAATTCATCTAGTCGGTTTCTTGCGCCAACAAAGTTTGTGGCATTATCACAATATAAGTGGCTGCAATGACCGCGACGCCCAATGAATCTTCTTAGGGCAGCAATAAAAGCTTCGGTTGACAAATCGCTTACTATTTCTAAATGTATTGCCTTAGTAGCAAAACAGATGAATAGTGCGACGTAGCTTTTTTGGGGTCGTTTTCCTCTGAGACGATAATGGATCCAAATAGGCCCACAAAAATCTATACCTGCATTCACAAATGGACGCGCTGGCTGAACTCTGCGTGTTGGTAACTTTCCCATTATTTGATTTAGCATATTTGGCTTAGCTCTGGCGCAACGCATACAACGTTGCACAATTGATCGAGCAAGTATTTTTCCCTTGATGGGCCAGAACTGTTGTCTTGTTGTTGACAAAAGACCTTGCCGTCCGATATGCAAATTCTCTCGATGCAGCGCCTCCATTAGTAGTTTGGTTAAGGGGTGTGAATATGGTAGAAGTGCTGGATGTTTGGCATCATATGATAATTGTGACGCTTCTAGCCGCCCTCCAACTCGTAGCACTTCGCAACTGTCCAGAAATGAAATTTATTATTCATTCGTTTGAGAACTTCAATTAAGTCTCTTAATGTTATTGTCTCAAAGCTGAAACTGTTTTCAATTTGACGAATACTTGACACATATGGCACATTTACAATTGATCTATTTAATTCAACGACACTGTCAACGAAAAATTCATTTAAATAATTAGCTATTGCACTCGGGTCCTTTTCTATTGCACCATTTATTTTTAAACTATATATATCTTTACGATCATTGCCTAAAACTAGATTTTTGATTGTGCGCCAGAGACTTTTTTGGTCATCACTTTTAGAAGCTACTTTATATTGCACATAATTATTTTTTGCATTGTTAATTTGTTGTTTGTAATTATTTCTAGCCAGCTTATATTCACTCCAATCATCCGAATTATTTGTTATCACCGCCTTATTGAAAGAGTTAATTTTAATTAAGTTTAGGTTTTTTAGGACGTTGTTATACCATGGCGCAGTGTTTTTGTGACTATTCACAACCTTACGTATCGTCATATTGTCAAAAATATTCTTAATTTTTCTTTCGAATAATTCTGCACGGATGTCAATATTGTAACTACGATCAATACTTACACTATTATTCCACATATCTACAAAGGTGTCTCTATTATATTTACATATTTTAATATACTCTGATTTGTTCTGAGGTTTAAAGCAATTATTAACAAGAATGCTTATTGTTTCGTGATCCGATATTTTGTCATTTTTATCTATTTGGATTTTAACGAAATCACAATTTGTTATTACATAATCTATTAAAGACTGTGAATTATTTGTGATTCGCGTTGGCTTCCGCACAATTTGTTTGAATGCTCTATCGTTTATGATGTTGCAAATTCGGTTTCTATCCGGTGAAACCTTAAGATAGTCTATGTTCATATCACCAGCTATAATAATATTGTCTGAACTTTTAAGCTTCGTGTCGACCCAGTTTTCAAGGTGGTTTAGAAAAACGCACGCAGAGCAACTTGGCGACCTATACACCAATACGAACACAACTGGAGCACCTTTGAACCACACCTTAACAGCAACTAACCACATAACATAGTCTATATAGAAAATATCGAGTTCTTCATATTGTATTGCAATTTTAATATAGACTAACACACCTCCAGTATGTCTTGAATTAGATTGACACTGCACGACATTATAATTATCTAATTGATACTCTCAGTTTTCAATATTATTCGTTATATGCGTTTCCGATAACAAAAGTAAGTCAATTGGGTTGCTTAACACCATTTCTTCAATTTCCGCGAAATTACTTAGAAGGCTTTGTATATTTAAGTACTTGCACTAAACTAAATTGTCTGATTGCTAGTACAATTTTGTTCTTTCAATATTAACTTTTCTTTTGAAAAGCTCGCAGCTATGATCGAAGGCATTATGATCTTCTCTTAAATTTAAATTGTACTTTTGATTGGCTGTGAAACAGTTTATACACTTTGGACTTTCATTATTTTTATTGCACTCATTTGACTTGTGTTGCCCAGCGCAATGTGAGCATGCTTTGGTACGATTGCATTCCGTAGACTTATGGTTAAAGCCCAAGCAGTTGTAGCATCTCCTAACAAAGAAGGATTCAAGCACTTTATATTTGCCCCATCCAACTCTTAAGGCGGTCTTCTCATTCAAAACCCGTTTTTTGGACCCTTTTTAAAAATATTCTTATTTGAAAACGCAAAGAATAATTGAAAACTTTTTTTATTTATTGTATTACAAAAGGTTCAAAGTAAATAAAAAAATTTTTTTTTGCCTCGATACGTGGGCTGTTCAAAAAGTAATGAGACTTCAAAGTTGGTGGGGAAAAAAAAAGGTGTCGTCACGGCGGCCACGATTCCGGGTCTCCGGAGCGTCTGAAATGAAAAAAAAAAGGGGTTATAATCAGTATAGATGTAATTCTCGGGTGAACCTCAAGCTTAATTTTGTGATTTTTTTTGACAAAATGGCGGCCATTCAAAAAAAAAATTTCAATTTCGGGTTTTTTTTTTGTAGTTTAGTGTAAAAAAAAAATAGTAAAAAATTTTTTAAAATTATGGTCGAGGTTCACCCGACAATGGTGACAATTCTGCGTCGATTCCATTTTGTTTCATGAAAATCGGTTCAGTTGAACTGGAGATATCATGGCCGCCAGTTCGAAAAACGTGGGTTCGAGATAAACGCGTTTAAAGTTTGAAGTAATTTTTTTGGGAAAAAAAAAAATCAAAAATGTTTAAATGCAGTTTTAAAGAGCTGACAATTTTTACTTACAAATATTAGTCGGCGATGCCAGCTCCATACAGGCCACCTTCCTCTTTTTCGTAGAAACTGCTTTCTGCTGCCCTCTCTGCTCTGCGAGCCGTTCTGCCAGCTTTTGATGATGCCGCAGCTCGAGTCTCTGATCGGTTCAATCTGTCTTCATTGTGAGATAGTGCGTATTCGTATGCGTTTTTGCCAATCGCAATACCCATCAAACCCATAATTTTAAGTATGGGTATAAAACCGTCGTTGAAGAGGCACGTTGCAATGAAATTGGCCACTTCGATGGTGCGTGCGCCTGAGTTGATGTGTTTGGGCGAAAGTGACCAAAGAACAGAATTGTAGGACTCATTGGAATTCTGAGTTTCAGATCCAAGGCATCTTTCAAGCAAATTATCTGCCGACAGCGCTTCGTAGGCTGGTTTTATTACCTCCATCACCTTCTTGTCCATCAGACCTTGCTTCACAAAAAAGGCTGTATCTTCTAAAGTATTTCGAATTTCTAAAAATCCTTTTAGGGGCATATTCACAACTACCCAAGCTATAAATAAATGCTAAATTTATTTATTTATATAATAAAAGCTAAATATAAATAAAAAAGTTGCTCAATGAGAAGACCCCCTTAATGCTCCTAACTCCAATATTTTTTTATATGCATTCACTTCAACTTCGAAAATTGCGTTAAATGAAACTATGTTATTTCTAACTTTATTTTCATATATAACTTTGAAAGAAATATCCTCATTTTGTAAAAAGCTGTTTTTATCTTTTATTTGACTTATTAAGTCATCACCATTAAATTTTTTTGGTAATCCTAGTATTTTGAGTCTAAATTTTCTTTCTTTAGTCAACTGCACTTCATATTTTTCACTCATTTCTCTCTCTATACTGCTTTTCAGTTTTAATACCGATGCATTGTCATCACATGCTACCACTACCGCGCCATTTCTTTGAGTTTTTACATTTGAGACTTGTATTCCGTCAGGGTTAATTTTTTCCATCATATCATTTTTTGTTATAAGAGCATCTTGCACTTTTTTTGGCTTTAAAATTATTTTTGGTTCCTGCTTATTTAATTCTTTTAATTTTTCTGCATAGGTTGGTTTGTACTCTTTTCCAACCTTATGCTCAATTTTATTTGTATGCTCACTTATATTTTTAAAGTCTGCGCTTGTATGTTTTACTGTTTCATTAATTTCATTTATTTTAATACTTTGCTCTTTTAATTGCACTGCCATGTCATTTACACATTCTTTAACTGCACTTATGCTCTCGTTAAAAGATTTGAGTGCATTTTTGCATTCTTCACATAAAACACACACAAGCTCATTTTCCTCTAGAATCTTAACAAGGTAGTCTGCACCAATACATTTGGGATGAAACACTCTCCCACATGATCCGCTGCATGGAATCGAGCCACCAGTTCGAATTGATTTCTTACATTTTTTACAATCGAGATTCATTTTTAATTATCATCAATATTCCTTAAATCATCAACCTAGTTGATATTGTTTATTTAAGGTAACAATTGTGCACTAATTTTAATAACTTTATATTCGTTTGTTTCATGAAATAACTTTTTAATCTTGGAGCCGGCTGAAAACACGTCTGCTCTCTCAACGAACTCACTCACTTCTCACTCAATTATAAGTGCTGTAGAAGGTTTGTGCCATTGTTTCACATCTCAAATTCATTCCAATACTGGTTTAAGTCATAATAAACAACTAGGTTCCATTCATCTGATATTAATTTCGAATTCCCAAATTGTCAAAGTGTATTCCAGGCTGCGATGGAAATTGTGTAATGTTGATGGGTGTTCCCTTAGAAAACAGTACGATGAGGCAGGTTAATAATAACGTCACCATGGATGTTGCAAATGAGTTAGGTTTCCTTTTTTTAGAGACAATTTTGTCATCATTTGATGATGTGGTGCTGGCTTTGTGTTTCTCGGCGTGTTGTACTGTCTTATCACCATAAGCGATGTTTGTTTCATTTGGCTGTGCTGGATTACCTTTGGTAAACGTATTATCTTGCTTGCAAGGAAGTGGTGATAGTCTGCTGATGGGTCTTCGAATAATTCCCTTTGAAGTTTGGATATCTGCTACACGTACGAAACCATCTTGCCCCTTAATAGTCTTTATAATTCTTCCCAAGGGCCATTTCATCACAGGTTTGCAGTCATCTTGAATTATAACTACGGTTTTTGGTTCAATATTGCTGCACGGCACCTTCCACTTACATCGATTTTGCAACTCGTGGAGATATTCTACTGACCATCTTCTCCAAAAATCATTTTTGATGTAATTAACCAATTTCCATCGTGATAATAAACCTTGTTGATTTATTTCTGCATTTGGATGTATGCTGGCTGTTAAAGGCTCTTCTATCAAAAAATGACCAGGAGTCAATGCCGTTAAATCATTTGGGTTGTCTGACATGGCGGTTAGTGGTCTAGAATTCAAGATAGCTTCGATTTCTATTATCAAGGTTTCCAATTCCTCGTAGGTAAGAGATGCAGTTTCGATACTTCTGTGCATCAAATGCTTGGCTGACTTGACCGCAGTCTCCCACAATCCACCGAAGTGGGGTGCTCTTGGTGGTATGAAGTGAAACTCCATCATCCTTGAGCTACATTCGTTTTGTACCATTTCCCTTCCTCTTTTTGAGAAAATGTTTTTAGTCAATTCATCTAGTCGGTTTCTTGCGCCAACAAAGTTTGTGGCATTATCACAATATAAGTGGCTGCAATGACCGCGACGCCCAATGAATCTTCTTAGGGCAGCAATAAAAGCTTCGGTTGACAAATCGCTTACTATTTCTAAATGTATTGCCTTAGTAGCAAAACAGATGAATAGTGCGACGTAGCTTTTTTGGGGTCGTTTTCCTCTGAGACGATAATGGATCCAAATAGGCCCACAAAAATCTATACCTGCATTCACAAATGGACGCGCTGGCTGAACTCTGCGTGTTGGTAACTTTCCCATTATTTGATTTAGCATATTTGGCTTAGCTCTGGCGCAACGCATACAACGTTGCACAATTGATCGAGCAAGTATTTTTCCCTTGATGGGCCAGAACTGTTGTCTTGTTGTTGACAAAAGACCTTGCCGTCCGATATGCAAATTCTCTCGATGCAGCGCCTCCATTAGTAGTTTGGTTAAGGGGTGTGAATATGGTAGAAGTGCTGGATGTTTGGCATCATATGATAATTGTGACGCTTCTAGCCGCCCTCCAACTCGTAGCACTTCGCAACTGTCCAGAAATGAAATTTATTATTCATTCGTTTGAGAACTTCAATTAAGTCTCTTAATGTTATTGTCTCAAAGCTGAAACTGTTTTCAATTTGACGAATACTTGACACATATGGCACATTTACAATTGATCTATTTAATTCAACGACACTGTCAACGAAAAAATCATTTAAATAATTAGCTATTGCACTCGGGTCCTTTTCTATTGCACCATTTATTTTTAAACTATATATATCTTTACGATCATTGCCTAAAACTAGATTTTTGATTGTGCGCCAGAGACTTTTTTGGTCATCACTTTTAGAAGCTACTTTATATTGCACATAATTATTTTTTGCATTGTTAATTTGTTGTTTGTAATTATTTCTAGCCAGCTTATATTCACTCCAATCATCCGAATTATTTGTTATCACCGCCTTATTGAAAGAGTTAATTTTAATTAAGTTTAGGTTTTTTAGGACGTTGTTATACCATGGCGCAGTGTTTTTGTGACTATTCACAACCTTACGTATCGTCATATTGTCAAAAATATTCTTAATTTTTCTTTCGAATAATTCTGCACGGATGTCAATATTGTAACTACGATCAATACTTACACTATTATTCCACATGTCTACAAAGGTGTCTCTATTATATTTACATATTTTAATATACTCTGATTTGTTCTGAGGTTTAAAGCAATTATTAACAAGAATGCTTATTGTTTCGTGATCCGATATTTTGTCATTTTTATCTATTTGGATTTTAACGAAATCACAATTTGTTATCACATAATCTATTAAAGACTGTGAATTATTTGTGATTCGCGTTGGCTCCCGCACAATTTGTTTGAATGCTCTATATTTTATGATGTTGCAAATTCGGTTTCTATCCGGTGAAACCTTAAGATAGTCTATGTTCATATCACCAGCTATAATAATATTGTCTGAACTTTTAAGCTTCGTGTCGACCCAGTTTTCAAGGTGGTTTAGAAAAACGCACGCAGAGCAACTTGGCGACCTATACACCAATACGAACACAACTGGAGCACCTTTGAACCACACCTTAACAGCAACTAACCACATAACATAGTCTATATAGAAAATATCGAGTTCTTCATATTGTATTGCAATTTTAATATAGACTAACACACCTCCAGTATGTCTTGAATTAGATTGACACTGCACGACATTATAATTATCTAATTGATACTCTGAGTTTTCAATATTATTCGTTATATGCGTTTCCGATAACAAAAGTAAGTCAATTGGGTTGCTTAACACCATTTCTTCAATTTCCGCGAAATTACTTAGAAGGCTTTGTATATTTAAGTACTTGCACTGAACTAAATTGTCTGATTGCTAGTACAATTTTGTTCTTTCAATATTAACTTTTCTTTTGAAAAGCTTGCAGCTATGATCGAAGGCATTATGATCTTCTCTTAAATTTAAATTGTACTTTTGATTGGCTGTGAAACAGTTTATACACTTTGGACTTTCATTATTTTTATTGCACTCATTTGACTTGTGTTGCCCAGCGCAATGTGAGCATGCTTTGGTACTATTGCATTCCGTAGACTTATGGTTAAAGCCCAAGCAGTTGTAGCATCTCCTAACAAAGAAGGATTCAAGCACTTTATATTTGCCCCATCCAACTCTTAAGGCGGTCTTCTCATTCAAAACCCGTTTTTTGGACCCTTTTTAAAAAAATTCTTATTTGAAAACGCAAAGAATAATTGAAAACTTTTTTTATTTATTGTATTACAAAAGGTTCAAAGTAAATAAAAAAATTTTTTTTGCCTCGATACGTGGGCTGTTCAAAAAGGATGAGACTTCAAAGTTGGTGGGGAAAAAAAAAGGTGTCGTCACGGCGGCCACGATTCCGGGTCTCCGGAGCGTCTGAAATGAAAAAAAAAACGGGGTTATAATCAGTATAGATGTAATTCTCGGGTGAACCTCAAGCTCAATTTTGTGATTTTTTTTGACAAAATGGCGGCCATTCAAAAAAATAATTTCAATTTCGGGTTTTTTTTTTGTAGTTTAGTGTAAAAAAAAAATAGTAAAAAATTTTTTAAAATTATGGTCGAGGTTCACCCGACAATGGTGACAATTCTGCGTCGATTCCATTTTGTTTCATGAAAATCGGTTCAGTTGAACTGGAGATATCATGGCCGCCAGTTCGAAAAACGTGGGTTCGAGATAAACGCGTTTAAAGTTTGAAGTAATTTTTTTGGGAAAAAAAAAAAATCAAAAATGTTTAAATGCAGTTTTAAAGAGCCGACAATTTTTACTTACAAATATTAGTCGGCGATGCCAGCTCCATACAGGCCACCTTCCTCTTTTTCGTAGAAACTGCTTTCTGCTGCCCTCTCTGCTCTGCGAGCCGTTCTGCCAGCTTTTGATGATGCCGCAGCTCGAGTCTCTGATCGGTTCAATCTGTCTTCATTGCGAGATAGTGCGTATTCGTATGCGTTTTTGCCAATCGCAATACCCATCAAACCCATAATTTTAAGTATGGGTATAAAACCGTCGTTGAAGAGGCACGTTGCAATGAAATTGGCCACTTCGATGGTGCGTGCGCCTGAGTTGATGTGTTTGGGCGAAAGTGACCAGGGAACAGAATTGTAGGACTCATTGGAATTCTGAGTTTCAGATCCAAGGCATCTTTCAAGCAAATTATCTGCCGACAGCGCTTCGTAAGCTGGTTTTATTACCTCCATCACCTTCTTGTCCATCAGACCTTGCTTCACAAAAAAGGCTGTATCTTCTAAAGTATTTCGAATTTCTAAAAATCCTTTTAGGGGCATATTCACAACTACCCAAACTATAAATAAATGCAAAAAAAAAGTTGAAAAAAAAAGTTGCTCAATGAGAAGACCCCTTAATGCTCCTAACTCCAATATTTTTTTATATGCATTCACTTCAACTTCGAAAATTGCGTTAAATGAAACTATGTTATTTCTAACTTTATTTTCATATATAACTTTGAAAGAAATATCCTCATTTTGTAAAAAGCTGTTTTTATCTTTTATTTGACTTATTAAGTCATCACCATTAAATTTTTTTGGTAATCCTAGTATTTTGAGTCTAAATTTTCTTTCTTTAGTCAACTGCACTTCATATTTTTCACTCATTTCTCTCTCTATACTGCTTTTCAGTTTTAATACCGATGCATTGTCATCACATGCTACCACTACCGCGCCATTTCTTTGAGTTTTCACATTTGAGACTTGTATTCCGTCAGGGTTAATTTTTTCCATCATATCATTTTTTGTTATAAGAGTATCTTGCACTTTTTTGGCTTTAAAATTATTTTTGGTTCCTGCTTATTTAATTCTTTTAATTTTTCTGCATAGGTTGGTTTGTACTCTTTTCCAACCTTATGCTCAATTTTATTTGTATGCTCACTTATATTTTTAAAGTCTGCGCTTGTATGTTTTACTGTTTCATTAATTTCATTTATTTTAATACTTTGCTCTTTTAATTGCACTGCCATGTCATTTACACATTCTTTAACTGCACTTATGCTCTCGTTAAAAGATTTGAGTGCATTTTTGCATTCTTCACATAAAACACACACAAGCTCATTTTCCTCTAGAATCTTAACAAGGTAGTCTGCACCAATACATTTGGGATGAAACACTCTCCCACATGATCCGCTGCATGGAATCGAGCCACCAGTTCGAATTGATTTCTTACATTTTTTACAATCGAGATTCATTTTTAATTATCATCAATATTCCTTAAATCATCAACCTAGTTGATATTGTTTATTTAAGGTAACAATTGTGCACTAATTTTAATAACTTTATATTCGTTTGTTTCATGAAATAACTTTTTAATCTTGGAGCCGGCTGAAAACACGTCTGCTCTCTCAACGAACTCACTCACTTCTCACTCAATTATAAGTGCTGTAGAAGGTTTGTGCCATTGTTTCACATCTCAAATTCATTCCAATACTGGTTTAAGTCATAATAAACAACTAGGTTCCATTCATCTGATATTAATTTCGAATTCCCAAATTGTCAAAGTGTATTCCAGGCTGCGATGGAAATTGTGTAATGTTGATGGGTGTTCCCTTAGAAAACGGTACGATGAGGCAGGTTAATAATAACGTCACCATGGATGTTGCAAATGAGTTAGGTTTCCTTTTTTTAGAGACAATTTTGTCATCATTTGATGATGTGGTGCTGGCTTTGTGTTTCTCGGCGTGTTGTACTGTCTTATCACCATAAGCGATGTTTGTTTCATTTGGCTGTGCTGGATTACCTTTGGTAAACGTATTATCTTGCTTGCAAGGAAGTGGTGATAGTCTGCTGATGGGTCTTCGAATAATTCCCTTTGAAGTTTGGATATCTGCTACACGTACGAAACCATCTTGCCCCTTAATAGTCTTTATAATTCTTCCCAAGGGCCATTTCATCACAGGTTTGCAGTCATCTTGAATTATAACTACGGTATTTGGTTCAATATTGCTGCACGGCACCTTCCACTTACATCGATTTTGCAACTCGTGGAGATATTCTACTGACCATCTTCTCCAAAAATCATTTTTGATGTAATTAACCAATTTCCATCGTGATAATAAACCTTGTTGATTTATTTCTGCATTTGGATGTATGCTGGCTGTTAAAGGCTCTTCTATCAAAAAATGACCAGGAGTCAATGCCGTTAAATCATTTGGGTTGTCTGACATGGCGGTTAGTGGTCTAGAATTCAAGATAGCTTCGATTTCTATTATCAAGGTTTCCAATTCCTCGTAGGTAAGAGATGCAGTTTCGATACTTCTGTGCATCAAATGCTTGGCTGACTTGACCGCAGCCTCCCACAATCCACCGAAGTGGGGTGCTCTTGGTGGTATGAAGTGAAACTCCATCATCCTTGAGCTACATTCGTTTTGTACCATTTCCCTTCCTCTTTTTGAGAAAATGTTTTCAGTCAATTCATCTAGTCGGTTTCTTGCGCCAACAAAGTTTGTGGCATTATCACAATATAAGTGGCTGCAATGACCGCGACGCCCAATGAATCTTCTTAGGGCAGCAATAAAAGCTTCCGTTGACAAATCGCTTACTATTTCTAAATGTATTGCCTTAGTAGCAAAACAGATGAATAGTGCAACGTAGCTTTTTTGGGGTCGTTTTCCTCTGAGACGATAATGGATCCAAATAGGCCCACAAAAATCTATACCTGCATTCACAAATGGACGCGCTGGCTGAACTCTGCGTGTTGGTAAATTTCCCATTATTTGATTTAGCATCTTTGGCTTAGCTCTGGCGCAACGCATACAATGTTGCACAATTGATCGAGCAAGTATTTTTCCCTTGATGGGCCAGAACTGTTGTCTTGTTGTTGACAAAAGACCTTGCCGTCCGATATGTAAATTCTCTCGATGCAGCGCCTCCATTAGTAGTTTGGTTAAGGGGTGTGAATATGGTAGAAGTGCTGGATGTTTGGCATCATATGATAATTGTGACGCTTCTAGCTGCCCTCCAACTCGTAGCACTTCGCAACTGTCCAGAAATAGTGTAAGCCCAATGAGAGGACTCTTCATTGGTAACTGACTCTTATTTTTTAAATACCGTATTTCTTCTTTATATTCTTCAGCTTGCATCAACTTAATGATGCTTTGAAGGGATCGCTCTAGTTCTGCGGCCGATAGATGCTCTGAGGTAGACCTCTTCTGACCCTTGGCTAACTGTCTGAAACGTAGCATATAACTTATTATTCTTTGCAGTCTTCTTAATGAATTCCGATGATTTATTTGGTCAATTATTTTCACTTCTGAGTTCTTTTCTAAAGCAAATAATGTAGCTGGTTCAATCTGTGATTCTTTGCTTTGGATGCATTGCTTGATTGATTCACTTCCTAATTCTTCAAGTAGTGTGATTGTTTCCACCTGTGGTTCTCTGCCTTGGCTGGATTGAGTGTTTGATTCCCTTCCCAGTTCTTCCTCTGAGTTATGAATGGTGCCTTGTCTTCGTTCCAATTCGGGACTAGTGTTTTTTTGAAATGGTGGTGGCCGCAAGGATTCATTGCCATGCAGGAAGAGTGGGCCGTAAAACGAAAGGTTGCATGAGATTAATTTATCTGGTGGAATGCCTCTTGATAGAATGTCGGCTGGGTTTTCCTTACTGCTTACATGTCGCCATTGGTGTGCTACAGAAATATTTTGAATTGACGTAATTCGGTTTGCTACAAAGGTATGAAAATTTGTGGATGTAGAATTGATCCATTTTAATACTATTTCGGAGTCCGACCAAAAATATACCTTTACATTGGTTAACTTTAGTGCCGCCTTAACACGTCCGGTAAATTCTCCTGCAAGTTTGGCAGCACAAAGTTCAAGCCGTGGAATAGTACATTTTTCAGCGGAGCTACGCGTGTCTTAGCGCAAAGTAATCTTGCTATTACTATTCCGCTTTGATTGATCGACCGAATGTAGACTGCAGCTCCGTAAGCCTTCTCAGAGGCATCCGCAAATGCATGTAGTTGCACCTCCTTAGGAATATCATGTGCATATACATGTCGTGGGATGTGGATTTCATTGAGCGCATTCATGTTTTCACGAAACTTGATCCATCGAGTATGCATTTCCAGTGAAAGCGCTGCATCCCAATCTAATTTAAGTTGCCACAAACGCTGCAAGAAGATTTTTGCGGTTATAACAATGGGTGCCATTATTCCCAATGGGTCGAAAAGTCGAGCTATATCTGAAGCCACTATTCTCTTAGTTACCTTACCATTTTCTGCTTGGTTGCATTTAATACGAAACAAATCAGACTTTGGGAGCCACATTAGACCGAATGTTTCAATTTGGGTTTCTTCATCTTTGTCGAAGTCTAATTCAATTTCCTGATCTTCTGGAGCTATGTCTTCCAATAACTTCTGATTATTTGCGCACCATTTCCTTAATTTGAATCCTGCCGAATCCAACAATGAACTGATTTGTTGTTGATAGTCCCTTGCGATAACAAGACTATTTGAACCTGCCATGCAGTCATCGACGTAAAAGTTTTGCTTTAATATTTCTGCACCTAGGGGATACTGTTTTCTTCCTTGGTCCGCTAATGTTTGTAAGCATTTAATTGCTAAATATGGGGCTGACGTTGTCCCATACGTTACGGTGGCCAACCGGTATGTTTTCAGCGGCTTATTTGGATTATCCCTCCAAAAGATGAGCTGAAAATTCTGATCTTCCTTATGAATGAGGATCTGGCGATACATTTTTTCAATATCTGCCGTGAACACGAACCGTGGCATTCTGAATCGGAGTAGTATTGTGAATAAATCATCCTGTAGTGTCGGCCCTGCCAGGAGAAGATTGTTCAGTGATACGTTAGAAGAAGTTTTCGATGACGCATCAAAAACCACTCTTAATTTAGTCGTGCTACTATTTGGTTTTAAAACGCAATGATATGGCAAATAGTAATAGGGTATTCGAATATCGATTTCCCTTACTTCTTCCATATGGCCTAATGCCAAATATTCGTCCATAAAACTGGTGTATTGCTCTCGTAGATCATTGTCTTTACATAATCTTTTTTCGAGTGACAAGAATCGGCGTAAAGCAATGTCCTTAGATACTCCCAACTTATCTGTATTCTCTGAAATGGAAGGCGAACAATGAATCGTCCATCTCCTCGTCTTTGGATAGTATTCTCAAAATGGATTTCACATAGTTCTTCCTTTGGAGTCAAGGTCGTCTTTATTTCATCTGCATCTTCTATCTCCCAGAATTTTTTTAAAGCTTCATTAAGAGACTTGTTTGTGGTTATTACATTACAGGTTGAAATCTGTTGTGTTCCATCTATTTTCCCTGACACTACCCATCCAAAGACCGTATTTTGGAGAGTTGGCAAGTTTTTACTTAATTTTATTTGTCCAACAAAAATTAATTGATGATACAATTCTGCTCCAATCAGTAAGTCAATGGGACCTGGTGTGTTGAACTCTGGATCAGCAAGGTTAATGTTTTTAGGGATGCGCCATGACGCAATTTTTATTTCGCAAGATGGTTGCATAGATGTAATTTGGGGAAGCACGAAAGCTTCCATTCTAGTAGTGTAATTGTTTTCTCTTGATCCTAAAATGAAGTTAACTCTACCTTCAATTTTTAAACGTCCATTTTCGATGCCTTGAATTGTTGTGGAATTGCCCTTGGGGTGGAGTCCGAGTTTCTTTATGAGATTCGTTGTTATTATGTTTACTTGGGATCCAGAATCCAATAATGCACGGCATTCTACAACTCTTCCATTGTCTAGACTTAGTTTTACCTTGGCGGTGCTCAACATTACATAGCTCTTAGGGCTGACATTACTAAAGGTTTTAATGACAACTTAGGATCCGTGTTCGGAGGTGAATGCGTGCATTTGCTTGATTGTGGTTGATTTTGATGGCCTTGTCCTGATGAACCTCTTGAGGTTTTCAGTGCTTCATTGTTCAGGTGAACTAAACTATTGTGTTTTTGCCCGCATACTGTGCAGCCTCTTAGAGTGCATTGTTTACTGCCGTGTCCGCCCTTCATACATTTTACACATAATTTATTTTTTTGCACCAATTTTAATCTCTCTTCTGGTGATAGCTGGATGAATCCCTTGCATGCGTAAAGTGGATGGTTTTCTTGGCAAACTGAACATCGAGCAACAGTTGTTGTGAGCGTAGTCAGCCTTCTTGGATTGGAATGACCCTTTTGTTCAAAGGTTTGTTTTGGCTTATTACCTATGGCTTCTAAAGATTGAAAACGATTTTCTAAGAATTTAAAAAAGGATTTTATTGTCTGGATTTCTTTAGGATCATCTAATGATTGTTCGTATAAAATGTGGGTTTGATTGTCCAATTTTTTTATTAATAAGTGTAACAATAGTGGGTCCCAAGATGTTATATTTACACCTAGATTTTCCAGTGCCAATAATCCTTCTTGTGTCGTATCGTGCATGTTTTTTAGATCAAATGCTGATGCAGTTCTTGTTGAGTTACCAGGTTGTCCTACAATTTGTTGTATAAGGCTGGAGGACAGGAGTCGTTGATTGTTGTATCTATCCTGCAACATTTTCCATGCTGTCTCGTAATTCTCGCTAGATAACGTGAGATGACGTATAAGTCTCTCTGCTTCGCCAGTTACATTCATTTTAAGGTACCAAAACTTTTGTATGTTTGGCATTGCGTTTTTATGGACAATTTCGCTGAATAATTCGTAAAATTGTCGCCAGGTGATATAATTACCATCAAATTTTGGTATAGTGATTCTTGGTAATTGCACTGGGTTTTCGGCTGACATTGAGTCTGGTACATTCATTGTGCAATGGCTATGTCGCTCCTTTGCCTGAATTGATAAATAAATTGTGTGCTCTTGAACCAAGTCCTCCATCTCCAGATATTGGTGAACATTATACCCTGATGTTTCTGGGTTTTCACACATTTCCCATATAGCGAGATTTCCGTCTTCGCATTGTTGCCAGAGATGACTTAATGTTTTTAATTTGACA
Source organism: Coremacera marginata (assembly GCA_914767935.1). Taxonomy (NCBI): domain Eukaryota; kingdom Metazoa; phylum Arthropoda; class Insecta; order Diptera; family Sciomyzidae; genus Coremacera; species Coremacera marginata. The sequence goes on from OU612046.1 coordinate 102,062,461, forward strand.
TCGAAATATTGATCTGGCTGATTTTCGGTTATTGCTGGTAATGTTGACACAAATTGGCGAATTGAGGCAAATGTCACAGATTGCCGGCGTATCAATCTTATGATGTCATCATCGAGCGCTTGTGCTTTTTCTTGTGCACCTTTTGATACACTTCTTGTTGGTATGGGATTATCGGTGTCGGCATCACCTTTTTCAGGAGCTGCCCTTGCTATTTCTGTCGAAAATAGTTTCTGATATTGCCGTACCAAATTCTCTATTTGGTTGTAATATTCAGACGTAAAATATTCATGGTCTAAGGGTGGCTTATCTAGAAGACGAATTTGGTTATCCACGTCTTCAAATTTCAACCAGGCTTGTTCAAGGCGCCTTGCCCGTTCTTGAAAGTAGGCCAAAGTTTTTCTCTCTGACGAGTCCCTTTTGACATTTCTGATGAGCTGTTGAATCTCGTTACCCGTTTGAGTCTGCTCCTGCACAAACTTGAGGAAATTGGCCATGGTCGCTGTTGGTAAGTCTGCAACTGGTCTTTAGTAAAATCGTTAATCACCTTGGCGTGATCACGTCGGGGTCACCAAATGTTTTCTATTGAACACGATTATCACCGATTTCTACGTTAACTATTTAAATGCAAATTTAAGGCAAATTTAAATGCAAATAATAGAGAGAGCACTCGCGAAGTTAATTTTATCTTCTTTCCAAAACGCACATTAACAAAAAAATCCTCACAGACAACAGCTGGAATTCACGATAGAGCTGTCAACAACTACCGGCGATATAGAGTTGCCAGCTGCTCAGTCGCGACGGGGGTGGGTCTTATACCAACCAGGTGTCAAAAAAAAAGGAAACTAATTCACAGGTGGGTTTGATAAGACTTCTATCAAAGTGCTATCAAACAGTGGGATGGAAGAGGCATAAAATGAAATAAATAAAACTAAATAAAATTAAATTTAAATAAGATAAAGAAGGAAAAAAAAATGTTCACCTGTGGAAAGTACTACACACACAAAAATAAACTACCACAAAATCGGAAAACAAAGAACAAAGTTTTTGGGGCGCACTCTAGTTGCGGGCTCAAGGAGATTACTTGAACCCTCACACGATTCTACCTGGTAGAATCAATTAATTCACCGGTCCTTGTCCGAACTCGGCTCGATTGCAGGGCCTAACACACAAAAAAAAAACAAAATGGCTTCGGTGGAGCAAAACTACAACAGCGAATATTTAACCACTACAATTACACTCGACAACGACTCTACATACCAAGCAAATTAACTGACGGGGTACTACGACCGTCTAAACTACCCGTGGTTGGACCACACTAACACAAAAAAATACTCCCTTTTGAAATCCCGTCAAATCCCACAGTCTAGATCCTGCGGCACATCGGTTATTCCTCAATCCTGGCTCCAAAACCCCACGTCTTCCGTTTGGGGCACTACTAATGTTTCTTTCCCGGGATTTCCCGGGAACAAATTCCCGGGGAAAATGCGAATTTTTGGCCGGGAAATTCTGTCCGGGATTCCCGGGAAATTATAAATGCAATTTTTGTTTTGTTCTAGCAAAAAAATACAATGTTCTCAACACTACCAATCGTTTTCTAGAATAAATCGAACAGAACTTTTAAAAATGCGTTGCACAACACTGTAAGCTGTCAAATCAGCTGTTGCATTTACTGAACATTTTCTTATTGGCGAACTTCTTCTAAAGTCAGCAATACAAATTTTGCCAACGGACAAAGGCAAGTAATCTATAATTAAATTTAAATAACTATAATTATATAATAAGATTTTTGAATATTTAGCATAGATAAATCGTCAGGAGTTTGGCGTTACTTCAAAAAACAAAATGGGAATGCACAATGTACGCGATGTCCAAAAATTCTAATGTGCAAAGGCCAAAGCACCAGCGGTCTTCTCCGACATTTGAAGAGTGTCCACAAAGTAGATGTTGCAAAACCTTCACAATCAACAACTGCCGAGAATATGGAACGATCTTCACAAGAAAACAACAACCAGATCAGACTTCCATCCACAAAAAATGAATCGCTTAAAAAATTTCTCTCGGTCCGGAAGCTGCATGAAGTTGTTGCAAGAATGGCTGCTATTGATGGCATTCCAATTAGAGCTATAACACGCAGTGAGTTTATTCGTGGAGCTATGGCAAAACAAGGTTTTAATTTGCCTAAAAATGAAACGCAAGTGATGGAATTAATAATAGAATTTTATGAAAAAATTAGGGCAGATATTATAGCAGACATTGCAGGTCTATTAAAAAATAATAGTAGATTCACTTTAATAGTAGACGAATGGACAAGCTTGCAAAATAAACGATTTTTAAACGTGTGTTTATACGGTCCTGATAGTAAGGTCTTCAACCTGGGCCTTGTGCGCATACATGGAAAATGTGGTTCTTTGGAAATGCGAAAATTAATTGAAAATCTTCTACAAGATTTTGGTCTTAATTTTAAACATGATATCGTAGCAACTGTTTCGGATGGGCCAAATGTCATGAAAAAGTTAATCACGGAATTGACCTCACAGTTTTAGATGTGCTATATGTAAAAAAAATTCCTAGACCACCAACTGAAAATTTATATGAATATAGAGATGAGAGTTCATCCTCAATCAGTTCTTGTGATGATGGCGAATATGAAGACTTGGATATTGAAATGAACCAATCTCATAGTTTTGCTTATAATGTGGATTTTAATAGAGTTTTGGATGAAACTCGAAAAGTAATTAAATTTTTTAAAAAAAGTCCCATGAAAAACAGTGCCTTGCAAGACTAGGTTAGGTTAGGTTAGGTATGAAGGGTCGTGCACCGTTACCGGCGCTTCCGCGGGGGCCTATAGGTCCATTACGAATCCCTTTTTTATAGTTGTGGTACCAAGTTAAACCATTGTTCCGATTTGTTCCTCAAACCATCCTGTGCTTTTTATGAACCTCCAAATGTCTAGCAGTGGTGTGTTCACCAACTCTTCCAAGTCTTTGAAAAATCTGTTCCCCATGTGTCGGAGTCGACGATTCTGTAGACTTGGACATTCGCATAGTAGGTGAGTTATTGTTTCTATTTCCTCCGGGTCTTTGCAGCTCCGACAAAAGTCTGGCGCTGTTATACCTATTCTATTGGCCATTACCCCAATGGAGCAATGACCCGTTAGAACTCCAACAAGGATCCGGATTTCCCGTTTGACCAAAAGCAGAAGGCTTCTAGTTCTTTTCTCATTTAGCTCAGGCCAAAGCCTTCGAGATATATTGCAGTCACCTCTGGAAGCCCAGTTTGTGTTGGCAATATCTCTGGCTTTTAGTTCTATACTCCTTTTGACGACGCCTATTGGAATGTGCACATCTGTGTCAGCTCTGTTTGTACTTGCGGTTACTCCACGCCTTGCCAGTTCATCTGCTGCGTCGTTCCCTTCAATATTGCTATGTCCGGGAACCCAGCAGAGAGTGACGTTGTGGGTATTGCAGATACTGTTCAGTGCAAGTTTACAGTTTTGCACCGTTCGAGCCTTCGTCGTTTTACTGCTCAGTGCTTTGATGGCCGCTTGGCTATCCACAAAAATTACTACCCTTGTAGGGGTAAGATTTTTCCTGTAAATGGCCCGTGCAGCTTTTTCAATAGCATATATTTCTGCCTGAAAAACGCTACAGTAATCCGGGAGTTTGTAACACTCTTTGATTTGTAGCGTTTCACAGTATACACCCGATCCAGTTCCGTTTTCCATTTTGGAACCATCAGTATATAAATGGAGATTGCCGTAGGATTCTACAGCCGTTTCTTCCCATTCTTGTCTGCTGGGAATGGATGTGGTGTATTCTGTACCGAATCTTACACTGGGTATGATATAGTCGGTTGCTCTTTTCGATTCCTCGGTTCCAAAGAGATTTAGAATAGATGCGTGTCCGAATGTGCTGCTTTTCCAGGCTCGTGATTCGTTGAGGCGAATCGCGCTCTTGGTCGCCGAACATTTAAGGAATTCTTCTACGGAAAGAAGATTTAGCATCATATCTAGACCCGCCTGTGGCGTAGATCTCATGGCTCCTGTTATTCCTATGCACGCTTACCTTTGAACTCCTGTTAGGAAGCTAAGGTAGCTTTTTTTATGCGTTATCGTCCACCATACGAGAGCACCATAGGCAAGGATGGGTCTCACGATCGCTGTATACATCCAGTGGATTATGTGCGGTCGCAGTCCCCATTTCCTGCCAAATGTCCTCTGACAAGCGTACAAAGCGCACAGTGCTTTTTCCTTCTTTCCTCTGTGTTGCGTTTCCAGCTCAGCTTGTTATCAAGGATAATTCCAAGGTATTAGGCTTCCGTGGAAAGCTTCAGAGTTACTCCGTTAAGTTTCGGTAATGTGAAACTTTCTATTTTTCTTCTTCTTGTGAACAGAACGAGTTCGGTCTTTACTGGGTTAACACCAAGTCCATTCGATTCTGCCCACCGCGATAGCTTATTCAATGCCGCAGACATTAGTTCGCTAATTGTTTGCAGGTATTTCCCGCATATTAGGATGACAACGTCATCGGCATAGGCTACCACTTTTGTTCCTCCAGTTGTGAGTGTGGTGAGAATTTTGTCAACCACAATTAGCCAGAGAAGGGGGGATATGACTCCTCCTTGCGGTGTGCCTCTTGTGGCTTCTTTCCTCACCACGCTTATTCCCATTTGTGAGCTTATACGTCTGCTATTGAGCATTTTATAAATCCATTGGGTTATTTTACTGTTAACTCCTTTGTCTACTAAAGCATTTCTTATAGAATCTGTATTTACATTGTTAAATGCGCCTTCGATATCTAAAAACGTTGCTAAAGTATATTCTTTGTGATGAAGGGTTCCTTCTATGACCGAAACCACCTCATGCAGTGCCGTTTCTACCGATTTACCCTTAAGGTAGGCATGTTGTACACTACAGAGATTATTATCGTTCACAGATTCTCTTATGTGAAGATCTATTATTCTCTCTAGCGTTTTCATCAAGAACGATGAGAGACTAATAGGCCTATAATCCTTTGGTGCTGAGTGTATCGGTTTCCCAGCTTTAGGAATGAAAACAACTCGCACATCTCTCCAAATTTTAGGAACATATCCTGTCTTGAGGCAGCCGGTGAAGATTGCTATAAGCCAGGGCATGATGCTAGGAAGGGCATGTTGCATCATGGCCGGTAGGATACCATCTGGCCCCGCAGATTTGTAGGGCTTGAAGGATCCGATCGACCATTCTACAGTTGACCTTGTAATAATGTTGGGGAGTTCTTGTAAAGGTTCTGGCATTGTTATTTCCAAGTTGTTGTTAGCATCGTTTTGACACGGTTCTGTACAACCTGAAAAAGTGAGTTTCCATGAGTAGCAAAAGCGTTTCTTGGCTGGATTCTGTCCAGGATCCGTCGGACCTCTTAAGGTATCCCGGGACCGTTGGGTCTTTGGATAGCGTCTTTCCAAGTCTGGCGGCTTCACTGGTGTCCTCAATGGACTCGCAAAATTTTGTCCAAGATGTTCGCTTAGCTATTCTTACATCCCTAGTGTAAGCATTTAGCATGGATCTGTAGTTTGTCCAGTCCTGCTCTAGTTTGCTTAAGATGGCCTTCCGGTGAAGTTTTCTAACCTCTGATCGCCTCTTTTTGAGGTCGCTGTTCCACCAACTCGCATTTGCAGGTTTGCGACTTCGAGACTTTGGGCAGAACTTCTTGAAAGCCTGGTTCATTTTTCCCGTTATAAACTCGACTGCATTGTCAATAGATACATCGGTTGGGAGGTATTCTGTGTCAGGGTCTGCAATATTTCTGCTTATCCAGACTGAATACCTTTCCCAGTTAGTTTTTAAAGGGTTCCTAAAATGTTTCTTTAATTGGGGATCGTAGTCAATAGTAAAGAGAATCGTGAAGTGGTCGGAAAACGACTCCTTCTGTGACACCTCCCAGTTATCGACTATAATCTGTTCGGAGTTACTAGCTAAAGTGAGATCTATTACCTCTTCCCTGACTCTATTCTGAAATGTTGGCCTATTGCCCCTATTGCATAGAATAAGGTCTGTGGTAAGGATAAATTCAAAAATAGACTCACCCCTTTTGTTGATGTCTTTACTGCCCCATTGCGAGTGATGGGCGTTAGCATCACAACCGATGACCAGGAATGCCCTGCTTGTGTTAGAATGTTCTGCTAACTCGCGGACTGTTTGCACTGGTGGGTTCGCCTCTTCATAGGGCATGTACGCAGAGCAAAGGATCAGTTTTGCTGACCTTGTTTCTACGGTGGTTGCCACTACGTCTCCGTTGCTGAATCTAGGGAGAAAAAACATATTAATAGATTTTTTCGCAAGTATACAGCTCCTTAACTTACCTTCATTTGTAGTGTGAAACAGGTTGTATTGTTTCGACCCTAGGCCTTGGATCTTGTTGTTGATGATCCAAGGTTCCTGGATGAGGGCCACATCTACATTCTCCTCGGACATGCACAGCATCAAGTTGTCGGTCGCTGCCTTACAGTGATGCAGGTTGATTTGCATCACTTGCAGCTTCCTCCTCCTCTCAGCTATTGTTGGTTCAGCCTCTTCACCTTAATGGATCCGAGGCCGAATTTGAGCATGGCCGACTGCTCCTTAAGCCAGCCCGTGGAAGCAGCGTCTACAGAAAAGAGAAGAATTTTCCCTTCGCTGCCGTGACTCTTCTGCGACCTGACCAGCTTCCACTCCTGAATTCTGGCGTCTTTATTCTGCGCCGCCAAAAGCCTCTGAATAGACGCATCCTCGTGCAAAGCAGGAGGAGGAATCCATACAGATACCTTGTGGCGAAGCGGAAGCGTGGATTTGGAGATCACCTTTAGTGAAGCTCCCTTCCAAATTTCACCAATGTTGGCGATGGTTTTGGTCAGGAACTCCAGGGATTTCTTCGATCCACATCCGACGACTTTGACTCCTTGTTGCCAACCAGCACCGTCGAACTTGTAATCGTCGGGATCACCGTGTTCGACGCTAGCCATCATAGCTTTAAGGATCTCATTCTCTACAAGCAGCCATTTTTCCCCCGTCATAGAGCCGTCTGGGTCAGTTGTGTCTATAATGGCTACTTGTAGCTCCTCTGGTGAGTTTTCGAAGCTCCCCCCTGCTTTTCTTCGCTTTGAACAACTCGCAGCGACCTCTGCTGAGTTTTCGAAGCTCCCCCGGGTCTTGCTACGCTTCGAACAACTCGCAGCGACCTCATCCGCAGATCTTTGCCGTTTGGCCGTGGAACCAGGTGTACAGGGAGGTTCTCCTCTCGAAACCGTGGTCAACCCCCGGTTGGTCCCTGTTTGAGGTAACCTTGGGTTGACCTTGTCTCGCTTTACCTTCTCCTTGGTTCCGCCTTTTCCACACTCCTGTTTGCCGCTTTTGACGACATTGGAGTAGGAAAGACCTGCCTTAACCGTCGTTGCCCCTTCTTTCACTCCCTTGCTTCCACCTATACCGCAATCCCGTTTGTCACCTATAGCAACCTTGGATTGGGACGGTTCAGCTCTGTCCCCTCTATTCTTCCTACCTCTTTTCCTCCTCTTTCTACCTTCCATTTCCCTCTCCCGTTTGTCGCTTTTCCCGTCATTGGAGTTGGATGGACCTGCCTTGCAAAGACCCTCATCCGTGGAAGCAGGCAGAGTTGTGGCAGCTTCGTTCGTCGATGCTTTGGGGGCATAGTGACGTTCAAAAGTGTTCACTCTCTTCGTGTGCTTCCTGATGAGAGCCTTGTCCCTGGAAGTAAGAGTAGTCGGGTCTGCGGTTTTCATTTTCAGCAGATAGTTCTTAGCAGTCCTGTAGAACTTTCGTTGCATGGCTTCTTTCGAAGCAGATCTACTGTGGACTGCTGCACTACCCGCCTCAATGACCGTCGCGTCGGAGTCGGAGTTGAGAAGCTCGTCTTCAGTCTCTGAGCTAGGAACTTTGTGAAGGACTTGAGGGATGCTCGATTCCTCCGTGTCACTTCCAATGCTCAACCTGCCCAGAATCCTCAGAGTCGCTGAGTCCAAGTCCCCACCCGAGTCGGTGTTGTCCTGTTTGGTCAGAGTAGGTCGCCCTATGCTAGACCTGCCAGTTTCCGTCGCAGTTGCCGTTTCGTCTGTAGTAGTTTTTGTTGTTGTCGCCTCTGTACATTCTTCCTTGTTGTTGTTGTTTTTAAAGGTTTTGTTCATTTTTGGTCCCACGAGTAGCTAGGGAAAGTACGTCATCCATGCCAGAGCCCCGCATACCATGGAAAGGCCACAATTACTCACTGAGGCGGCCAGGTATCAGTGAGGTCTCCGTTCCCATACAGCCGGTATTACCCCCTGTCTGCAAACCATCCAATAGGCACGGTGCAACATAACACCCTGGATTAGGGGGGGGATAGCTCTTTGTTCATTGCTCCACAATAGCCTGTACGACATGGGTGACCCTACCAGGAGCTTGCGCTCCCGTCATCATAGCCCATTGTTTCATTGCAACCTAAGCCTCTACACCACGACAAGGTGGCTATCCTTCGTAGAGGCTTGCAAGACTATATGAAATCAGATCTTGGAATAGAAGTAAAGTTGGCATTAGATATTAAAACACGGTGGAATTTGATGGTTACAATGATTGAAAAATTTTTAAAAGCCAAAAATTGCATCAAGAAAGTTCTTTTGAAAGTTCTTTTGATGCATTGATTTTGATGCAGCGTATTTGTGGAATAACTCCAACGTTAATATTTTGAAAAGCATTTTAAATGTTTTGTTTCCAATTAAACTTGCCGTTGATGCATTATCCCGTCAAGATGCTAGCCTGCTTACCGCAGAAGCTATTTTAGGCACACATTTAAATAAAATATCTTCTTTAAATTCCTCACTTAGCCAAAAAATGTACTACTCTCTCGAAAAACGTATAAATGAGCGAAGAGACAAAAAAATTTTTACACTTATAAAGTATTTAAAAAACCCGGAAATTTTTGAACGCCCAAATAAGGAAAAGCCATTATTGGAAGATGCAGCAAAGTCAACTATTTTGTCATATGCGGAAGGACTTCACAAACGATTGTTTCCTGTTCCCAAAGATTCCTTGAATAGTTCAAGTAGTGGTGATGAGCTTATGAATACTTCGACAACATCGTTCGAAGAAACTTTAAAAAATGCAATCGAATCCGCTACAAGCGATTCCAAAAAATTTAAAACAACGCAGGGTTACTCATTAAAGAATGAGTTTAAGTTGTTTGAAGCCAGTGGTCAAAGGACAACCAATTTAAATAATATATATATCGCGTTGTCGACAATAAAGCCAACATCAATTGAAAGTGAAAGGGTTTTCTCTGTTGCAGGCAATTTCGTTTCAAAAACCCGAAATAGGCTTTCTGATAAGGCAATAAATGCATTGGTGTCATTAAAATATTATTTCTTAAAAAATTAAAAATAAAGTCATCCTTTATGGAATACATTTCCTGATCTCATATACTTATTTTCTTTTTACTGATCGCATACATATATAAACAAAATGAATTGTGTTCTCAATCTTAAATAAAAATGTCATATATATAATTCATTTTCTGTATATCTTTTGTTTATTATTAAGGTATTTTTTTAAGTCTAAAAACTTTTTTAAGGCGAAACAGCACACACAAAATGTTTCCCGGGATCCCGGGAAAAGAATAAAAATTTCCCGCGTTCCCGGGAAACGAAATATCCCGGGAATTCAGAAACCCTAGTCACCACACAAAGGCAGCACGATGGTTTTTTTTTTATACATTTTTTTTCGTTCTCTTCCTTCTTTTTTTTGGTCACAAAGTCGCTTAGTTTTTTTTTTCTTTTTTTCACACTCGCACTCAGACACTGTTCAGACTGAACTGACTTGCCAATCCCCATCTTCGATTGGAGGGATTTAGGTTCCACATTATTGGAACATAAACACCGCCATCTTTTACTAACGCAGATGCGGTTTCAAAAAAACCAGTATTCAGAACGGAAGGCTTTACTCACACCTATTTATAAAATTCATCAAGGAATTTTTTGGTGCTTTTTTTGAGTAAATTTAAATAAACCTTCCTACCCACCAAATGCTTACACAATTTTGGCGGCATCTGCGTTAGTATTGGTGTGGCAACCTCCACACTTTTCAGCCCACACTGGCAACTCCCATTGTGAATAAACCAAGCGATTTTGACATTCTATTCACAATAACTGTTCTGGTCATGTTCGTAGAAATAGTCGCGGAGTAAAGTGCGTTCAGTCTCGTGGGATAAGGGATTTGTTTGGACATAGGAAAACCATGAGAAACCCCAAGTAGACCCCGGAATACAATATTTTTGTCGATTGGACAAGAATGGTATATAGAACCATTGCCCTTGGCCTACTGGAGTACTTTTCGTGCGGCAGTGTCAATAAATTTCAATATTCGAGAAACACTTATATGGTTTACAAAAACAAAATATTCGCGATGTCGTCTTGCTCCTACCTCACCGCAATGAGACCAAGGACAAATTCGAAACAGATTTTTGAAATGCGACACGATGAACTGTTTTGTTCACCGCTGCGTGTCTAGTTTCTTGTTACCTTAGACACCCTTTTGTGCCCAAGCTCTTGGTACTTGTGCACAAATGTTTTTTATTGAACACGATGGACTACTTGGTCCACCGCTGTATCCAGGCTCTTGTTACCTAGACAATTGAATCCTTTAATTCCTTGTACTTGTTACCTGTTTTGTGCCCAAGCTCTTGGTACTTGTGCACAATTTTGGGTTTAAACAAACTGAGAAACTACCCTCGTTCACTAGTAAAAGATAACTGAACTTAATTGAATAAGATTCCTACTTTAACAGTTGATTACTACCAATTATATAAATGTATATACACTATGTACAATTACAATATAACTACACTAGTATTAAAATATAAATATATAAATATATAAAGTAACAACAGAAGCCAAAAAATATATAAAGTAACAACAAAAGCACTCAGCAGCTCAAGCACTTGTCCAAGGCCATGTCGTTGACTCCTCAGAAAAAACTGTTTACTTGCAGTTTTTTTATTCTTTTTGCAGTTAAACAATTTCAATGCCAAGTTGCGGCAAAAAATGCAGTGCCGTTGTCGTGTGGAGAATATGACACCGGTGTCTTTTGTTGCGACTTTTTTTTGTTGTTGTTGTGGCTGGTTACAGACAGTCTTTATATCTTAATTCTTGTACTTTTTTTCATTGAAATAATTTTTTTTTAGTGATGGGCTTCAAAACCAACGCACAACCTATTTAAGGCCAGGTGATCCCCAGCTCAAATTAGCAGTCAAACTAACGTATGCCAGTTTGCCGATGCCCAGGGAATACCACGAGCAGGTTTGAGTTGACTTGGGGCGATTTCGAAATGGATAATGCTGGCTTCGTCAGGTTGATGCAGTCAGACACGTTGCCATGTGAAGGTTCGTCCCCTGTTCCCCTAGAATAACCCAAGGATAACTCTGGCCAACAGGTGTTACTTTGGGCTCAGTAGGCAATTGAGAAGCGTAGCCCTCTCTCGACGAACAAAAGTCGCACTCTTATGCAGCACTGTTTATGCAGCACAAACCTTGACGTTGAGCAGCTCTGATGAAAAGACTTTGGGAGCGTTCGAGAGAAAGATCCTTCGTAAAATCTACGAACCAATCAGCATCAACGGCGAGTACCGAATACAATAGAACGATGAGCTGTATGAGCTATACGCCGACATCGACATAGTAAAGCACATAAAAAACGAGCGGCTTCGCTGACTAGGTCATGTTGAGCGGATGAAAGACGACGCTCCAGCGAAGAAAATATTCGATTCGGTACCCAGTGGCGGTCAACGCAGAAGAGGACGACCGCATCTCCCTTTGAAGGACGAAGTAGAGGACAACCTGACGAAACTTGGAGCTTCCAACTGACGCCAGCAAGCGCAAAACAGAAATGGCCGGCTCAATTTCTTAAGCCAGGAGAAAACCGAAATACGGTTGTAGGCGCCACCTTAGTAAGTAAGTAAGTTAGTTTTTCTGTTAGAAACAATAATGTGAATCAAAATCGTGAAATAGTAATTAACATTGTAGCTCCTTAAAATGTGATAATAGACCAACCCCCCTCTCATACGATTTTTTGCTCAACTCGACATCACCTTTCAACTCCGTATATAGTTTTACTCAGTCACGGGACACCCTGCATATATACGTAAATTATCGAACTATGTGTATGGGGAGCTAATTCTTCTGTTATAGTTCGGTAAGTTGTCGAATTAAGCAGGATTTCTCTAAATCGGTAAAAGGCTGAATTAGGCGGGTGTCGCACATTTTATAAAAACGAATAAACTGAGGATTAAAAGCCCTTCACCGTCTCAAAAGTTAGAAGAACTCATTAAAACGATTTCTGTATACTTTTTTTTCAAATCGGAGAAAATTCCGCAGAGCATTTTTGATTCCCCTGAAGGTCCTTTTTGGTAAAAAAAACATATTTTTTACTTATAACTTTTTATTTCTCACAGAACGCATACCCAAATATGCTAAAAAGATAAACCTCTTACCCATACCGACATGAACTCAAATGCATTCTGTTCATGCAAAAAAATTGGTAATAAGCCTTCCCATGTTTCTTTCATTTTAACAGTTGCAGCCGATGATTTTACAACTGTTCTTAACTCTAATTTGTGGGCCGATAATATTCTTGTTACTGAGTTCAAGCCAAAAAATAAGCCTAAAAGGGTGACTCGGGCGGCTCAAAAAAACTAAATAGGCTGTCCCTTTACTATCAAAATGTAAGGGGACTACGTTCTAAGACGCAGAGCTTATTTCTATCAACTCAAAATTGCTCTGAGGATATTATCGCGTTAACAGAAACGTGGCTGAACGGAAGCATTACTGATTTGGAATTGTTTGACAATAGTTTTCAAGTTTTTAGAAAAGACAGATACACTGACAATATTTCTTCTGTCGGTGGTGGTGTCCTTTTGGCTGTAAGGAACTGCTTTGTCAGTTTTATTGTTGACATTCCCTGCGCTTCTAATATTGAACTAATTTGCGTTAAAGTTATACATTGTAACTCTAATGTATATGTTATTAATGCGTATGTTCCTCCTAAGAGTAGTGTATAGGTCTATGCAAGCCTTGCGGAGTGCATAGATTACATAATTGATTTACTTGACGTTAATGACGACATTTTATTATTGGGCGATTTTAATCTACCTGATTTAAAATGGCATTCTTCTGACGATGATACGTACTATTGTGCATCTAATTCGAAGACCCGCCAAGAACATATATTTGTTGATAATATATGTTCAGACTTACAACAAGTGAGTTGTATTTATAATAGTCTTGAAAGACTTCTTGACCTGGTCTTAACTACAGACAGTAACAATGTTGTTGTTAAGAGGGCCTTTCATGCTCTAACTACTGTTGATGAATATCATCCACCATTGAGTATTTGGTACAAATCCGACAGAGCAAATATAGTAAATTCTAATTCAGCAGATAAGCTTTATGAATTCAATTTTAAAAAAGCTGACTTTTTGAAGTTGAATCAGTTGCTTAATGGCAAACTTAATGCAATTTTAGAATATATAAATGCAAATTGCCTTGATGACTCCATACATTTTTTTTATATGGAACTCTTTGCTGTGTTTTCTCAATCCGTACCTTATAGTCTCAAATTTGCGAGGAATTCTACGTACCCTTGGTACACAAAAGATTTAAAGACTCTTCGCAACAACAGGAATAGGGCATGGAAGAAATACATCTGTAGCTTAGGCTCAAACGACCTAGAAACTTACAAACGTTTGTTTCTGGAATTTGAAAATCGCTCAGCTACATTATATCACGAATATTTAGATAATGTTAAGCTGAGAATATTGACAGATCCAAAGAAATTTTGGGGATTCGTAAACACAAAGAAGAAATCTGATGGATTTTCTTCTTCTTTTAGAACTCCTGAGGGATTTACTGACAATCCCGTCAAAATTTGTGGCCTTTTCGCCAATCTTTTTAAAGAATCATTCTGTTCAGATTCTTTTAATCCTGATGGAGAGTACTTTGAATATATGAATTCCGAACCCAGAGTATCTTTGGAACATATATCCTTCACTCCAGAGGATATTTTAATGTATATTAGATCGATCGATGAGGAGTTTGGTGCTGGACCTGACGGTGTTCCTGCCGCAGTTTTAACACAATGCGGTTCCGTTTTGAGTCAACCACTGTCTTTATTATTCAATAAATCTATTAACGAAAGTTATTTTCCACTTTTTTGGAAAAAATCATTTATAAGTCCTATTTTTAAAAAGGGTTGCAGGAACGATGTCAGTAACTATAGGCCTATCGCTAAGCTCTCATCGATTCCAAAACTTTTTGAGCGGATGGTGTACGATCGGGTGAAAATTCACTGTGGCAAAGTCATAACAACTCGTCAGCATGGTTTTGTGAATGGCAGATCCACTGTGTCTAATCTTCTCGATCTTACAACATTCTGCTTAAATTCTATTGATTCTGGTAACCAGGTCGATTGTGTTTACACTGACTTTAGTAAGGCATTTGATAAGCTACCACACAATCTAATCTTATTTAAGCTTGAGTTAATGGGATTTCCACAATATTTTGTGAACTGGATTAAATCGTATTTGGTGGAGCGATCTTATCAAATACGTTTCCGAGGCGCATTGTCTTCTGAATTTATTGCTGGATCAGGTGTTCCTCAGGGTAGTCACCTTGGTCCTCTTCTGTTTATTTTAGCTATCAATGATGTAACTCACGTCATTGAACATCTGCTTATTTATGCCGATGATATGAAAATATACAGAACGATTAATTCTAGAGATAATTCAGATCTACTCCAGTCTGATCTAAAATCCTTTGAAGTTTGGTGTTCTAAAAATAATATGTTTTTAAATTCAGATAAATGCCAAACTATGACCTTTTCGCGAAAAAGGAATAATTATATTTTTGATTATAAGATTAAAGATACTGCCTTGAGTCGTGTAGACACTGTCAAAGACCTAGGTATATGCATGGATTCTAAGCTATCGTTTAACATTCATATTGATAATATTTGTAAAAAAGCAACTTCAATGCTTGGTTTTGTAAAACGCTGGGCCAAAGAATTTAATAGCATGATTACAACTACAACGTTGTATTATGCAATCGTGCGTCCTCACTTAGAGTATGCAAGTCAAGTGTGGTCCCCAAGTTACAATGTGCATGTTGATCGAATAGAAAGAATCCAAAAACGTTTTGTTCAGTTTGCTCTAAGGGGCTTAAGTGGAACTGACATATTAGACCTTCCTCCTTATGCGGATCGTTTAAAACTATTAAAAATGCAGTCTTTAGGTGATCGAAGGAAATCGGCAGATATCGTATATTTACACCAGCTCATAACAGGTGTATTCGATTCTCCAGAACTTCATTCTCACATAAATTTTAACACTAACCGTAGAAGCAGTAGAAACGCTAACAACTTAATTTATTTGCCATTTAGTAGAACAAATTATATGGCTACTGCTCCTTTAAGTCGCATGAGTTCCTTTGTTAACAATTGTAGCGTTTTTGATGTTAATTTGTCAAAAGGTTAACTCAAAAGTAGATTAAAATTAGTTGTGTAAATAGATCTATGTATACGCATGGTTAGTTGTTACGTCTTGTGTTGTCCCTGAGCCCAACCCATTCATTGGTGGGTAAATTTTTCCCACATTAACTTGTTTGTGGTCACGGGTATCCATAACATTGATATTTTCAATGATTACTGGGTAGTGGCTTTAGATGGGTTAATGCTGAGGAAGTGCGATATAGCTGTAGTAGCTGAACTCTATTGTTATTGCATGTTATAACATTTTGGCATAAGAATTTTTTTAAAGTTGTGAATTATTATAACTCTCATTTACCTTAAAAAATCGAATTTTTTTGCTGTTTTTTAAAACACATTTTCTTTAAAACGCTGTAAAAAGCACATTTTTCATTGGATTAACGTGAAATTAATCTTGTTGGAAAGGTATTAAGTTTAACTTTTTTTAATATAGCGGTTTGATTGATTAGCTATGAGCGTTTATGGTATATGCATATTAAGGTGGGTCACCCCTTATGAAAAAAAAAATGTAAAAGACCCACCCCTCATTTGAAAGCTAATATTAAGAGGGTTTTAGTACTATAAAATTATATTTTTTAGGTGAATGTAAAATGTGGCCAAAATGTTTTTTTTTAAATAATTTCACCATATCTTAACCGATAGTAAAGAAAGTATGTCATTGGATAGATCTTAATAAGGTCAACAATTCGTTCTTACAATTTTTTTTACACCGACTCCATCTTTGACTATATATTTTAACTTTTCGTTTTATTTCCTCAGTACCCCTAAGGCTTTAATATCCATTTTTTAAAAAAATAAAATTTCATAAAATTTTCACAAAAAAAACAAGGCTGGCTATGCGAAAATTCTCGGCATGATCCAGACTTATCCCAGACATAAAATTCACTTGGAATTCATATACGACAATGATCGTTTGGGATAAAGTTCGGATAACTGAGCCACCTTCCACTCAATTTATTCAGGAAGAAGATCTTCATATCTATAGTAATTCTACAAAAAATAATGTTTTTCCAGATAAAGAACGACCATCACATAAAGCTAAGAACAACTTAATATCACACAATTTTTGCAGCTTTTCCATGCCACTCGTAAGGCGGTTGTAAATAAAAATCGCTTAGGACAAATTTTTTCCGCTTTAAATTCTCGAGAAGAGTACACGAAGTTGAAATCACGTCAAAATTTATTATAATAACAATAAAGAGTTCTTTACAACAATTTTTGCAAAAAGTGTTTTTACTAATAGAAAAAAATTTCATTTTTAGAGGTCAATAAGAGTAATAAAAGATAATATATATTTTGCAAACAAGAAATTAATTTTTTTTTTGTTGCAGACTTTTAAAGTCAATTTCTAGCGTTCTTTAATTTTCAATATAGTTTCTTGGTATAAGTGTAATGATTTTTCTTGTAAAGCTTTATTTTCTTAAATTATAGGTGCTTCTTTTGCTACCGACTTACAAAAGAACACTAGGTACGATAACTTAATACATGCAAAACAACAACACAAAGTCGGATATTTAGGCGAGCTCAGCTCAACTCGGTAAACTGCTAACCGACCTGATTTGCAGTGCTGGAAAGTTGAAAAACTGATCTATTGTGAATACACCATGAAAAAATCCCAGGGAAATTGTATGCAAACGTCAAACTCATTTGTTTTATGTATATGTAAGCAAAACGAAGCAAAATGGAGCAAGTGTAAGTAAAATTACTTTAAGCAAAATTTTTTTATAAATTTATACATTTAAACATGTTTTTTATTTCAGAAGTCAGGAAAAACAGAGAAGAAGGTGGTCCCGTGAGGAAACGACTGGGTTTTTGAGATGCTACCTGGCTCGGAAAGCGGAGAACGTGTTAGAAGACATGGTGTCGCTGGCGATTACGGGACGTTTAAGAAATAAATATATGCTTAACGAACTAAATTAAAAAACTTCATTTCCAGGATGCAGAGAGGACACCGCTATGCTTGGTGTTGAAGATGCGAAGCCTTCTCCAAGCGTACAAAGCAGCACGCGACAACAACCGCAGCACTGGTGCCAGTCCATGCTTTGCTCTGTATATGGAGCTAATGGACGAAATTTTTGGCACCAGTCCAATCATTTCAAATGACCACACACTTCACGTGGGCTACAAGTTATCTCAAACAGTGCCTAATGTGGATTCTCCAACACCATCATTATCGCCGACAGCAACCGCTTCCTCGCCACTTCTGTCACCATCGCTGGCGTCATCACCGAAACCATCGTCGTCATCAGATGTGGACACTGCCAATACTTCTGGCACCTCAACATTACCTTCATCTTCTTCACCTGTGGTACGGAGAAAACGGTCCGCTCGAGAGATGTACTACGAGGAAAAGTTAAAGCTAAGGAAGTTGGAAGCTGATAAGAAAAAAGAAGAGCGGAGCAAGGCCTTCCAAGAGTTGAAGAATATGTTGAGGGAGAAAAGGCAGAAAGATAGTAAGCTGGAACAGAAGAAAGTGGCGTTGCTGGAAAAAATAGCAAATCGAGAATAAAACTCTGGCCATGATTGAAGATGAACGAAAACTTTAAATTAACAACTTTTGTTAATTTTGTTCTGGAATATATGTATCTATTACGACCTTCTAAGCTCAAATCTGGAAAAATTACACTCCGCTCACAATTGGTTTAGAAGTTATAGGGCTTGCAAGTTAAGAAAATGGACATAAAAAACTTGTGATTTTTAATTTTCATACAAAACTGTGACAAATCCACTGGACAAACCTGGACAAATTAATGACGCCAGTGCAGGCATGCTTAATACTGATCTTATCACTTTTTGATGATTTTATTAATGTTCTTATATCTTTACAGATCGCAACTATTCTACAATTGTTGGCTCCCAAGGATGTCTCCGCCGAAGCTGTGACAAATTCACTGGATAAACGCCGCTATCCAAGCCCGTGCTAGAAATTGTAGAAAGCTTTGGATTCAAATTAATGACGCCAGTGCAGGCATGCTTAATGTTGAACTTTACTGATGATTTTATTAATGTTCTTATATCTTTACAGACCGCAACTATTCCACAATTGTTGGCTCCCAAGGATGTCTCCGCCGAAGCTGTGACAAATTCACTGGACAAACCGCAAATTTCTGCAAAATATTGCAACAAACAAATGAAATATTACGAGACGGTGTGCTCTCGGAAATATTTGTTTTGCAAAATATCACAAAAATCATTAATTTAATACGTCAATGCAATGTACTATTGCGATGGTATTTTATGCATACATCAAATGCAGTCGTGGAAGTAACACCCCAAGCAGCGCACAAAGCAGCACAGATAAGGGATTTGGTACTCAACGAGTCTCAGTTTAAGCGTATTGAATTGTTTGAGTTGCTGCTTAATTGCAGTCAATTGGAATTGATGGTAAAGGAAATACTACTACAAAGCATGGAGCGTGTGCGGTTTTTGTAGTTAACGATTACATTTACGACTGTCACAAACGAAGCGTCTTTTTTGGGCTCTTCACAAATCTTTTGGACGTGAGTTTTATTTGATCGGCTTGCTGCGCTTTGTGCCGGATATTACCGGCTTTGCTGGATCGTTGTTGCTTGGTGGTCTGCTAAGTCAGCAGAGTAGCAGCGATGACGAGACGACAACTAGCAACAAACCTTATTTTTATGATTTAGGCTTATTTGGCGCTACTCTAGTGTGTAAGTTTTGATGGTCCTACTTCATTAACGTCTTTCTAATGTTATTTCATATTCAGCTGCTTTATGTTCGTCTCACTTCAACTGGCGCATGTCCATGATTGGCATGAAAATGCGCATTGGTCTGGTAGCTGTCTATCGCAAGGGCTTGGAAGCACGCGGACTCAAGGATGCACGTCCAGAAATTTTAAATCTCATCTCCACCGATACAGATTGCATTGTTAACTCATGCATCAGTTTTCACTCTTTCTGGAGCATACCTTTTCAAGTGATTTACCAGATTTTCTATTGTATTGAAGGGAATACTTTAACAATTCGTTGGCTGGCCAAGAAGGTAGGTTTTTATTCGTATGGTTTGATGTCCGCTAAAGATGCGCGCTTAGCTGCCACTAATGAGAGTATATCAGTATAAAAAAAGTGTGTTTATTTTAAGCATGAACATAATATTTCATAGAAAAATGATGAACAATTTTAATTTCAGTTTATCTGCTGGATGATATTTTAGCCTCATTGGATGCCCATGTGGCATATCATATTGTGCGTTATTGCATTCTAGGCTTGTTGAAAGAAAAATTCTTCATGTGGAGCTTGGCAAAGTCACACCCAGCGATTACATGACGGAGAGCATTGATATGAGCATGGATCCGTCGGGTGATGAAGCTGAACAAGCTTCGCGCAGGAATTCAATCGATTTGGAAACCTTGCAACATGCAAGCGAAACAAGAAGCATTGATAGCGTTAATAAAGAGGTGTTTTTAAAATAAATATAATTCACATATGTAGATTTTTAAAATTTTGTATTCTCACAGGAGTCACGTGAATATGGTCACCTTTCTATCAATGTGCTCTTGTGCTATTGGCGTGCTGTAAGCAGCCCGCTAGCAGTCATCGTTTTACTTATTATTCTGCTCATGCAGCATTCTCGAAATCTTTCCGATGCCTGGTTGGCACATTGGGTCACAGATACTACGCTCAGTCTAACAAATGCTTCAAATGCCACAAACCCTCTGCCTTTGACATTGGCACCGCCCACGACACCAGCTATTATCTAAGCATATTTGCCTCGTTAGTATCTGCTGTATAAAGTATAAAGTATTTGCTGCTTTCTGCCGGCGCCTTGGTGTTAAGAACATACGCCAGTATGAGGAACGTGAACTGGTTATGCAGCAGGAACGAGCACGTAAACGCACCTAACTTAGTTAGAGCCCTCTAATTTCTAAGCAACTAGAGAGCGGATCAACATTTTTTCATCATTTTCTTTTTTAGCTCCAAATACACATTTACAAAAAATGAAATATTACCCCTGATACCCCTAATAGGGGTATTCCCAATGTGGTGTATTTAGTCTTGTATTCTGTATTTGTGGTAAATATGTTAGTTACACAAACAAAATGTAAGCAAATAGCAAAGACAGAAACCATATTTACTACAAATACAGAATACAAGACTAAATACAGCAAATTGTGTATACCCCTATTAAAAAAGCCCATTTTGAGTCATCTTCAATTGTTCCAAATTTTGTTGTGCCATTTTATTTTAAGTTTTTGAAAATTCCTGATATTTTTGTTTTTAATGAATTTTATTATTTATTTTTAGTTTATTTATTTAGTTTATTTATTTTAGTTTTTCTTTTTGCTTCTTTCCATTTAACTGTACCATATGTACATAAGTATAATAAAATAAAATTTTAATGTACAATATTAAAAGAATTTAATATATGAAAATTCCTGTTGTTTTTGTTTATAAAGAATTCAATTAACTCAAGGCAAGTACATAATTCTGGAAGTCGATGGATGTATACACTACGAATTGGAAAAAAAGTTTAAATTGGAAAATTTTGAGCTGTGTCCCTTATGTAGTTATGAGTGCAATAATATGTTCGAGAAGAAATGAACTTGAAAAGAAATTAATATTGTATAAATAAAACTTTTTGATGCTTAAAAATATGAATATGACTTTTAATGAGATGTTTGAATACGTCTCTAAATACATAATATTCATACATTCATGAGATGAGCGGACATGCAATTAAAAATCATCTGCTTTAAAGCTATATTTGGATGTAAAATTAGTGTTTTCTTTTTAATGAATTTTAAAATGAAAATTAATTAAAGGATTTTTTAAAAAATCAAGGTTTTTATTGGAAAAATCCGTCGTTTCTGCAAATAAAAACATATTTTCCAATTTTGCTGTAAATGAATACAAAAAATATTTAGGTTTCGCTTGGCTTTATTTTTATCATAGTACATAGCCTAAATATGCTTAATATATTTATAACGTTTATGTGAAAATACTTATTGCACATCTATTAAGAGATGTGATTAATAACTGATTACAATAACAAAGAGAATACAAGATTATTTTCTAAAATTTATGAAAATAATCCAACTTGTGAATGTTTACTTTTGTTTACATATTCAAATAATAGCGTTAAAAAAAAATGATAAAAAATAGTTTTACTAAAATACGTTATTTTAGTATATTAAGAATGTATTTCGTTTTTCGACCCCAAACACACTGTTGAAGTTAGTAACGATTTGAAGGATTTTGATTGTTTTATTTATTTCAAATAGATATTCAGTGTTAATTTCTATCCTATTGCAGAGGTAACTAATTCGGCAACATCTGGATCGGTTGTGCGCACTGTTAACTGCATTGTAACACCATTGGCAAGAGCTAGTTTTGAACGCACGAGAAATTCAGTGCCACCTCTAAATGTACCCAAAATGTTAAGGAAAAAAAAAAGACAAAATTAATACATTTTAAGTTTATTTAAATATGCAGAAAGTTTACCAGAACAGAGCAGTGTGTGCGTGTGCGTGCCTTCGGGTACTTTTTCCGAGAGATTTGCAGGACCCAAGCCCAGAAATTTTATGATAGTGTTGACTGCATCCTGTACAGTATTAACGGCGGATAAGGAAAATGTATCCTCTGTGTTCTATGTTCACTTAATGCAATTTACCTGCAAAAAAGAAAAGAGAAGAAATTCCATAAAGCTTATAAGAATGTGGGTCTAAATGTAGTAGTTGTGTATCAAATAAACTAAAAAAAAAACAACGTTAAAAAGAATGTGGCAAAGAATGATTTTCTACACACCGCTCACAGGTGTGACATTTTAGACCTGTATGAATTTTCCGAGTAGAATTGGAAGCCTCCGTAGAGAAAGATGCACTAGTGTTCAATGGGTGTACGCGCTGCAGATGCGTCAAGAGATTTGTTTTCTGTAAAAAGCTACGAAATGATTATATAGAAGAAATTTATAGAAAAATTGGAAAAGTTACCATTTGTATGCCCACAGTAAAATAAATATATGTATTTATAAATGATTTAAATAATATTTTGTTGACTTAAATAATTAAAAAGTTGTTGCATTCTATCAAGAGTTGCATTCTGGGTTGACTCTTCAAATTCGTCTTCAAAAGCATACGTGTTTGAGTCATTTTCTTCATTGACATCGCACAAGTCATCAAAAGAAATACAAATATTATGTAGTACACATATGCTGACAACGATCATGGTTATTGTCTTCAGATCTGTTTGCTCAGTAAACTTCAGCAGTCTTCGAAAGCGTCCTTTTAATAATCCAAAGGCATTTTCTACTACCATTCGTGTTGAGGAATGTATTTCATTAAATTCGCGTTGCCTTTCATTCAAATTTCCATAATCCTTAAAAGGTGAAACCAACCATTTCGTTGACGGATAAGCCGAATCGCCGATGATAAAATACGAATTTGGAAACATTTCCTCGTAATGGTTTTCTGCATTTTCGAATAATTTCGATCTTCTTAACACTCTGAAATCATGAAGTGATCCCGGTTCACCACAAGTGATATCAATGAATTTCTTGTTTGCATCCACAACAGCTTGAAGCACAATGCTATAATATTTTTTTCTATTAAAGTACATTTCTTTATGATCTTTTGAACCTTTAATAACAATATATGTGCAATCGATTGCTCCAATTACGCCCAGAATACGTTTTTTTTTATAAAACTTCTCAATATTTTCATTTAAATAATTTCCTTCTGGCCATTTAATATGTTCATGGCTTATAGAAATGAAAAAGCGGGTAACTCGCAGCACAGTTGACCACGGTGCTGACACAGCTACTCCAAATAAGTTTCGCAGCTGTCTGAAAGTCACAGTGTTGCTCACATACCAAGTGTACACATACATGGAATTTTTATATGAAATGCGAGATCTACCACCACCAAATTGATCAGGAACGCAGTTAGATTCCGAATACTTCACTGAAAATAGGAAATTCAATAGTCATAACATGCTATTCTTTTAATGGCACTTTGTTAATACTTATTAGATACTCCACCGTCTGACGTCGTAGCCTCATGTGGCTTTTAAAATCCATCTCGCTTATGGCATCCAGAGTAGCTTCATAATTGGAGCACTTTTCATGTAGTTCACTGCCTGATTCTTCAGAGGAGCTGGAACTTTCAAAAGTCGCGTTAAACCCTTGGTTCACTTCTTCCATATTTCGATTTCCAATATTTTCGCGCTGCTCACCCATGACTACAGATACAATCTACAAACGCAAAATATTATTTTCAGATTTTATTTTCATATTTTTAAGTAGCTAAATAAATGTATTTACCAACGAATCCTCTAAATTGCTCATTTTGTTTTAATTCTTCTTATTTTTTTAATCAAAATAAACATATGCTTATGACAGTTCTTGCCAGCGTTGGTAAGCAACTAAAAGTAAATTTTATCCGAGTTGCACTGTTCTTTTGCAACAGGCTTAAAAGAATACGCCTTATATAATGAAAATTTTGGGGGTAATAATATAAAATAAATATCTAAATATAATGCCTAAGCCCACTTTAATAAAATTAAGTACGAACATACTCCAAACCAAGGGATAGCAGATAGTTTGGTTTCAGCACTAAAAATATTAAGAAATTGAAATTTACGAAAACTTCAGTGCAAGTGTTGTTGTTTTGGTTTTCCGAAGTTTGCTTAAATTTAATCATCTATGGAGTTGATGAAAAATAATCGTCATGTTTAATAAGTGTGAGTCATTGTGAATGTGATAATTTCAATAAGAAGAAGAGAGCAAGCTGTCAAATCCCGCCTAAAAGCCAATAAGATTTCTACAAGTTTTATAAATTTTGAAACAAATGCTTCAATTTATAGTTTTGCTAACCGGTGCAGTTAAGATTAATATTGATTAATTTTGAAATAGAGCACACTAAGAAGGTAAGTTTGTGATCGGATTTTATGAAAATAAATAAGTAAAATAAAATTTTAGTTCTAGAAATTCAAGCGAGAGTGCAACCATCGTTGGTCCGACAAGGAGACTCTTTGCCCGCTGACATGTGTCGCAGATAAAATTAAGGCGAACCCGGAAGGATTTGAGGCAAGTTTATATTGCAACTCCAGATGAGACTTGCAAAGCATGAACTGCCTGACCAGAATGGCTGTGGTTTCGGCGGCATGATTAAGGATGAACGAAAACTCAAACTCTACAATTTTTTTTTGTGTGGTATATATGAATTAAGACCTTCTAAGCTCAAATCTGGAAGGATTACATGCCGCTCTCAGTTGCTTTACAAGTTATAGGGCTCGAAAGTTGGGAAAATGGACAGCAAAAACTTGTGCTTTTTTTTTCTACCAAACCTAGCATTATTGATATCAAAAAAATAGGTTATGCTGTTACCTTTTCAACGAGCTATCAATCATTTAAATCCATCCATTGCTTTTAAAGATGTAGTGTTTTAAATATTATGCACACTTGTCGGTTCACCCTTTCACGAAATAAGCTAAACTAAGTATAAACATCAAATTGTGCATTATATGTAATATGTTATATCTTTAGAAGTAATAGATGGATTTAAAAGATTGACAGCTCGTTGAATAGGTAACATCATAACCTTTCTTTTGATACCCATAATGATAAGTTTTGCAGGAAAATGACAAGTTTTTCACGTCCATTTTCCCAACTATCGAGCCCTGTTATTTCTAAACCACTTCAGAGCGGCGTGAAGTTTTTTCATCATTACCTTTTTTAGCTCCAAATACCCATTTTAAAAAAAAAAAAGAGAAAAATATTAAAAAACCATTTTCACTCATCTTCAACTGTTCCATGAATGGCTTCAAAGTTAAAAGGAAATTATGTTGAAAAATAAAAAATCCACACAAATCAATTTCTCTGTCTATCTTTTTTAAGGACTTACAGAATTAGTATAGAAAGGACTTTCTAGGACTTATGTATTCCGAAATGAGCAGTCTCAAAAGTATTGCTGCTCGTTTCTTTCACGAACGAGAGTGCTCATTTCGGATTACATAAACATCTGGTTAATTGAGTAGTTTAAATTCCAAGGGCTACAAGAAAAACCAAAATACCAATTATCTTTGCTCACTTAAATATTATTGCTATTCCGGCGGTAATGGCAGTTTTCCAAACAAATATACGTATTAACATGCTCCAGAAAACTGATCATAACTTCCTTATTATTATTTGCTGCCGCAGCATAACTTTTTGGCATAATGACATGATGAATGATGATGAATAATGAAAGATGACAACAATTAAAAATTCCATATATTTTCTTTTGGCGTTTCAAACTTTTTGAAATTTTTTAATTTTCCCCACACAAATTTTAGAATTTTGGCAAAAACATCCTCTAGAAAATTCCCCTAAGCTTGTGTGTTAAAAAAAAAAAAATTAAAAAAGTCTATTTCCACTCATTTTCAATTGTTCCAAATTTCGACATGATCAAACTTACAAGGAAAAACACTTTAAGTTTATCGTGAAGAACACAACAGCTTTAACCCTGTTAAAGTTGAATAATGAAAAAATTTATACACCAGTAAGAGCAGCTGAATTTTTCCGCCGAATAAAAGCAAGACTCGATGTTAAGAGAAACCCTTTACCCTTTTGCAAAATAACCAAAATATAAAAAAATTTGCTTGATTTTTTATAAAAATTTTTCGCCTGCGGCGCTTTTTTCTATTTACAACATATCAAAAGTACCAATAAAGCAGTTATATCTTCAAAAGTAATGCATGAATTTTATGGTTAATGGCTCGTTGAATATGTAATATCATACCTTTCTTTTGATATCCATAACGCATGATTTTAAAGGAAAACTAAAAAATAAGCAAGAAGTTTTTAGATCCGTCGAGAGCGGCCTGGCATTTTTTCGTTTCTAGCTTTTTTGGGTTCAAATGCACACAATCGAAGAAGAAAATGAAAAAAGTCCATTTTAGCTAAGAGTAAAGCTTCTCCAAGTTTTTTTTAAGAATGTACTTTAATACAAAAATTAAGAATGTAATTTTTATTATTTCGTTGATTAAATACCAAGAAAAGCTCTTGTAAAACGCTTCTCCAACAATTGGCCTCTTTTTTTATATTTGTATTTTATTTATATTTTGCAATAATCAATAGTTTCCATCATTTATCCAATTTTAGAAACCAACGGCTCAAAAATTTTGTTTAATATCTGTGGAAATGAAGAATCTTTAAAAAATATAGCTGCATTGGGCTGCAGCATTATAAAGACATTTATTAATACTGAAGAGTGGAAAAGAAGTACTGGAGCTGGTTTGCTAGAAGAAGGAGGAGAAAGGGTAACTAAGAATTTAACAATTATCTCTTTTTGTTGTCCTTTTAATCATAAATTTAACTATTTCCAGAATATATTGCAAAAATTTGAGCTTACTACGAAGATTTAGAGCAAATTTTCAGGCAAAGAAGATCCGTTGTGCTGCCATACAACTACGATTCCTACGGTCATGTATCATTTGATGATATTATTTTGGAGTGTGAGCTTGAAAGTCAGGAAAGTGTTGCAGACTGCACAGGCAATACCACAGACTTTCCACGGGAAACAGTCGAACAGCAGGCTACTGAGAATTTAAAAAAAAATTGAAACTAACACCGACTGAAAAAAAAGCAATTCATCTTTGGACTTTTTGGCTAAGAGCCAAGAGAAGCGCAACGAGGTAGACCAATTTAAGTTAGCCTTGCAAGAAAAGTTGGAAGAGCGTAGGCTGAATCTGCAAGAAACCATCGAGCAAAATAAAATGAATTTGCAACGTGAGCAGCTCGATTTCGAAAAATAAAAATATCGGAACAAATTTGAAATTCAAAAATTAAAAATGAAGCAAGAAATGGAGTTAAAAAAATTGAAATTAGAGCTTAAATATAATAAGTCTTAAATTTATAATTGACTTCATGTCTACAGTGCAGTGCAAGATATTTTCAGCTGTCACCTAATATTGATAAATGGTCTTTCTACATTTTCATATTAAATTAATTTAGAGTGTTAACAGTTATATTTAACGTTGACTATATATTTTCAAGTAATTTTTAATAAGATAAATAAATTCATTATTATGAATTATTTATTATGAAAATGTACCATTTATGTATATGAGGTGACAGCTGCAAATATCTTGAACAGCACTGTAGGCATGAAGTCAATTATAAATTGAATGGCCGTACTTTGTAAAACGCAAGCGATCACCTCACTTGGGGTTCTTTGTCTGGCAATTCCGTTTCCATATGAAGTAAAACAATCACTATCTCTCACTAAAATTTTCTACTGAAACTTATTGACAAACAAAAAACCGCAAGTGAGGTGATCGCTTGCGTTTTACAATATATGGCCATAAGACTTATTATATTATTAATGACTATTTTTGTTTTTATATGATTTAAATGTGTTGGTTATATGCTTTAAGCTGAAATCTCGTTATTTAATGAAATTAATTAATAATATGTATGAATTAAAAAAAAATATAAAAATTCTTAAGTCTTTCATCACTTAAGGGAGTAATATACTGTAAACCACCCACCCAATATTTTTTATAAAATATTGATTTCAATTGTAGCTTTTTAGATCAAGCAAGTTTGATGAACAACCACAACAACTCTGTATAGAGCCAATCACACAGCAGACTACATAGTTATTTTTATAAGCAAATTCACTGCATGCTATGCGCTGATGATGAAACTTTCTTCTTTTTAATGATGAATCTTTAGTATTCTTTAAGGTTCTAAAGTGATGTATGGCTTTGTTATTTAGTACAAAGTGGTTTAATTTTCCAAGAAAAACTTCATTTAATCAGAATGTCATTTTTTTTTTTTGTTAAAATTTTTTCATTATATTGCATTGTTCATAAATAAAACATTAATACATGGATTTTGCCGTTAAAATTGTGGAGTTTAAAGAAAAATTATAGATAAGTGTATAGGTTGTAAGGAACCAAATTTCTGGGAAATTTGATCCCACATGTTAAAGCATAACTATTTTCTTTCTTTTCTAGCTCGTACGGCGGGCCATGAAATTTAAGCACGTGGGGTGCATCACCAACCGACCTCTGGCCACAGAATCAGGAGGGAAGGCCTGCCGTCCTCAGGCGCTCCCAAAATCCAAATTGGTTCTTGCCATTTCTTGTTTATCATGTATATATTTTGCTATAAGGATTAGGTTAATGCATATATTTTTTCTTTTTTTTCTAGGTTATAAGTTTGTAATTATTTCAATAGCTGTTAAGAGAAAAGCCGAATGAATAAATGGCAAAACCCACGAAGGGTTAACAAAAATAGTTATTTTGAGTTTCTGTCAAAGAAAATCGATTCAGGGCAGTTGTTTGTCCCTTGATAGGAAAATGGGGTAAGTGGGAATTAAAATCCACGGTAGAAACCCGGGGAAATGTCGGTCATGACAAACGTTGTGTTCGGGCAACATGACCAACATTTTTCCGTGGCTATTCTGGTTGTTCGAACCTTAGAATAATCATAGACATACGAGAAGAAAATAGTACTAGCTGGGCTAATGCGAAGTGATTAACATTTTTTTGGTGGGTCTAAAAGTTGCATGCAACATCTAACATTTTTCTCTATTTTATTTTTATATACTCATGAGTAACGGACAATGCGGCAAAACCACCACTACCAGCATCGCCGAAGTGAAACTCGCAAGTATGATTCGAGAAGGTTCGACAGCAGAGAGTAAATGGTATAAAAGGACAAACGACGCAAGAATCGAGGTCTTTTGTAAAACACAAGTGAAGTAAGCGGACGTGTCGGTTGTTGCCCGTGTGAGAACGTCGACTGCGCAACGTCGACGACTGCAGTGTTAAAAGTAAAGTGCCGACAGAGAAGAAGCAGCGCTACTAGATAACGTCGACAACAGAAGTAGCAGGAACATACAGTACCGGCAGAGAAGGGACAGCACGACAGCAGCGGTGAGCAGGAGCAGGCGAGTGTCAAGCCGCTCCATGAGACACCACGGTCGGATTCCCAGGATACGGTAGCACCAGCGAAACAAGCGAACGTCCACAAGTATCATTATCATTATTTTAAGTTATTTTAAGTATTTTTCTTAAGGCCCTTCTAATCTTATATTAAATTTACTATTTAGAGGCAGTGGTTGTGTGACAGTGACAGCGGTCAGAGAAGGGTAATTCAAGGTGACACGGTCATCGTTGCCCATATGATGTTGGGCCACTAAGAGGAGACATCAGTGGTGGAGTGCGGGTAGCGGCAGTCAGGAGGGTAGGCCGACTGAAAGAGTGTGTGAAATTAATACGTGAGAAGTGAATGAAAATGTACAGGGTCGTCGGGGCTGGAAGAAGTGGTCTCTACCACGTTCAGCTTCGACATCCTTCGGATATCGCGTGTGTACAATCGGGCGAAGCAAGTAGACACTAACTCGGAGTCGTCGGAGCAGGAAGATGTGGTTCTACCACGTTCTGCCTCGACACTCGGCCGCGAATTCCGTTAAGATTTGTGTAGGGAAGTTGCTAGAATCGTGTGTGACAAGTGATACAAGATGTGCAAATACGTGTGAGGGGATTGTCGGGGCCGGAAGATGTGGTACTACCACGTCCGGGTCCGACATCCACCAGACACGTCTTTTACGTGTTATTGCCACAATGGGCCCCCAGCGGATCGTCGCGACTGGAAGAAGTGGTGTCTACCACGTTCAGCCCCGACATCCGAACATACGCGAAACACACACGGGATCAGGGCCTAGTATAACTGTCGGATGTAGATGAGTAGGCAGCTTGTTTAGCTGTAGCGCAGAAAGTAGTACAGTTCGCCGTAACCGCCCCCCGCCTGCACGAAACCCACTGACAAACCCTATCAGTATAAATCACGCATAGAACGCTAAACCCAGGTGACCCTGTCAGTGTAACACCTCCCAGCGGGTAAATAATCATTTTTCAAAGCTCAATATTTATGTTCTCAGTAGCCAAACAGAAACTGGGGTCGCATATTCCCCAGTAATTGTTGTATCTTACGCTAGAGAATAAGCTACCCTGTATAGGTTAAGGTTTTGCAGGAAAACAAACAAAATAAACAAAGACCAATATTGAAGCATAGATCTGAGTTTTGACTTGGGGTCGGGAGAAGAAGATAAATAATTGTTTCGGACCCTGGATACGACGAGCGTATCCTTGGCAGTAAGAAAGGTCCTCACAATGGCGCCCGAACAGGGACCTCAAGTCAAAATTTCAGAGTAGCCAAATTAAAGACTTGGTCAGTAGACACAGTATTTGGTCGGAACATTTTAACTTGTTTCAAACCAGTCAAACCCTTGATTAGGTAGGAGAACACCAGGTGTTACGGTCCACCATTATTTCCCAATAGGAACAGGGTAATCAGTTGATAGATTAATATACTTGCACCGAGTAAGTTAAAAAAAAAAAAAAAAAAAAAAAAAAAATAATAAATATACATACATATAGATACATTAATATAAAGTTATAACATATATACTGGGAAAATTTTTAGCCAGGTTACCCTGAGTAAGGGTGAAACATAGAAGTTAAAATATTAAGTGAAATTCTAAGACAATTTTAGACACTAATCCCGTAACCATCGACGAGTACCAGAACCAGTATAGGGAGTTCGGTTGCTTGAGTGGGATGGTTATGCACACATAAATTACGCAACATAATATAACATAAACGACAGGTTGTTGCACAGGACAACGAGCGCTAGTCAAGAGCGTTAGCTGGGTTTCGGTTAAATAATAAAGAAACCCCAACATAACGAATAACGCCACTGGACTTCGGGCAACCAACTTGCACGTTTATCCTATAACACAAATTGTATGGTTAAATTTAAAATTTGGTTTTCATTTATCCTAGAAAAAAAAGAGAGTAAATAAATAAACAACGGCACTGAAGAACGAATCAACCATTGTAGAACTTCAGCAATAAATTCCAACAAGAATAGCTGCTGAATTTCCCCGCATAACGCACGGTTTGATCGTATCCATACACAGTAGCCAACCACTGTATCCTGGCCAATTAAGCAGTAGTCAGATACTAAAGCTTGCCAGTCGTAAAAGAAAATAACTTAATTGTGTCTTCACTCAAAAACCCGAGTGGTGTGGTGGAGTAGACATTGAATTTTTAAATTAGGCACCGACATTTAATTAAAATTCTATATTTATCATATTGAAATCAACGTAATATACTAATTTTCTTTACCACGTCGATTTCAGGGCTAAAGATAAAGTAGTAATATAATTTTTTTTTTTTTTTTGAATAAATTAAATTTTGTTTTATTTAGCCCATTTGCCGTGTGGCTGACGATTTACTCAGAAAGACCTTTCTTATACTCTCCTCTAAGCGCGGGGGGGAATAGAAAAGACCGGAAAGAAAATAAGCCGGAACAGATTAACAATAGACATCGCGATACCTTATAACGACAGGAATCGCCATTTTGATCATAATCTACCATCGTCTTACAATCAACTATCATCATGGTAAAAACCTCGTGGATTTATTCCTTACGAAAGGATGACCTGCAGATTTATGCCGAAGAATTCGGATTCAGTTCTGAGGGCACCGTGGAAGAGCTCCGCAAACGCTTCGCAGCCGCAGTGACAGATGGCGACGGCGATTTACAACTTCAAAAAGGTTTGGCCGAATTAGAGATCAAATATAATGAGAAAAGATCGACCTCACCACGTCCACCAATTAATCCCACTCCGCCTGAAGCGACCGGATCAACCGAATCCACCATGCCACCAGTTCGTGACGCATACCAACGCAACGAGGAGCCAACCAAGTACTCGTATTTGTCGACTATTCCGGCCGTAGTGGTCACAGCTCCGTCTGATCAGGCCGTGGAAAAGCTACGATTGGAAGGGTCAACCATGAACAAAAAACATCAGGGCACCACGACCCACAGTCGAGTCATCGACCAGGTGAGGAAGTGGACTGAAAAATTTGATGGCAGCCAAGACCCAATAAATTTCATCGAGCGTGTCGAAGAATTGACTGATGCGTACGGGCTCGACCCAGATCACCTGCCCAGGACTATGCCCGAATTGTTAAGGGATAACGCCCTCATGTGGTGGCGAAATAATCGAACATCACAAGAATCCTGGCAAAATTTTAGAACCAAATTCCTGGGATACTACCTACCGACTCGATTCATGGAACGTCTTGAAGACCAGATTCGAGCTCGAACCCAGGGCGACCATGAGTGCTTCAAGGTGTACAGTCTGGAACTTTTGGACTTGATGGGACATGCAAATTACACACCCATCCAGAAGTTAGAACGTGTGTTTTGGAACAGCCGTCAGGATTATCAACTATATATTCGACGACGCGATTTCACCACTTTTGATGAATTGTTAACCATGGCAGAAGATTACGAAATTCTACAAGATGAGAGTAGATTATCCCAAACCCCAACAGGACCTCGACGGGCGCTCACCCAAGGTCGAAACCGAGATGCACCTCGACGAAATATGCTGACAATGTTCCCCGAATCTTATCCGGAGGAAGCAGCACCACTCACTCCCGTGAAACCCGATAATTCAAGGTCACCACCATATTGCCACTTGTGTGGCCGAGAAGGCCACCTGCCACGTCAATGCTGGAACAAACGAGTGATCTCTGGGTGTAATTGTGAGTCAAGAGTGAACCCACATCAAAAGGACCATCAACAACCGGCCGCGGGAAACGCCAGCGGGCCCACCCTCGGAGGAGCAGAGGGTGTGGCCGACACCACCAGCCCTCAGGAGATATAAATTATTTACAAGCCAACGACCGCCATCTTTCGGCACACGTGCGGGTCGGAAAGCAAACCCTAGTAGCGGCCATAGACACAGGAGCCACACGAAGTTTTGTGAGCCCAACTCTCGCCAGCAGATTACGCACCCCTCTGAACAGCAGACCAACTACCACCAACGTGCGGTTAGCTGACGGCTCACGCAAGGTAGTGACGGAGAGTCTTAGGGTGACTATAACCTTGGGGAGGACGACGTGCCAAACAACACTATTGATACTACCCGGCGTCGCCGACGAACTATTACTAGGAATGGATTTTCTAGCGCAGGCCAGAGCCACTTTTAGCTGCGGCGGGC
The DNA here is from genome assembly GCA_914767935.1 of Coremacera marginata. Taxonomy (NCBI): domain Eukaryota; kingdom Metazoa; phylum Arthropoda; class Insecta; order Diptera; family Sciomyzidae; genus Coremacera; species Coremacera marginata. Next base: position 102,096,020 of record OU612046.1, read on the forward strand.
AAACAATTACCTTACAGCCTTTCGCGCACCGATGACGAACCTGCGTGCACTACTGCCACCATCGAATCCACGGCCACCAATCCCTCGGTTGATGAATTTTTACGGGATAAACTCAGGAAATTTGAGGCACTAGAAGGTACGGCCAGGGTAGCACCTCACAAAATAGTTATGTTAGACGACCGGCCTTTAAAACAGCGATACTTCCCGCGAAATCCTGCTATGCAGGAGATCATAAATCAGGAAGTCGACGATCTACTAGCGAGGCGATGCATCGAACCTTCTCATAGCCCTCACAGCGCCCCGATTGTGTTAGTAAAGAAAAAGACGGGCACCTGGAGGCTGTGCATCGACTATCGCCAACTCAACGCCAAGTCCGCCCCGGACGCATACCCACTACCTCGAATACATCATATTTTGGACCGGCTAAGGAATGCTCTTTACATTAGCAGCTTAGACCTGAAGAACGGGTACTGGCAGATTCCTATGGATCCCGAGAGTAAACAGTATACCGCCTTCACCGTTCCAGGACGTGGCCTATTCCAGTGGAGGGTGATGCCTTTTGGACTACATTCTGCCCCAGCCACTTTCCAGCGCACGCTTGATCAAATAATCGGGCCAGAAATGGAACCACACGCTTTCGCTTACTTGGATGATATTATTGTCACGGGTAGTACCAAGGAAGAACACCTTAAAAACCTGAAGGAGGTGTTCCGACGCTTGCGCGAAGCAAATTTGAAACTCAACGTGGAGAAGTGTGAGTTCTTCAGAGCGGAAACAAAATATTTAGGACATGTCGTGAGCGGTGACGGCATACACACCGATCCTGACAAGGTGGAAGCCATTAAGATGGTGACACCACCCACCAACCTGAAAGAGTTGAGGAGCTACCTAGGAGTGGCCTCTTGGTACCGGCGATTCGTGCCGGACTTCGCCACTATCGCCCACCCAATGACATTACTATTGAAAAAGGGCAAACACTGGAAATGGGGGCCTGAGCAACAGACGGCATTCGAGACGTTAAAACAAAAACTTACTGAAGCACCTGTCTTGGCCTGCCCAGATTTCAGCAAGACTTTCGTACTGCAAACAGACGCCAGCGACTATGGGCTGGGGGCAGTATTAACGCAAGAATTCGATGGCGTGGAACGGGTGATCGCCTATGCCAGCCGACACCTCATACAGGCTGAGAAAAACTACAGCCCCACAGAAAAGGAGTGCCTAGCCATTGTTTGGGGCATCCGGAAAATGCGCTGCTACCTGGAAGGGTACAAATTCGTGGTTATCACAGACCATTTATCATTAAAGTGGTTGAATTCCATAGAAAGCCCGTCCGGCCGTGTAGCAAGATGGGCACTGGAGCTCCAACAATATAACTTTGAAGTTAAGTATCGCCGAGGCAAATTGAACGTCGTGGCAGATGCACTCTCTCGAAGCCCGTTGGAACACTTAGCCAGGACCACTAGTCAGTCCGAAGGAAGACCGGTGTGTGCATGGCTCGATCGACGAAAAGCGGAGGTGCGTGAAGATCCTGCAAAATTTTCGGACTACATCGAGGAGGATGGAAATTTATACAGGCATATACCGAATCAGATCGGAGATGAGGATGCTGCACCGTGGAAATTATGCGTGCCAACCCCATGGCGGCTAAGAGTCATGAGGGAAAATCATGACCAACCAAGCGCAGGACACCTGGGCATACGCAAGACCATAGCCCCGATCACCAACAGGTATTATTGGCCTGGACTGTTCAGAGACGTCAGTCGATACGTCAGACAATGCGAAACCTGTCAGCGGTACAAACCAAATCAACAGGCACCAGCCGGCAAAATGTTGTCACGCGTAGCAGAAGAACCCTGGGCAGTCGTGTGCGCCGATTTTATTGGACCTCTGCCACGTTCAAAACATGGAAATACAACCATTTTGGTGTTCCACGACAAATTCAGCAAGTGGGCTGAGATAATCCCTCTACGGAAAGCCACGAGTGAAGGTTTGAAGAAGGGTTTCCGGGAACGCATCCTCGCACGCTTTGGAGTACCAAAGGTTTTCATCTCCGATAATGGTACTCAATTTACCAGCCGATCCTTTAAAAATTTCATGCGCGAGTTGGGAGTGAGACAACAATTTACGGCTCCATATACCCCGCAGGAGAACCCTACGGAAAGAGCCAACAAAACCCTCAAAACAATGATAGCCCAGTTCTGCCAGGACCAACATAAAACATGGGATGAACAGTTACCTGAGTTTTCCTTGGCCATGAATAGCAGCAAATCAGATGTTACGGGTTACAGTCCCGCCTTCGTAGTACAGGGACGCGAGCCAAGGTTGCCCGGCGCTCTCTACGATGAACACACCACCGGTACCGGCCGAGAAATACAGTCGCCACCAACACGAGCCACTCAACTGCGAGAGATCTTCAAACTCGTTCGTCACAAACTTAGTCAAGCTACGCGCGACCAGGCGCGTCACTATAATTTGCGACGACGTGACTGGAAGCCCGACGTAGGTGAGGAGGTGTTGGTTCGACAACACCCTCTGTCGAGCGCGATAAACAATTTCGCCGCAAAACTAGCACCGAAATTTGAAGGCCCGTATAAGGTGATGGGTTATGTCTCCCCGGTCATCATCCAGATACGTAAGAAAGGAGACACTCGCGTACGAAATGCACACGTCAGCGACCTCAAGAAATTTTACAACAGGGTAAATTTCATATACACACCATAACATCAGACATTTAATTTTTCTTTTGTCGTGGCAGCACCCACGTTAAAAGACTGTGAAGTCGTGGCAGCACCCACGTTAAAAGACTGTGAAGTCGTGGCAGCACCCACGTTAAAAGACTGTGAAGCCGTGGCAGCACCCACGTTAAAAGACTGTGAAGTCGTGGCAGCACCCACGTTAAAAGACTGAAGTCGTGGCAGCACCCACGTAAAAAAGACTGTGAAGAAGCGGCGACATCCGTCTGTAACAACTGTCAAAGCCAGTGAGAGCCATCATGAGGATCGAGCCACTGTCACTGGTTTGCCTAGCGTTGAAATGACAGCCATCAAAAGAAGAGCCTAAGTCAACAACCAGCAAAGTGTTAAAATGTTCATAATAAAATTCCTGGCAGCATCCATGGTAATAAAGACTGCGATATCGCGGCAGCAGCCGCAGAAACAACTGCAGAGTGGACGAGGAAGAGGAAACCATCGGTAAGTCCGAAAGAGGAGTACCCCCGTCACTATTAAGTAGGACAGCAGCCATCGTTAGATAGAGCCAAACGCCGTCCAATACAATGACAGAAATAAATCTGTCAACCAGGGCCCAGAGAGGCCGTTGCAATTACGACAACTGGGAATAGGGTCCGACGTTACCACGGGTGAAAGCACCCGTATTCTAAGTTAGAAATACCCCAAGAAATTCTAACTCGTCAAATTGTAATATAAACAAAATCATTATCCATCGAGACGGCCGCATATTTACCACCCCGGTCCCCCCAAAGTAAGGAGGAGATGTAAGGAACCAAATTTCTGGGAAATTTGATCCCACATGTTAAAGCATAACTATTTTCTTTCTTTTCTAGCTCGTACGGCGGGCCATGAAATTTAAGCACGCGGGGTGCATCACCAACCGACCTCTGGCCACAGAATCAGGAGGGAAGGCCTGCCGTCCTCAGGCGCTCCCAAAATCCAAATTGGTTCTTGCCATTTCTTGTTTATCATGTATATATTTTGCTATAAGGATTAGGTTAATGCATATATTTTTTCTTTTTTTTCTAGGTTATAAGTTTGTAATTATTTCAATAGCTGTGAGAGAAAAGCCGAATGAATAAATGGCAAAACCCACGAAGGGTTAACGAAAATAGTTATTTTGAGTTTCTGTCAAAGAAAATCGATTCAGGGCAGTTGTTTGTCCCTTGATAGGAAAATGGGGTAAGTGGGAATTAAAATCCACGGTAGAAACCCGGAGAAATGTCGGTCATGACAAACGTTGTGTTCGGGCAACATGACCAACATTTTTCCGTGGCTATTCTGGTTGTTCGAACCTTAGAATAATCATAGACATACGAGAAGAAAATAGTACTAGCTGGGCTAATGCGAAGTGATTAACATTTTTTTGGTGGGTCTAAAAGTTGCATGCAACATCTAACATTTTTCTTTATTTTATTTTTATATACTCATGAGTAACGGACAATGCGGCAAAACCACCACTACCCGCATCGCCGAAGTGAAACTCGCAAGTATGATTCGAGAAGGTTCGACAGCAGAGAGTAAATGGTATAAAAGGACAAACGACGCAAGAATCGAGGTCTTTTGTAAAACACAAGTGAAGTAAGCGGACGTGTCGGTTGTTGCCCGTGTGAGAACGTCGACTGCGCAACGTCGACGACTGCAGTGTTAAAAGTAAAGTGCCGACAGAGAAGAAGCAGCGCTACTATATAACGTCGACAACAGAAGTAGCAGGAACATACAGTACCGGCAGAGAAGGGACAGCACGACAGCAGCGGTGAGCAGGAGCAGGCGAGTGTCAAGCCGCTCCATGAGACACCACGGTCGGATTCCCAGGATACGTTAGCACCAGCGAAACAAGCGAACGTCCACAAGTATCATTATCATTATTTTAAGTTATTTTAAGTATTTTTCTTAAGGCCCTTCTAATCTTATATTAAATTTACTATTTAGAGGCAGTGGTTGTGTGACAGTGACAGCGGTCAAAGAAGGGTAATTCAAGGTGACACGGTCATCGTTGCCCATATGATGTTGGGCCACTAAGAGGAGACATCAGTGGTGGAGTGCTGGTAGCGGCGGTCAGGAGGGTAGGCCGACTGGAAGAGTGTGTGAAATTAATTCGTGAGAAGTGAATGAAAATGTACAGGGTCGTCGGGGCTGGAAGAAGTGGTCTCTACCACGTTCAGCTTCGACATCCTTCGGATATCGCGTGTGTACAATCGGGCGAAGCAAGTAGACACTAACTCGGAGTCGTCGGAGCAGGAAGATGTGGTTCTACCACGTTCTGCCTCGACACTCGGCCGCGAATTCCGTTAAGATTTGTGTAGGGAAGTTGCTAGAATCGTGTGTGACAAGTGATACAAGATGTGCAAATACGTGTGAGGGGATTGTCGGGGCCGGAAGATGTGGTACTACCACGTCCGGGTCCGACATCCACCAGACACGTCTTTTACGTGTTATTGCCACAATGGGCCCCCAGCGGATCGTCGCGACTGGAAGAAGTGGTGTCTACCACGTTCAGCCCCGACATCCGAACATACGCGAAACACACACGGGATCAGGGCCTAGTATAACTGTCGGATGTAGATGAGTAGGCAGCTTGTTTAGCTGTAGCGCAGAAAGTAGTACAGTTCGCCGTAACCGCCCCCCGCCTGCACGAAACCCACTGACAAACCCTATCAGTATAAATCACGCATAGAACGCTAAACCCAGGTGACCCTGTCAGTGTAACACCTCCCAGCGGGTAAATAATCATTTTTCAATGCTCAATATTTATGTTCTCAGTAGCCAAACAGAAACTGGGGTCGCATATTCCCCAGTAATTGTTGTATCTTACGCTAGAGAATAAGCTACCCTGTATAGGTTAAGGTTTTGCAGGAAAACAAACAAAATAAACAAAGACCAATATTGAAGCATAGATCTGAGTTTTGACTTGGGGTCGGGAGAAGAAGATAAATAATTGTTTCGGACCCTGGATACGACGAGCGTATCCTTGGCAGTAAGAAAGGTCCTCACAAGGTAATGTAGATAAGAATTCTCACTCGTGTGGTATTTAAGGGTTAATGAAATTAATTTCTATCTCTTAGCATTTCCAAAATTGCTCGTCTCTTAACTTCAGCATCTTGATCCTCTTCTTCATGATCTCCAGCATCATCTTCACTTATAAAGCAGTTGTCGTACATGGGTTCATCTTGTGGGAGTTCGTCCTGTCCAATAGCTTTGATCATGTTATGTAAAACACAACAAACAAAAATCCATTGACATGCAAATCGATTATGAGCGTCACTGCCTAAAGCTAGTTTTAACTCCTTTAAGCTACAAAAACGTTCTTTTAGTAACCCAAAGCAGTCTTCGATTCTAACCCGATATTTGCTTAGAGAACAATTAAATGCATTTCTTTCACTAAAGGTGCCTTTGCTCGCGTTAGATCGATATGGAGTTATCACCGTGGTTGAAAGCTTGTATGCGCTGTCTCCGACTATATATTCATTTTCTGAAAAGAAATGGGTCTGCTCTGTAAACAAAGAAGAATTTTTAAAAATTCTACTATCATGCACGCTTCCTGGATATCATATCATGATCACAAACAGCCTGCATCTTTAAGGAATACTGCTGTTTACGCGAATAATATGCCTCAGGGTCTATAGTAGGCTTTCCAGCTAAACGTATCTCTGTTCCGTCTACATTACAATTACAATTACAATTTCCTTTCTACGGTTAGAGTCGGGCCAATTCAAAAAAAATTTCGTATTGTTACATAATGCCGTAAATACTCTTTTTGTTATTTTAGCAAGAGTCCCTCCATCACCAACACCGAAAAGTTTAGATACTTTGCAAATGGAGGCACCCTCTCCACTAGATCCAAGTCGGAATAAAACAATGGCTAGCTGCACTTCAACTGGGGATTGCTTCCAAGAGTTTTGGCCATTGAACACTGGATCATTCTCAATCATATGACAAATATAGTCGAATGTATTCCAATTCATTCGCACGATTTGTTGAAATCGCTGCTCGTCTAGATTGGGAATAACGTTCCATAAAATGTCCATGCTTTTAGCGACGGATCCCAAGTTAAAAGGTATTGCATATCGGTATGCCTCTATTGCGATGAATGAAGTGCAAAACTCATCCATAGCATCATCAAATTCATCTGCGGAATTGTCAAAATAAAAATATTAATAAAATAGCTTTTCAATAGCTAAGTTCAATTTACCAGTGTCTTCCAGGAGTATTACATCTTGTATGGTCTTTTCCAAAATGAACTCAAGTAAGTAAGTAAGTAATTTTATTGAGACTTCAATCTATAACAAGGTTTTTATACAAGAGTTAACATTGAAGAAAAAACATAGAAAAGGGAAATAAGTATTCTATTACAATAAATATGAGAATGTGCAAATAGCACTAGTAAGTTAATTAAAGAAAAAAACTAATGCTTGCTCATGGCATTATAAAAAATTACTGTAATGAATTATCAAAAAGATTAAGAACTAATATGTAAGAAAAAGGAAAAAACAAACAAAACAAATATTTACATTTGTACATATATATACACTTAATTAATGTATTTCATTAGGAGTTAATTAGCCTCTATAAGTACCCGGGCTAGTTTTAGTGAAAAATTCCGGTAAGAGTGATATGGCTGATGTATTATCAGTCTCATAATTTAAGTTTTCATTTACAATACCAACTGGTGAAATATAATTAGTATTTGACCAACTATGATTTTTTTGAGTATCATAAACAAGGTTCACTAAATTATTTTCTATAAAACTAAGTTTGTTAACACATTTTTTCAAGTGTATTAACAAATATTTGCATAGAGGTATAACTCGTGCTTGGCTATAAACATAAGTATTAGAAAACCTCTTATTGATGGACTCAAAGTTGTGGTCAATACACAATCTTAAAACTTTTCGTTCAAGTTTTTCAAGAAGCTGCGCCGTAGTGGGTGAAATTGTAAACCAAATCGGGAACCCATACATAATTACCGAACGGATACTGATTTTGTAAATGAGCAATTTAGTATTTTTTGGCAGATATTTATTCCTCAAAAGATTGGAAAAAATACCTAGAATCTTCCTAGCCTTTTTTAAGACTATATCCGCATGTATATTAAATTTTAAGCGATTATGAAAAGAAATTCCTAAATATTTAATCACATTTTTAAATGGTATGTTCGTATTATTGAGGGACAATGTTAATAATTTACTTTGCGGTACAGTGTCTTTATGACATTTACCAGAAGGATTTCGTATACATATGGCTTCCGATTTCGCTGCGTTTATCTTAATACCCCAATCAATATAATATGTATTAATTTTTTCCAAATGAGTCTTAACAAGACTAAGAGCCTCCAAGGGAGTTCTTCCATGAGCGTATGCAAGTGAATCATCTGCATAAAGTATACCTGTTGAACCGTTGTGTAAATGCGGAAAATTATAAACAAAAATACTATATAGATTAGGAGCCAATATAGCTCCTTGAGGAACACCGCTTCTAATAAGACCATATTCAGAGGAAACATTGTTAATATTGACAAAAAACTTCCGATTATTAAGAAAATTATGCAGTATTTTGATGAAAGAAGGATTGAAACCTATCTGCATGAGTTTATACACAATTCCATCATGATAAGCCTTGTCAAAGGCTTTTTCAACATCCAGAGATACCGCCACAGTGCATCGTCGTTCTTGCAGATTGAGAATCAAGTCATTTTCAAATTTCAACAGAGCATGAACCGTGGAATGCTGTTTTTTAAAGCCAAATTGAAAATCACTAATATACTGAGCATCAATTCCAATGTTAATTTTTTCCCTTATAACACGTTCCAAAAGCTTGCCAAGATTTGACAACAGAGAAATTGGTCTAAAGTTGTTGACTTCAAAGGATTTTGGTTTTTTTTGAATTGGAATAATTTTTGCAACTTTCCAGGAGATAGGAAAATAGCCGTTGTTGATGCAATTGTTATATATTATTATTAAATAATTTAAGACAGCTTTAGGTAATTTTTTTATAATAAAATTAGAAATGTTATCAGGTCCAGCCGATTTTTTTGCATTAAGATCCTGGATATATGAACATAAATGATCAGAATTAATGAAGTGTGAAATATCTGAGTTTGATAAAGAGTTAAAATTTTCATTGAAGTTGTAAATCGTGGGCGGATAAGATTCAAGTATATTACTGATGTGGGATTCAATTTTTCTAATATCTGATCTAGATGGAACTAATTTTTCATAAACATGTTCAAATTGACTTCTAAGAATTTCAACCTTCTCAATATCATCAGTAAAAATAGTATTATTAAAAGAAATTTTTGTACAAAATTTGCCATCCTTTTTTTTAATTAAACTAAAAATTTCTTTATAGGCTGAAGGGCCAGGTTTAATTAATTTCAATTTTTTACTAAATTCATGGCATTGATGCAATTTCACTTGTTCTTTAATAATTATTTTCAAAAGAGAAATTTGTTTATTCAGAATTTTATACTGTGGAGATGCCCTATTGAAGCTAGAAATGAACATTTTCCTCAATCTTCTTTGCCATCTATTTTTAATTTTGAATAAGTTGTTGATAGAATCTGGAAGAAATGTGGAATACCTTCTTTTAACTTCAATCTTTTCAGAGAAGGAGTCTGAAGTTGTATTAATGGCTGTCGTTAAAAATTCTATATAGGAGTCAATTGTAGAATTTTCCAAGTTAACATTACTAGGTGGAGAACTATCTTCTACTAAAGTGGTCAACTGAATACGAAAATCATTCCAATTGGTGTTTTTAAATGAGGTGTAAAAGCGCGGTTGATTCACAGTAAAAATAATATCTTTTAAATCTAGCTTGAAAAGAAGTAGAAGATGATCTGAAAAGGATGAAAGACTTGAAACCTGATAGTTGAAATTTATACTGTCTATTAAATTTGTTGAAATAATAAAGTGATCAAGAAAAGAAGCACTATTCGGAAAGGACGGAAATGTGTCACAAATTCTGACATAATCGACAGGATTGTTTTGTAACCAATTGAAGAAGGTTTTTCCATTAAGATTATTGAAATTATCATTCTATGAAATATGTCTTGAATTGAAGTCACCACCAATTATCAGTCCATCAAATTTAGAAGTACATTTAGCTATGTCATCCAATCCATCATAAAAATTATCAGGCACTAAGTTACAAGGGATGTAAACAGAACCTACTAAAAATTTTTTTTTACACCATTAGTAGAAACACAAATGTCAATGAAAATATGTGGAAAACGCACATTCGAAAAAGTTACAATAGAATATTTGAATTTAGATCTTAAAGCGATGGCTACTCCTTGCGAGCTATCGTCTCGTATGAAATTATAATTATTGAGCCGCACATATTTGGACCTAGGTAAATGTGTTTCCTGAAGAAAACATATGTCTACGGAACTGAAATCTAATGTTTTTTGTAATTCAATTGCTCTACTGGCATCAACCAGAGATCTGACATTATAACTTAAAAAATTTTTAAAATTACGGTCCATATTTCTCCTGAACCTCTTTTAGCAGTGAGATTCACTCTCTTTTGACTTCATCTTTTGATAGATAATTTAAGTTTCGAAGAAAATTTTCCAATCTATGCTCTAGAGAAGGCTGCGAAGGCTCAAAGATATTTTTCGCAACTCTTGAAAATTGTTCAACAATAGATGGTTTATTAACATTGCCGAATTGATTTATATTCGAAGAGTAAAACTGACTGGCATAAGATGCGCCATTTTTGACAAAAGACTGTTTGTTGACGGCATTTCGGACGTTTGAAAAGGTCTTTTCTTTTCTTTCCTTGGCTTCATTAATGAATATTTTGTTTTTTTAATATAGTCTTCAAAGAAGGAACAACCTCTCCAATTCGCGGGGTGACCAAATTCACCGCAATTAATGCAAAACGGTTTTTCAGAAGTATTTTTATTTAAACAACAATTTCCTGGTACATGACCTTTGTCACACTTTACACAACGGTAAGATTTGTTACAGTTTTTAGCTATATGTCCCCATTGCTGACATCTTTTGCACTGAACCTTCTGCTTCCTAGATTTAGGAGCCTCCCAAGAAATTATCTGATGTAACAAATTCTTAATTTTTGATACTTCATTAAATTTTTTACCCTTTAAAAGTGTGACAATAAAGAGACCTGTTTCAATCTTGTTTTTAATAGACAAAGGAGTAGCGAATTTTTCCTCTTTTTGCACTGCATTTGGAGCAATCATGTCTAATTCTGTTTTAATTTCATTTATGTCCGATAAATAGTGAAGACCCCGTAAAACAAGACTGACTTGCCTAGAGTGTTTTGGCGTAAAAGAAAATGAATCAATTTTTTGTTCCCTTAGAAGGGCCATCATATCATCATGTATTGAAGGATCTTTAAAATATATCTTACTTTTAGTAGCGGATTTATTGATTATTTTAAATTGAATTTTTGGATTTTTTAAGTTTAGCTGATCCACTAAGGATTTTATATTGACTTTGTATAAAATAATAGGCGGACAGAATTTTATATTTTTTTAATATTATCAGCCATATCACCCTTATCGGAACTTACCACTTTTTTTGCAGCTGTGCCTGCTCGATAGAAATGCCAGCTAGAGCAGCAAAACGATTTGTGTTGTTTTGGACTGGAAAACTTGAAACATCCAATTGATTAATTCCTTCAGGGTTAATTATTCTTGCACGTTTTCGAACTGTGGTAAACTCTGAATAGTCACTTTGATCTGAGGTTTGAAGAATGTTATGGTGATGTGAACATGTTCCTTCATTCGAAGGAACAACATTTTGAAAGTTGTCAGTGTCATTAACAGAACTATTACTCAGCATGGTAAGCTGCTGAGCCGCAAAGATGGTGCCAGGTGAACTTTGAATGTTAAGAAGTGTTGAAGGTTCGCTTATTGGCGAACTGCTGGCCTGTCTCAATGAGCTGCCGTCAAAGATGTCCATCTTATTCTCGGAGAATGAATCGTAAAGGATTGTGTTGCTCTCAGTGCGAAGAGGTGTTTGTTGAGAACTCATGGATCGACAGGAGTTTGATGATTTGTCGTTTGCAGTTAAGGTAGCAGCAGCACCTTCACCAGGTTCGATGTGAAATTTAGTTTTATAGATGAAACTCATCCTTGTGAAGAACTTATATGGATACCTATATTTCTTCTTTTTAATTTTTTTATGAATTTTATTATATTTTTTAATTTTAAGAAGAAAAATTTTTATTTATTTTTTTTAATATAGAAAAAATTAGAACGCTTAAAAACACGTCTACTTCGCTCGACGAAAATTCGAGAACCTCTAAATGAACTCAAGTTATTTAGTTTTGCTACATTTTTTTGGCATTATTTTTTTAATTTAAAAACACAAAGCACAAGTTTTTTAACCAAATATGAACAAAATTACTTGTTTTGCTAACAAGCGCACCAACGAAATGAAACAATTGCGATTTTACGTCAGATTTACGACAGATGAATGCGAAAAAAACGAAACATTAAAAACGGTCGCTCACTTCAACTCGTCGGAAATTTCCGATTTCTGAAATTTCAGCAGTGAAGTGAATACCCTTATTGTGTATTTTTCACAAAAAAGCTAAAACAAATTTTCTATGAAAAGCAACCAAATTTCTTTGTGATGCCTAAAAGTATGTGATATATTTTTATTATAATGCTATGATAAGTAATGTAACGTGGCGTTACAATTTTCCTCTTTATATTGGAGAAAATTTATATATTCATAAAAAGTTGGAAATAAAAAAAAAGAGAAAAATAAATATACATATAATGTATTGCCGCCGTCCGGATTCGAACCTGGGCATGTTGCGAAAAAAAATAAAAAAAAAAAATATAAATAATAATCATTATACACATAATATATTTTGCGCCGTCCGGATTCGAACCTGGGCATTTTGCGTGCACGTCGGGCGCTCTAGCTGGTAGGCCACGGCCACCACAGCGTAGAAGAGTAATAACTTGTATAACTCATCTTAAAGTAAAAGTAAAACAAACTCTGCCTACGCTAATAGAGATATAATAGAATTGAGCACAGGCAAAATTCACACATTTTCTCCAATGGTTGTTAATAATAATATAAATAGGTATTAATATTATTTATCAATGGTTGTTAATAATAAAATATGTAGGTACTAATATTATTTATCAATGAATGTTAATAATAAATTGTATAGTTATAAGTATTATAAATTTATTAAAGTGCCCTGTAGTATAGCTGCAGTTGCACATACAGACCGACACACAAACCTGTGTACCAGCTAGACCGACACATAAACCTGTGTACCAGATAGGCCGACACACAAACCTATGCATCAGATAGACCGACACACAAACCTGTGTATTAAATAGGCCGACACACAAACATGTGTATAAGATAGGCAGACACACAAACAACTATGTTAGAGTCGCTAGGCAATTAGGTACCAACAGGCAAAAATCATTATTTATGATCGTATGATTCACAAAAGGTTTTATCACCCCGATGAATAAATGACTGCCTGTTGGTCACTTGCATCAGCCTTCCGCCTAGGTAAGTGCTCACCATGTGTGCATTGCACGTGGTATGAGGTGCGGACCAGTTCCTGGTCAATGGGCCTCAACCACAGTACACATCACAGCATCAAAGTAATTTTGGCTGCATTGACAATTAGTCAGTGCAAATGCATATTGACTGCAGGTGCGGATCAGATTCTGATCATTGTGCCGCAGTCTTTTATCTAGCTAGCTGCAGGTGCGGATCAGATTCTGATCATTGTGCCGAAGTATTTTATCTAGGGATTTTCTGGCTGGCTGCAGGTGCGGATCAGATTCTGATCATTGGACCGCAGTCTTTTATTTAGGGATTGTCTGGCTGACTGCAGGTGCGGATCAGATTCTGATGATTGGGCCGCAGTATTGTGCACATATTTTAGCTAGCTGGCTGTGGCATTGATCAAATTCAGATTGTTGGGCCACTATAGGGTAATAGGCTATGTCTGGCTGGCTGCTGGTGCGGATCAGACTCTGATCATTGAGCCGCAGCATTATGCTCGTCTTCTATATGACTGCAGGTGCGGATCAGATTCTGATCGTTGAGCCACAGTCTTTTAGTTAGGTTAAAACTATCTGGCTGCAGGTGCGGATCAGATTCTGATCATTGAGCCGCAGTCTTTTACTTAGGTTTTGTCTGACGGACTGCAGGTGCAGATCAGATCCTGATCATTGGGCCGCAGTATTTATTACCACCGTTTTATTATTGATTTTATATATACTAATGAGCCTTCCGCCTAGGTATTAGGAACACCAGTAGATGAATATTGAATACCCGAAACCGATTACCCGAAACCGATTACCTGAAACCGATTACCTGATACTGGAATTAGTAATACCTGAGAGTGAAGAAAACCTGAAAATATTCGATATCAGACCAGCACCAGCTGACACTCTTAACCCTTTTACGGATACCCGAACACAACTGCTACTGACTGCCCGACCAACTTGCGCTGCAGAGTATTATAATAAGCGATTGATATTGTCAATAAAAACTAAGATTTAAATTATAAACTGCGTCTTCTTATTTAACCAAAGGTTTGTGGATCCTTTGGTAGATCCTGGAGTGGCTGAGCTTACCTCAGCCTTTGATAAAACCACTGTTATAGTAATAACTGGGCCACTTAGCAATTCAACAGAAACAAAGAAAGTTTCTATGTAATCCTTAGTTCAAAGGTAAAAATATTCCTTAGTAAAAACACAAAATTACTTTTCACTAGATATTTTTTATTTCGGCGTTTTAACACCCCACGGGATTACTAGTTATTTATATTATCGATAATTTTATTGCTGCCAACCAAGCAGGACTTGATCAATTTACTTGAAATTTTCAGTAAAAGATTGCTTGAATATTTGCAATCCAAATGCCATAGCTCATTTTTGCAATTTCTAAAGTTTTTTATTCTGACTTATGGCCACTGAACCGGTGCGCCGCGGCGTTGCTGGCCCTCTGTGCGTTGTTCGGTTTAAACATAGTTTTAGCTGTCTTTTTCGGTTTGTGATCTGTTCGTTTTATTAGGTTCTTTTTTATTGATAAAATGATGTATTTGTGATAATGTATTTGCAATAAAATTTAAAATTTTGATGACTGAATTAAAATTTTTTTTTGTGACGTTACGCACCATACCCCCATGCTAAATTTCATCAAAAATTTTTGACTTCCTCTCTCCCTAAAAGTGTTATGTAACTTATGAAAAGCCCCTTATAAAAAGATTATAATATGTCAAAAGAAAATACAAATCGAGCAGCAATATATCTGTTTTTTTTTTATTTCTAGTAGAATTAAGTTTCATATGAAAATTTCAGTGTCAGAAAGAGAGTTTATTTTCCTTAATACGAGAACGGAATTGTCAGACAAAAAACCCCAAGTGAGGTGATCGCTTGCGTTTTACAAAATACGGAATTTAGAGTTTATGTCATCAACACTGTCTGCTGTTATGACGTCATTTCAATTTGCACTTAAAATACGTTCATTTGGCTTATAGTTACACATTATTCCTTTGTCTGTTGAACATCTATTGCTGTTGATATTTTAGCTTGTTACAGCACATACAAGAGCATAATGGTCAGATATATCAACTTTAATGGCAGCCACATAAGTATTTCCTTTTTTGCACCTGATATATAGATGGTCAATGTTGGTGGGCGTTTCTCTTTCAATTTCAACCCGTGTACTCTCATCAGTTGGGTTTGTGATTTGCATGCCATTAGATGAGAGCATATCCATTTACCGTATAGTCTTACAACATGCTACTCGAATTTGGCTTCGAATTTTATGTTTTTATGCACGAAGTTTTCATTTTCGGTGTCTGTGAGACTGCGACGTCAGAGGGTTAGGCAATTAGTCTAGCTCGTTTACAAATTCAATAATATAATATCACGGTGGATGACATATTGCAACAAGCGTCATCGAGAATTTTTTAATTATTAAATTTTTTTTGTATTGAATCAAAAGAAGTAGTGGACAGGAAATATAAATTATATACGTTATTATCTTTTACAAATATTGCGATTCCACCACCTCTACTGTTTGATCTGTTAACATACTCTGCATTATAGCCTGTTATGGAACAAAGTTGGTTTTCTTCATCAGTTATGTTTGTTTCTACTAGTACAATAACTTCTATAAGTGAATTTTATTTTTAATCACCATTAAAAACAAGTTGAAGTTTTTTCTAAGCGAACATATCGCTTACTTAATACAAAACAGTCACAACTCATAATTTACAAATTACAAAAGGTGAAAAAAGTTTATCAAATTTAAATTCTTAGCCATATATTCGATTTGGTATTAATTTGGACAGAGATAGTATTTTCACAACATACGCCGATTGGCTTATCGGCAGATCAATAATACAGTAGTAGTCCCCGCTTAATCCGCCCCTGATAGTTCGTTTCCCCGCTTAATTCGGCTAAACATTCAACCAAAAAAATCTATATAAAATGTGTGTGAATTTCCTCCATCATTCGTCTATGGTTAATTCATTTCCCCATATAATTCACTTAAAAGTCATGTAATGTTAAATTACATTGCAATGAAAATATTCCATTTAATTCGGCAAAAAAATTAACGAAAAATAGTATAGCACAACTATTTCATAACACTTACTGATGGCAACCTTATTGGAAATTAGCAGTCAAGTGACATTTACATATTTGTTGGCAGTTGAAGTGGCAGCTATAATCAGCACAACTCGGTATCGGTTTATTTCGGTGGTGTTTGTTAATATACCGTTTGAGAGGTGATTTCATTGCCTTTGTAATGAGCTCTCAAAATAAGTTTTTGTAAGTTAATTTTTTTTTAGCGGCTACCACCGCCCCCGCCGAACCCAGTGGCACCACCAAGAGTATCGCAACGCCACTGCAGAGAAAACGCCGCCTACAAAGCCACCCTGCAGTCGGTTGTAACGCGTGCTGCTAAGGGGCGATACAGAGAGAAGAGGAGGAACGAGAGACGTCTTTTCAGGCGAAAAAAAGAGAGGTAGAAAAGGTAGAAAAGGGCGAGTGTGAGAAGATTGAGATGTATGGCGACAGGAACGAGGCCCAAAAATTTTGCGAAAAGGTAAGACGCCTGGCCAATGGCTTTTAGACAAGAGCCTCTTCCTGCAAGGATGACAACGGGAATCTAGTGAGAGATATCCAGAATATACTCACGTTCTGGAGGGAACACTTCTCTATTCTTCTGAATGGCGATGATGACAACAATCCCGCCAATAGAGATGACATCCCGGAAACCCCAATTATGGATGACAGCGTTGAAGTTCCGCTGCCCTGCTATAATGACGTTTTGCCTTACTGTCTTACTAACTGATGGTTTACCCGCTGAGCTGTTTAAGAATGGAGGCGAAACTCTATTTAAATGCATTCAAGAGCTTCTATGCAGAATATGATTGAAAGAATGCATTTCAAACGATTGGAACCTCAATGTACTCTGCTCAATACACAACAAAGGTCCTGTCGATCGTATTATGTGAAACACTGAAGCTCATCTTAAACCAACTGATTGGGCCTTATCAGTGTGGTTTCAGACCTGGAAAATCTACCACCAACCAGATATTCACTCTACGACAAATTTTGGAAAAGACCCTAGAAAAACAAATCGACACCCACCATTTTTTTGTCGACTACAAAGCCGCCTTCGACAGTCCAATAAGGAATCATCTATACTCCACCATGTCTTAATTTGGTATACCTGCATAATTAATCCGTCTATGCAGCATGACACTGAGCAACACCAGCAGCTCAGTTAAAATCGGGAAGGACCTCTCCCCACCATTTGTTACCAAACGAGGTTTCAGACAAGGTTATTCTTTATGGTGAGACTTTTTTAATCTAATTATGAAGAAGATCATTCGAGCTGCTGATCTGAGACAAAGCGGCACCATATTCTACAAGAGTATTATGCTGCTAGTGTATGCTGATGCTATTGATATCATTGGCCATAACACACGCGAAGTCAGTGCAGTATTCCCCAAATTAGAAAAAGAGTCGAGTCACATGGGTTTTGCAGTAAACGCAGATAAGACGAAACATCTGGTGTCAACAAACAAACAGTCCCAGCGTATTGGCAAACACGTCACTGTTGACAACACCTCCTTCGAACTTGTGAAGGACTTCGTCTACCTCGGATCCATCATTAACTCCACCAACGATATAAGTAGAGAGATAACATCAAGGATAACTCTTGCCAACAGGTGTTACTTTGGGCTCAGTAGGCAATTGAGAAGCAGAGCCCTCTGTCGACGAACAAAAGTCATGCTGTATAAGTCACTAATCATGCCCGTCCTGTTATATGCAGCACAAGCCTGGACGTTGAGCAGCTCTGATGAAAAGACTTTGGGAGCGTTCGAGAGAAAGATCCTTCGTAAAATCTACGGACTAATCTGCATCAATTGCGAGTACCAAATACGATGGAACGATCAGCTGTTTGAGCTATACGCTGACATCGACATAGTAAAGCTCATAAAAATCGAGCAGCTTCGCTGGTTAGGTCATGTTGAGCGGATGGAAGACGACGCTCCAGCGAAGAAAATATTCGATTCGGTACCCAGTGGCGGTCAACGCAGAAGAGGACGACCGCATCTCCGTCGGAAGGACCATGTAGAGGACAACCTGACGAAACTTGGAGCTTCCAACCGGCGCCAGCAAGCGCAAAATAGAAATGGCTGGGGGAAATTCTTACAACAGGCAAAAACCGACTCACAGTTGTAAGCGCCACCTAAGTAAGTAAGTAATTAAACTAAAGATTTGGTTAGTCGAAACAGTGACTTATTTAAAACCTGGTTTAAATTTTCGCACATTTGAGTTTTAAAGATTTGTAAACTCAACACGATTGATCATACGTCTCTGATAATAAAAAAAGAAAAAAAAAAAAATGGCCATCTCAGCCCTTGAAAGGACTTTGACCGAGCTTCTTATGATCAGTTGTGTTGTGTGTGATGTGAAACGTTTGCACACAAGTGATCGAGAACTGGACCTACATGTTTTACGCCGACTCCGAACGGCTTATGTTCTCAAGAAGCTTTTCATGGCAGTTTTTACTCTCTGAGGTTTGCCATTGTCTGCAGAGAGGTGACGGCCGAACAGAAAAATGATTTCAATTGAAAAAATTTTCCGTGTTAGATGGAGGATTCGAACCTGGGTTCTCTGGGGTAAGAGCCACACACTCTACCCACTACGCCACGGCCGCCACTGGTAATAATAATAAGATAAATTAAAAATATCAAGTATAAGGCGCATGATTTGTCGTGCACAGTCGATAACAGTAACCAGTAAAGCCAAAATTTAACACGTGAAACTAAGGTTCAGTTGCTTAAACTTAAGGTGGTCACACGTGTTGGAAATCATACAGGCCTAATATAGTAAAACAACAAAAGTTTTGTATATAACGACGAGTACATACGACGTACCATCAGCCATTCTGAAGTTGAACAATAATTTAAAAATAAAAATATTTTCCAATTTCATCGCATAAAACTGCGGCTTGACCGCAAAGATTAGCCAGTAAGCTTGACCAAACTAAGCGCGAGCTCACTGGCTTAAGCTGTCAGTCTTAATACTCAATAAGTAAACTTGTTTTTCTCTTTCACCAAATCACACCAATTGTGAAGGGAAGTAGACGCCGAGTCCTAAAGTATTTGGCCATACAATAAACAAATTTAACACCATTTAATTTCGTTTTTACATCGGTTTCAGGGCTTAAGGTAAAATAACATAATCTTAAACTTTAGAAATTTTCAGCCCTATTCACCGTGTCGTCTGACAATTTGCACGGGACCGAAATACTTTATACACTCATATGAACGCGGGAGGATAGAACAAAAAAAAGAAAAAAAGAAAAAACAAAATAAGAAAACATCAATAATTCTCGCCAACTTAAACCTGCCATCATCGTATCATCACACAATACCATGGTGAGAATTTCATACATTTACTCGCTACGTAAAGATGACCTGCTCATTTATGCGGAAGAAATCGGGTTTAAGGCTGTGAGCACCGTAGAAGAACTACGCAAACAACTTGCAGACGCTGCAACAGACTTAGACGGAGATCCACAGCTTCAAAAGCACCTGGCAGAATTGTAGATAAAATATAACGAGAAAAGATGTAACAGCACAAAACGTAGAGTGAATTTTTGCTTCCATGTTTTTGACTGAGAAGTTGAATTCAAATTTGAACATGGAGGTAAAAATTCACCTTAGAGGTGTCGTATTCAAACAGCTGGAACATACTGTTCCACTGAAAGCTAACATGTTTTTTATCCGACACCTGACACATTCGAAATGTGACGGCTGGCATCTGAATTTGACAGCTGACGTATTTTTTATTTTTTTTTTTTTGTTTGACGGACGATATACTTCCTGTTTAAATCGATCAGCTGCCATGTTTCGATTTCAGCCGTCACATTTTGTGATCTGATAGCTGACACCGTTTCCAATCTGACGGCTGACATATTTCAAGTTGAAAATTGTGAGGGCTGAAAGGTTTGAGGTGTGTGTGAACAATGTGAATTAAGTTCTTTACGCAAGTGTGTCACTCACTGTAATTTTGAAAACGCAACTTATGTGCATGTTTTCAATTTTCGAAACGCACCCGCTTGTATTTCTGGCATATGTCAAAAAAAATTAGCATGGCTGGCGAATGGCAAAACTTCCGCCCAAACAAGAAAAAATTACTCTTTACTTTCGGACAACGTTGGCGACCGCAGCTACAACCAACATCAACAGCTGAAATCAACATCTACCACCGAACTTCAAAAGCATCAGCAGTTAAGGATTCAGTCATTTAGCAAAACGCGCTTAAAATTCTTTTCGCCCACACAGTGGCCAGCGTCAGAGCTGCAACTAACATTGGCAGCTGTCTGCAGCTTTAGTGGCCTCAACAACAGCATCAGCAGTCAACAGCGGCCTACAGCAAAAAGCGACCAACATCAGCCACAACCGGCACCCGACAACAACAGCAACAAATACAACAGCAGCAACAAACACAACAACAGCAACAAACACAACCCCAGTGCCACTCATAAATACTCGCACCAACAGCGACACCAGGATCAGCAGAACAGCGTCGCACCCCAGCAACAAAAGCGCCCACATCCAGCAGCACTTGCAGCCAAGCATCACTCTAACAATCCTTGCGTTTCGCGCAAAAACTTTGAAACTCTTTGAAGTTTGGAATTTGGATCATCCGACTGAATTGTCACGCAGGATTTTGCCCGCTATTTTGGCAGTCAGCTGTTTTTTGTTTTTGTTTTTGCAGTTTTTCCAGCAGAAAACTCGCTCAGGCTTCTAATAGTTAGACTTGAATTCAGGATTGAATTTCTTAATGTAATCATGCCTTCCTTCATTTTTCAGTTCAGATTTTAAGGTTGAAATTAAGATATAATTTAGGCTTCCTTTTTACAGACCTGTATTCATACCTGAAATTAAGCCTAAAATAAAGATTGATACTCAGACCAGAAATCATTGATGAATATTTAAAAAAAAGGAAAACCAAACTTCAGGTCTGAAGAGGTGGACACTTGTACGAAAAAATCAGGGCTGTTTTCAAACAAGGCTCAGGCCTCAGTCTTGCGTCAGGCCTGAATTCTTGCCTGATCAGGCATGACATTTTCTGCTGGATTTCGTTCTAATTGCTATTTTGTGTACCGTCGCAGAGTCGGCCTTAGTGCTTTTAAAAAATGTATTTTTTATTCTTCGTTTCTTTTTTTATATTTGTGTCCTTCGGTATTTTATTATATATATTAGGCTGGGCCGATTTGCAAACCTTTGTTGCCAGGGCGATTTTCGGATCGGACATGAAAAGTTATTAAAAAAAACAAAAAAAAGGGGGACGATAGGGGTGCACTTTACCCTATCACATCTAGACAGGCAGAGCAAAACTGATGTCAAAAATGAAATCCTTGTACCCGATTCAACCTAAAACTGGTCTAACATTTATACGTTTTTATACAAAAATTTATCGTAGAAAATTCCTAAAGAAAAAAATTCAACCAATTCAAGGCATGATATTTTTTAGAATTCGTGATATTAATTAATATTTTTGATATTGATAATCCGAATTTAATCCTATTTTTTTGGGTTTAAATTTTGCCAAAAATATTCTTTTTATCCAAATATTATATGATGTGATTTTGGGCCAAATCGGTTTACAAATATATTTTTTTTTTAAATAGACGACAGTGCCACCAGTTTTAGGGGGATCTAAAGACACAAAATTTTGGAGGACCACACGAACACATGTTGTGAATATAAGGTGGATAGCTTCAGTGGTTCAGCCGTGATGGTCAAAAATACATACGCACCAACGTTAAGATTATACCTCGAATTTTGTGAATTTTTTTCTTTATGAATGTTTTACGATAAATTTTTGTATAAAAACGTATAAACGTGAGACTGGTTTTAGGTTGAATTGGGTCCGAGAATTTTATTTCTGGCATCAGTTTTGTTTTATTTATTTATTTATTTATTTATAACAAATTAGGATATAATTAAAAATAATAAACTAATTAAGAAGGGAAAGCAATAGCAACAATGGCATTTAGCTTATAGATTACAGCAAATCAAAGATATTTAATTAAATTGAAAGTTAATTACAATAAGGCAATATATTTATTTATTTATTTATAACAAATTAGGATATAATTAATAATAATAAACTAATTAAGAAGGGAAAGCAATAGCAACAATGGCCTTTAGTTAATAGATTACAGCAAATCAAAGATATTTAATTAAATTTAAAGTTAATTACAATAAGGCAATATAATAATTATAGAGTACATTACTAGATATTCGAGTGTTAAATTAGTGAAAAAATATTGGAACATTTGAGATAATTGACTATTCTAGTTATGTTATCTACAGTAGGGGAAGATAGCAAGGACGTGGGAACAGTGTTATGGAAAATGCTTAATCTGGGATTATTAAAATGTGGACAATCATTGAGAATGTGTAGTAAGGAGATGGGGGAATCAGTATTGCAAAATGAGCATAAAGAGGAGGTTTGAGGATCAAAAAGGTGTCTATGAGTTAGAGAGGTATGGCCAATTCTTAGGCGTTCGAATTTTATTAGGTCTTTTCTGGATAATCGGTTTATGAGGTTATCTTTAAGGAATGCTTTGATGTTGTTTTTGTTTATGTTAATTTGTTGATACCATTGAGATGTATGTCGCCAAGAAAGGTTGTGGTTTGAGTTGTAGTGATCTTTTAAAAAGCGAAAAATGTCTTTGCTATTGTGGTTTTCAGTTGTCGTGAGGGGGGATTTGGAGGCAAATTTATCAGCGAAATCGGCATATTCGTTGCCAGGTATACCAACGTGGCCTGGTATCCAAATTAGTATGATTTTTGGGAAGTAATCGATAAGCATGTTTCTAATAAGAGATGGATAGTATTCGTTATTGTTTAAGTTTTGTATAGCATCCAGTGATGATAGTGAATCGGTACCTTCATGGATGGCTATTATTTCTCAGGAGAAAGTAGTGGAGTAATTTGGTAGAAGTGAAATTTGAATAATACTATTTTCTGTGGTTATGCTGAAGCTGCAGTTGTGGTCTGATTTAGAGCCGTCGGTGTATATGATGGACACGTTGGATAGATTTTCTGTGATTTCACGGAATTTGCATTGAAAAACAATGGAAGGTGTTGCGGGTTTGTAGAATTTGCGAAGGGATGTATTTATAGTAGAAGCTGCTAGCAGCCAAGATGGGTGTTTACTATTGGGTGGTTTTAAAGGGTTGAAAGGAATTCCGAATTTTTTTACACAGTTGAATTTTTGTGGTCTTTTTGAGATTTTTTCAGCAGCAATTATTTTAGTTAGGGGAGAATGATAACCATTTATAACTGATTTAAAAAGTTTAGCATTCATAAATTCTGTCGTTTTCCTGATTGGCATTATATTGGATTCAAATTGGAAGTTTGTAATGGGAGTTGTTCGGAAGGCTCCTAAAGCCATTCGTATCGCCGAGTTGACGATTACTTGGAGCTTATTTATTAAAGATCTAGGCGAATTTCCATAAAGGAAAAGGCCATAATCAATTTTTGATATTAGTAGTGGGTGAATAATGGAGATAAGGGTGTAGTACAAGGGGTAGTATAAGGGTGTAGTATAAGGGGTAAGTACTGCAGTTGAATTTATTGCTAGAGAGCCATTTAATAATATTTAGCTTTTTTGATAAATGTGTTAGAATACGCTCAATGTGAGAATTCCATCTAAATCTGTTGTTGAATACAATCCCTAATATTTTCATGTTATCAACATTTTCAATGATTACATTATTTGTATGTATCAAACATTGTGTTTCCTACAAATGTGCAGGTGCTTGTATTTGGAAAGGGAGAGCTCAGCACCGTTGTGTTTGCACCAGGATAGAATGTCGTTGATAACATTGTTAAAATCTAAGTTTAAGTTTTTATTTTTTCCTAGTTTTTTATTAAGTAGAAATCATCAGCGTAAGAACAAAATTCGATATCTTTGTGCAGTGAAATAATATTTGTTAGACTTTTAAAGGCTATTAGGAAAATAATACAGATATCTGTCATTATAATACAATACAGATATCTGTCATTATTTTATTCACCCACTTCTAATATCAAAAATTGATTATGGCCTTTTCCTTTATGGAAATTCGCCTAGATCTTTAATAAATAAGCTCCAAGTAATCGTCAACTCGGCGATACGAATGGCTTTAGGAGCCTTCCGAACAACTCCCATTACAAACTTCCAATTTGAATCCAATATAATGCCAATCAGGAAAACGACAGAATTTATGAATGCTAAACTTTTTAAATCAGTTATAAATGGTTATCATTCTCCCCTGAAAAAAATTGTTAGTTCTAGAAGCAAAATTTCTCTAGCTACGGCCCTGGAAGGACAGTAAAACATATTTATTTATATAAAAACTTACATTTTAATTTATTTTCACTTATGTGCAAGCCAAACTGACGAATAAAAATTTCCGAAATCGAGTGCCTTTGACATTGGCATTCGCGTTGCGAAGTGCCGAAAATTCGGAAAGCAAAAAGGGATAAACTGAAATGCGAAAGTACGAAATTTAAGTGCGAATGTCAAACTACAGAGAACCATTGCTTCGAATTTCACTATTGGATCGCATTACAGAGTAGGGATCTGATTTAAACATTTCAAATGCGAAAGCAAACATTTCAAATCATTGCCAGACTTTTCAATTTTCGATGAACTTGCACCTCCTCCTGGACCTCCTGGTCGTCACAGCTAAGTTGCTGAGGTATCCTCAGCGGCTGTCCAGGGTCCTTACAAGACGACCTGGTTGGAGGATTTTCCAGGTCACTCGACCTTGTTGGTAAGGTCTGTTTGTAGTTGTTGTTGTTTAATTTGCGTTGCGGGTATCGCAGTTGGCTTGGCCAGCGGTTCCCCTCTAGGCCCTTCACGGGAGGACTAGTGCTAGAGGGTGCTTCATGAACCTGGCTCGGCGCGTCTCAAGATGGACGGCGATGCTGGCGAATGGTTGGCTGGCGATTTTATTGGGGCTGTGTCACTGACAGGTCGGATAACCTCAAAATTTGTGTAACAGAGGTGACCTTGGTGGTGGTGACAGGTCCAAAATCTTCGCTGCACGTCTTGTTTAGTTGAGAATATTCTCCTTCAGCGGTATTCCACCGCTACCCTGTGGTGGCTCTGGCCACTTGCCTGTGCTTCTCAGAATCGGATGATTTCCCGTGGCATACACTCGATGTATGACCGTGTTGACCTCTAATCGGATTCCTAGCGCTCCGTCGCGTGTCTGTCCTTGTCGGTCATGTGAGAGGAACAGGGGGCGAGAGGGACAGGAACGACAGTCGTTGAGTGTGTGTGAGAGCGCTGCTGAACGGACCGATCTGGCCCAACGGACAGCAACACTACTCGATGTATGAGAGGCGAAAGCGGGTGCAGAGTGTAACTCGTGAAGAGCGCTGTAAGAGTGAAGCTGAGCGGACCGAACTGGCCCAACGGACAGCAACACTCTTCAAGGTAAGGAGACTCACTCTGGGACAACTGGATTCTCGTGGAGAGCACGGATGGATGAGAACGATGTTGAACGGACCGATCTGGCCCAACGGACAACAGCGTACCTCGAAGGCAAGGGTCACCTTTAGGATGACTTATACTCGTGTAGAGCAGCGTGAGTTTGCGAGACTGAGCGGACCGATCTGGCCCAACCGACAGAAACACAACTCAAAATTGGAAGGGATAGGGATGTAGGAGCAATTAAAATGTTCGCTTGTCTTGTTACCTGTTCCATGCGCTGCAGAAATAAAAACTACGTCTGTTCGGTTTGAAGCTCTATCCAAGACTCAATTTTATTTTCCATTTCAACTTATAACTAGGTGTAGGCTTCTGCCAGTCATGTTTTATACATACTATTACAAAATGTGTAGTAAGTAGGATTTGTTATAGTATTAAATACTCATACCTTAGGCTTAACAATAAAGTAAGTATGTATTAGAGAAAATGTAAATACGTGAGAATGCAAATATTAACTTGTATTAGATCGTATGATCTTATAATTTTTTATATGTATGCCCCGAGCTTTCGAGAACAATAATTCAAAATATTCGTGGTAGCCATTTAGCTATAGCTGTTATGCTCTATACAATTCTTATTGCATGTAATTCAATGTATGCGTATAACTTATAGAGAATAAACTTAGAATATACCTATAATTCATAATAATAATAATTTGAGTTGTTGTATTACCATGTATGTGTGCATAGCATAGCTGGCAAGATGCCATCGGGTTCGCTGATGCGTCATGCAGTCGGCATGATTGTCGTGGCTAGCTCTGCTCGGTCGACTTCACTATAATTGAAGTTTGTGTGAGTGTCGACATCTCATGTGTTGCTGGCTGCGTCATACCATTGACATGGTATTGAGTGTGTACATTGCTCATCTGTTGTTGAGTGTCGATGCTTGGCAACATGTTCCTTTGCCTTTTGGCCTGTCGAGCCGTTGTATATAACTCGTGTGTACCTTGTACACATGTTGCATGTAAATCATGCTGCAGTGGCGTATGCCTCGTGGGGTAAATCTCGTTGGGCGATGTCGGCTACTGTGATGTAGTATCAAATGGCGCTATACGTCTGGCATATCAACGTCTAATTTTGCGTATCAATTGTGGGGGGCCTATTTCCACGAAATAGGTTCGTCACACCCCCGCTTTACGTCGGCCGGGGAAAAGAAATCTTCACATTCCCGCTGCGGCTTATTTGCATGGTGTAGCAGATACCTTCGATGTTGGCTTTGAAGTTGATTCGCTGCCGCCGCATTCTACGTGCTTCTGCGTCTGCAATGCGTTGCTGCAGATCAGCGGGTATCACGAATTCGAGGCAGCTGTCGTTGCATGGCTGAATGTTTGTGTCCTGTCGTATGACACTGCTGCTGCTTACCTCTGCTGGTGCGAATGTCTCATCGTTAGTGGTCGGGAGCTCTGGTAGTTCAGGCTCTAGTAACCAGCCAAGGCACTCGCCTGAAGAGTCACTGGCACTATCCGCATCGTTGTTGTTTGTTGGGGTTCGCCCTATTTCTTTGTTGCCTCGGTCGCTGCTACTGCTGACGTTGTCACCACTCTGAGTCTCGAATGAGGCGCTATGCTTGGTTTGCGCCCGCTGGGTGAGGGGTGCTACGTCTTGTTGTGTTTCTGCTGCTGTAATCAATGCTGCTTGGTGGGTGTCGAGGGCTTGTACTGCCTGTTGTGTGGCAGACGGTTGGTTAGGTACCGCCTGCTGCACGCTCGTATGGCTGCTGGAGACTTCTTGCAATAGTTCAGGTAGTGGAATGCTTGGCAGGGCCCTTCCTGCTAATTCCTGCATGATGGCACTGATCTGACGACGTTTATTGCCTATGACTGCTTCTGTGAACCATGTGTCGTATTGAAATGGTGGTTCATAGTCGACAAATGGATCGCATACAAAGCTTTCGATGTACTGGAGCATATATAACCCACAGTCGGTCAGGTTGTGTTGTTGTGGTACTTTCACCCGGTGGCCTGGCAAGTAATTTGCTGAGAAGTTCTTGGCCTGTTGTCCTGGTCGCTTGGCGCGGAACTCATGATCGAGATAGCTGCGAAGTGGATTGAAGACGTGAGATCTGTCTGTTGTGGCTAGCGAATCCATCAGTAAGATCATCGGTTGCATGATCGGGTGCTTGTTGGTCGTTGTGGTGGGATTAGGTGCATCGTAGTATCTTCTTCCATTGAGAGCAGGAAAACATATTATGGCCAAGAACCAATGCTTCTTCTCGTTAATTGGCACGAGTACGAATTTCTTCGTAAATATGTCCTGCTTCCGTGTCCACTTCTGTACGCCGGCGTGGCGGCGCTGTCCAAGCGTGTATGGCGTGTCGTTGGGTACCGCTTTCGTTTGTACGAGTCGTTCGTAGAAAAATGGATTGCAGATATAAAAATCATCTGCACGACCTCGTAGCTCGAGAATGCGCCGAACCCAACGAACCCAAAATTCGACGATGCGGTCGTTGAGAAAGTTTCCTGTAGCAAGGCAGTGGTAATCCTGTAGTGTGATTGTGATACCGTCTGGCCCTGGTGGGTATATGAAGAGGTTGCTTTCTTGTAGATCTTCATCATCGCTCGAGAGGTTTATCGCTGCTATGGCGATGGCCGTTGATGTGGCTGTCTCGTGTGTAGCTAGGCCGCTAGCTGTTTGCGAGCTGCTGTGTTGGCTCTCACACTTCTTTGACGTGGTAGGTGGTCGTCTACGTTGATGCTTTTCGCCACTTGTGGTGCGGCTAGACATTTCCAGCTCTCCTGGGCGTATGGCGCTAACGTGTTCTACGCCTGCTGCTGGTTGTGGATGTCTTCTTGCATTCCGTCGTGGTCTTTTAGCTGCTGGCGGTTGTGGTAATGGTTCAGCCAGTAGAATGCTCTGGCTCTGCTTTGCCATCATCTCCTTGACCCGCTTCTCAAACACTTCTTTTGACTGTTCAAACTTGTCCATTCTGTTTGGACGCACAACCTTTAAGACTTTGCTTGTTGTTTTATGGCAACAAATGTCCGCGAATTTGAGGTTAAATTGTTTTGTCACTGGTAGTTTCACCTGCTGTGGCGATTTGCTCACTCTTATTTGCACTTTCACAAATATTAACGTTATTGCAACCAATGTCTGTTATAATTAACTTGTTGCGTTAATATTTTCACTTGCACTTATAATATGGCGTGGTAGATTCGACGATTTAAATAAATTTGCGGGGGATGCACTTACGATGTTGTGTTATTGTGTTTTCAAATTTATATTTCGAAGCTCCTGGAGTTTGCAGTACTCGGCGTTGTGAGACCTGTGTGATGTTCTTGAGTGCAAATTCGTTGATCTTGAGTAGGCGAGCGTGTTTAAAGTTTCTGGTGTTTGTAAGCGTTTTCTTCAACGCTTCTGAGACCGGAACTGTTGTCTTCTTGTGGCCTGTAGCTGTTTGACAGTTCATTGTTGATTTATTGCTTGGTTGACCGATGTTGCGGATTCGTTGTCTCGTTGGACATATGATGCAAAATTTGTTGATTGGTTTGACATATGTTGTTAACTTTGACATATGTTGTTGACGTGAGTAAGTTGACGTGAGTTTTCTATTATCTGCACTGCAAATAATGATGATGGAAAACTGTCGTTGCTGGTTGCGTGTTTTCTGGCACAAATATGATTGTGCTGTTCGTGGCGATGCTGCGACGATTGTGGTAATTATTTTGTATGATTACCATGAATTTTTGTGCAACTATTTAAAGCACTATTCATGGTGATGCTGGCAAAACTGTGGGTGTTGTTCTGTATGGTTAACATGAATTTCCTGGTGCAATTATCAATGCACTGATCATGGCTATGCTGAGAAGACGGTAGTTGTTTGCGCAGGTACTGCTGCGGATCCCTTTTGTTGACGCAGTTGGTACTGCGGATCCCAGTTTTTAACGCGGGTGGTGCCGCGCAAGAAAAATGATACCCTCTTGTATCGGTTTGCGTGTGTTTGGATGTGTCAACCTCTTGCATACTACTTGAAACGGCTTTGCAATGCTGGGTGACGATGTTGGCCACTCGTAATGACTGGTTCTGGTAGTCATTATGTGCTGCGTCTTAAGGTTCCTTGTAGTGACTGAGCTCGTAGTAGTTTGACGTGTTTGTTGCGATGTGGTATTTGGCCGCTGGCTGCGGGCTGTAGTTTAGAGTGGCAGGCGTTGCTGCTGGCTTGCAGTTTAGATTGGCAGGTGCAGCTGCTGGTTTTAGTTTAGATTGGCAGATGCGGCTGCTGACTGCAGCTTAGAGTGGCAGGTATGGCTGCTGGCTGCAGTTTATTGAGGTAGGCGTTGCTGCTGGCTTGCAGTTTAGATTGGCAGATGCTGCTGCTGACTGCAGTTTAGAGCGGCAGGTATGGCTGCTGGCTGCAGTGTAGAGTGGCAGGCGTTGCTACTGGTGCCAGTTGGTGACGCGGTTGGGGCCGTGGATCCCAGTTTTTGACGCAGTTGGTGCTGCGGATCCCGCGTTGGTATCTGTCTGCGTTGGCGCTCGATTTGACATTACTGACTCGGCTCGTGGTAAGCGTCTCGGTGATTTACTGGGGCTTGAAGAGTTATTGACCACGCTCGCCCCTAATCTCGGCGTGGTCCGTTGAAGTTTCCCGCGTTCTGTCGACAGCAATTAATTGTTTTGATATTTCGCCTACCACAATCCCAGCAGAAAAGTACTTGGTGGTTTCTGCACTGTTCGGAGCGGTGACCTTCTCTGGCGCATCGTCTGCATGCTTGTGCGCTGACCCTCGTTTCTTCTCGTGCACTTGTGGTGTATCGACTTTCACGTGGTCGTGGCGTCTCGTATGGTGGCACATAGTTACTGGTGGATGATTTGATATCTGGACTCGAGTCACTGCGTTTGTTGTTGAGACGTTCGAACTCCTTGGCTAGAAACTTTCTTTTGACGAAACTCCGCTGAGAAGTTTTCATCCGAAGCTTCTTTAGACCAGTATTTAGAAATTCATCAGCTATTTTTTGGTTATCTGTGAGGGATATGTTGGAAGAGGCAGATGAAACTATACAGTGTATATACCACAGAAGATTCTAATATTAGACCAGATTTTATTTGTTGGGGTAGTGGGATTTATGTCAGATGTGAAGCTTTGTATAGACGCTCTTTTGGCCAATTTAAGTTCTCGCTTGAGTAGTGAGTTGGCTTTTTTATAGTTAAGAATGTTACCTGTTGTGATGCGGCGAATGTTTGCAGCTTCTTTGTTAATATTGTTACTAATTGGTCTATTATTTTGGTGTTTGTCGGTGAGGTTATGGTACATGCCCCAATTAGCTTTGTCAATTATAAAGCGAGGTTTAGGTTTATGGGTGTGTTGTGGGAGTTGGAAAAAGTGTGAGAGAGATAGGGAAGTGGTCACTGCTAAATGAATCTTCTTCGATTTTCCATTCAGTTTGCACTGCTAACAGGGGAGAACAGAATGTCAGGTCAATGTGGGTAAGGGAGTGATGGGTGCTATAGTGCGTAGGGATCCATCGTTGAGTAAAATGAATTGTGATTGGTTTAGAAATTTGAAAATAGTGTTTCCTCTTTTGTTGTTTCGTGGAGATCCCTAGCTAGAGTGCCAGCTGTTAAAGTCTCCGCTGACGATGCAGGGGTGATGATTATTTAAGACATTTTCAAGGATATTTAATGAAAACTGTTTATTTGGAGGAATGTATGCAGAGATAATTGTGAAGTCAATTTTTGATTTTACTGAGAGTGCGATTGCATCTATGTCGTTGCTGAGAAAAATTTGTGAGTGTTGGATAGAAGTGTTGATAAGCAGTATCAATTGTGGGGGCCTATTTGCACGAAATAGGTTCGTCACACACGATAAGTGACTTTTGTAAGCACGTGATTCATTTGTGCGAGGAAGGCACGCGTGGTTGGCCTGGAACTCTGGCTTGGAAGCACGTGCGGTCGTGGAGCGGTGTCGTTGGCTGAGGGAAGCAGGAGCCATGGCTCATCATCTGTGCGAGGTTCACAGGGGCGCACTCGCCTTGCGCCCTCGAAATATAAAGTCAGGGCTGCTATTTCACTAGCCGGAATCACCGCGCTCCGCGCTTCCAAACGCTACCAATTGGCTCCCAACGTGGAGGCGATAACATATATCGGTTATGTTAATCCAGCTATCAATTGATTTTATTCTTGTTTGGTATCGCGTCGGGATTCAAACCAACCTAAAATTTTTCTAGCCGTTTTTATGACAACCTTCTAGGAAGGACTACGCCGCCTCGAAAATTTTCTCATTTTACTAAAACAACATGGACTAACGCTACGCCTTGATAAGTGCAAATTTCCTGCATTCTCAATTTCGCATTTGGGTCACATCGTCAACAGCAATGGTATCACCCACGGAAGCGAAAAGGTTAGTGCCATACGTAATTTCAAAATACCAACTAATATCACTGAATTTCGCAGGTTCCTTGGCCTGACTGGATTTTTTCGGAAATTCTAACAAACATTCTACGCAAAAGTGAGGATAAAGCATTTGAGTGGGGTGAAAGTCAACAACAATCTTTTAACGATCTTGTCAAGAGTTTAAACCACAAACCCGTGCTAGCCTTATAAGATTTCAATGCATGCCACGAGGTACACACGGAAGCCAGCTATGTTGGCTGGAGTCAACCACTGGTAAGAATTGTTAACCACAGGAAAGCACAGGAACTGAAGCGAAATATTACAGCTACGAGCTGGAAATTCTCGCAGTGGTCGAATCTCTGGATCGTTTTCGTATTAATGTCTTGGGAAAACCGTGCAAAGTGGTCACTGATTGTTCTGCTATAACAAAAGTTAGAGTCAACAAGGAATTTACACATAAAATTGTTCTTTGGTGGATTAAGATTTTGGATTAAGACTGTGAATTTGTCCACCGCCAGATTTCACGCATGATTCAAGTGGACGCTTTGAGCCGCGCACCCGATTTGCCACCAAAACCTGTCGACCGTGTGGAACAAAAAAAATCGTAGTCAAAATATTAGCCAGATTTGGAGCATTAAAACCATCTTACCACCTTTATTTGTGTTTCTGACGCTAAGAAAAAAATGTTTAGAACTGTTCAAAATCACCGAAAAAATTGAAAATTTTTAATTGTCAATTAAAAACTTAAAATCAAATTTCTTGAGATTTTTCAACTATGGCATCATGTAAAACACCCTCAAAAATAGACAGAATATTTTTCTAAAATATTTTCCGGGCTT
Source organism: Coremacera marginata (assembly GCA_914767935.1). Classification (NCBI taxonomy): domain Eukaryota; kingdom Metazoa; phylum Arthropoda; class Insecta; order Diptera; family Sciomyzidae; genus Coremacera; species Coremacera marginata. The sequence continues at coordinate 102,128,964 of OU612046.1, forward strand.
ATCGTTATTTTTCTACTCAAAGTTTCAAACAAAAAGTGTCAATCTGGGCGTTAACGAGTAAAATAAAAGAATAGTTACTCTACTATACTATAGTTAGAAAAATTACTCACAGCCACTGTAAATTCCTCACGTTTTGAGGAATTCCTGTGGCAACACTAGTCTACACCTTGAATTTAAACGAATATCTGACCGTGGCGGTCGTTGGTAGAGTGTGTGGCCCATACAGCAGAGAATTTCGGTTCAATTCCCACCTGACACAGAAAGCTTGTTCAATTGAATTCATTTTTCTTTTCGGCCGTCACCACTCTGCAGACAATGGAAAACCTTAGAGAGTAAAATCTGTCATGAAAAGCTTCTTAAGAATATAAGCCGTTCGGAGTCGACATAAAACTTGTAGGTCTAGTTCTCGATCATTTATGTTCAAACATTTAACAACACAATTGATCATAAGAAGCTCGGTCAAAGTCTTTTCAAGGGCTGAAATGGCCATTTCGTTTTTTTTCTGGCTCAAGTTAAATTGTTGAAAGTTATTGTTTTATGATTAAAATGTTTAAATAAACAGTTAAAACTGCATCCTTAATTAAATACCTTTTCTTATTAAATCGCCACACTTATTCTGTGTCACAATTGTATTTTTTATTCAGCATGCCACTGTACATTTAAGTTTACAGAATTACTTGGAATTAAAAAGTGTGCACTAAAAGTGTGAAAACTTTAAGGGGTTGGGGGTTTGAACTCAAAACTCCCCCATCCTTCCCCTTAAAGTTTTTTTTAATATTATTTACCGTTTTCTAATTTTGAAAAAATTGTTAGATCTAGAAGCAAAATTTCTCTAGCTACGGCCCTGGAAGGACAGTAAAACATATTTATTTATATAAAAACTTACATTTTAATTTATTTTCGCTTATGTGCAAGCCAAACTGACGAATAAAAATTTCCGAAATCGAGTGTCTTTGACATTGGCATTCGCGTTGCGAAGTGCCGAAAATTCGGAAAGCAAAAAGGGATAAACTGAAATGCGAAAGTACGAAATTTAAGTGCGAATGTCAAACTACAGAGAACCATTGCTTCGAATTTCACTATTGGATCGCATTACAGAGTAGGGATCTGATTTAAACATTTCAAATGCGAAAGCAAACATTTCAAATCATTGCCAGACTTTTCAATTTTCGATGAACTTGCACACGAAAAGTAATATCACAAGAAAAGATGTTCTAAACATTCAAAATGGTGTTTCTCTTATTACTGCAGATATCGTTGAAACAATCGCAAGTGAAGTAGCACACAACATTCTAGAATCAGAAAGAAAACAGTTCAAAGACATTTCAAAGTTATTAATCCGAATAAAAGTTATTTCAAAAACTTGCAAAAAATTACCAGTTTGCAAAACCTACATTTTTTCATGCGAATAATGAAATATCTGAAATTCTGTTAAATGGTATTCCAACATTAGATGATGCCAACCTGCAAGGCTGTATAATGCCTTTTGCTTTCCAACTTCGCACGTTTTTTGAATTACCTAGTGTTGTGAATACTTCACTCCAAAACATGGCGAAACTATCTAAGGATTGCAACATTAGTCATTTCGTTAACTCCATATCGTTTCGATAACTCCATATTGCGGGTTTGTCTATCGTACCTTATTTTATATGTTTAGACGCATTTGAAATTAACAATCCTTTAGGTAGCCATTCTACCCAAATAACATTGTTGGAGCAACGAGGTGCGAGTTGGTTGGAGGTGCGAGAGAGCTCTAGAAGTGTTTTAAAAGTTAATAATATGTAGTTAAAGATGTACCGCAGCTTTGTTTGCTGCTAATTGCTTTTAATTCTAAAGAAAATGCTCGAAAGATGATTTTTTTACCTTACTTAACTCTAATACTTTATTCAGCTTTGTAAAGGAATTTATAAAATCTGCAAAAGAGCACAACTCGGAAATTTACTACTTGCTTTGTAAAGGCTCTTTCACAGCAATAAACATAGTTATAGAGCTGTTTTGAAACCTGTTTTGAAAAATTCATGTTCGCTTTAAAATATATTTTATTAAAGCATTTTTAAAGCTAATAACTGTTAAATACTGTAAATTAAACCACTTAATTTTTTGGGAGCATCAGGTGATTAAAAAATCTGATAAAGAGCTTCTTTGAAAAAAATGGAAAAAACGCTACTTGGGTAGCGTAGACTCTATGTGTGCCCAAGTAGAAATTTTAGCTATATCAATTCTTGCAGAGCTTATAGTGCTATCTCATAAAGCAGCAAGCTTCAAATTGCAGCTTTAGTAGCGCTACTAAAGCTCTTGCAGAAAATATATAAGGCTACTTTCTTTAGTTTAAAAGCACTATTTTTGCTTCATATAAAGAGTAGAAGTATCCGTCAGCTTTTAAAAGGGTCCCTGTTAAAACCAAATACGAGCCCTTGCAAAGCTAGACAGTTTTCCCAATAGGCAATGAAGCTAGATCTCTTCTAACGAAGGCGTGCATTTACTGCTACTTTTGGCAGTAAGGCACATGACTTTCTCGCTGCTTCTGCGAGTGCTTCTATGAGGCCTAATTTTTATAATTTTCCTACAAAAACTGCATTTGCTTATATTTTAGGGTTACTTTATCGTTAAAAGTTAAAATATATATTAATTAAAAAATATTGAATAATAATCAGTCTTACTTACTTACTTAGGTGGCCGTAACAACCCGTGTCCGGATTTCGACCGACCTCATCAGCTCTCGCCAGGCGCCTCTGCTTTGCGCGCGCCTTCTCCAATCAGATACACCAAGTGCGGTTAGGGCTTCCTCAGCCTGGTCCATCCATGGGAGGCATGGTCTTCCTCGTCGTCGTTGACTAGCGACCCTCGCCTCGAGCACCTTCTTCGCTGGAGCTTCGTCGTCCACACGATGGACATGACCCAGCCAGGGTAGTCGCTGCACAGTTATACGCCGAACTACGTCAATGTCATCGTAGAGCTCATACAGCTCGTGGTTCATTCGGATGCGATAGTCATCGCCGACTCGAACAGGACCGAAGATTTTGCGAAGAACTTTTCTCTCGAACACCCCCAGAGCGGCAGCGTCAATTTGCGAAACTACCCATGCCTCAGTGCCATAAAGCAGCACAGGTAGAACGAGCGTCTTGTAGAGTGTTAGTTTTGTCGATCGAGAGAGGGATCTGGAACTTAGTTGCTTACTGAGCCCGTAGTTGCACCTATTAGCAATTATTGTTCTTCGCTTTATCTCCAGGCTGATTTCGTTGTTAGTATTAAGGGCGGTGCCAAGGTATACAAACTCCTTGACTACTTCAAAGTTATAGCTGCCGGATGAAACGTGGGAGTCTAAACGCCGCGCTCCCTTGTTTGTAGACAGCATATACTTTGTTTTACCCTCATTTATCGTCAAACCCACTTTGGCTGATTCCTTTTCGATAGCGGCGAAAGCAGCGGTAACATCTCTCTTGGTTCAGCCGACAATATCAATATCATCAGCGTACGCAAGGAGCTGAAAACCTTTATAGAAAATGGTGCCGTTACGATGCACACCGGCCTTTCGTACGATCCCCTCCATGATGATGTTGAAGAGATCGCAAGACAGTGGATCGCTTTGCCTGAAACCTCTATTGGTATTGAAGGTTTCGGAGAGGTCATTTCCTACCTTGACGGAGCTGCGTGTGTTGCTCAACGTCATTCTGCAAAGTCTAATCAACTTTGCAGGTATACCGAACTCAGACATTGTTGCGTATAGGCAATCCCTTCTCGGGCTATCGAACGCAGCTTTAAAATCGAGAAAGAGATGGTGTGTGTCAATTTGATTTTCGTGGGTTTTCTCCAGGATTTGTCGAAGCGTGAAAATCTGGTCTATGGTGGACGTACCAGGTCGAAAGCCACACTGATAAGGTCCAATCAGTGTTTTTGTAATCGGCTTTAATCTTTCACACAGTACGCTTGAGAGAACCTTATATGCGATGGAAATGAGACTGATACCTCTAAAACTAGCGCAGATTGCAGGGTCTCCTTTCTTAAGAATAGGGCACAGTACACTGAGGTTCCAATCGTCGGGCATGCTTTTTGCTAGTCATATTTTGCTGATGAGCTGATGCATGCGCCTTATCAATTCATCGCCGCCGGTTTTAAACAATTCAGCTGACAGGCCGTCAGCACCCTCTGCTTTATTGTTTTAGAGTCCTTGGATAGCAACTCGAACCTCTTCATGGCTAGGTGGTGATACTTCCACTCCGTCATCGTCAATTGGTGGCACTGCACTGCGCTCTCGATGGGCGGCATTGGTGGAATCGTCGCCAGTAAGTAAATTGGAGAAGTGCTGTCTCCACAATCTAAGCACACACTGTGTATCCGTATTCAGATCTCCATTTTCGTCTCTGCAAGTGGATGCTCCGGGCTTGAAACCTTGGGTTAGACGCTTAACCTGTTGATAGAATTTTCGTGCATCCTTCTTGCCCTGGTATACCTCTAGTTCCTCACGCTCACGCTTTTCCTGCTCTCTTTTCTTGCGTCTCAAAAAGGCGCCTCTCTTCCTTCCTCTTTTCGCGGTAGTTTTCTCGCACGGCTCGCGTTGTAGCTGACTGCAGCGTTTTTCTATATGCGGCGTTTTTTACTGCAGTCGCGATGCGACACTCCTGATCATACCATTGGTTCCGAGGTTGCGGGCGCCGGAAACCAATGACTTCTTCAGCGGCAGTGCGCATGGAGTGGGATATATGCGCCCAAAGTCCGCCGGCGTCGTCGGGTCCAAAGGTTGGTTGGTTGTGCTTAACCGAGAGTTGAGCGGAGTAGGCTTCGGCAGTCCGTTGTAATTGCAGCTTAGCGACATCTACCTTTCTTTGTATTCCTGTGCGTATGTTTTTCGCATTGCATAATCGCATGCGGATCTTGGCTGCAACAAGATAATGGTCGGAGTCAATGTTGACCCCCCGAAATGTACGCACATTAAGAACACTAGAGGCATGCCTTCCGTCGATTACAACATGATCAATTTGGTTTCGCGTTTTTTGATCCGGGGACAGCCAGGTGGAATTGTGGATTTCGAGGTGCTTAAATCTGGTGCTACTAACTACCATGTTTCGTGCCGCGGCGAAGTCGATCAGTCTTAGACCGTTGTTCGTGGAGGCCTCATGAAGACTGAACTGACCGACAGGCCAAATATGCCTTCCCTTCCGGCTTTCGCATTAAAACCGCCGAGAACTATTTTCACGTCATGGACCGGAAGGTGGTCATATACATCCTCAAGATTAGCGTAGAAAGCGTCTTTGACGGCTTCGTCCTTTTCCTCCGTCGGGGCGTGCGCGCAAATAAGGCTAAAGTAGAAAAATTTTGCCTTGATGCGGATCGTGGCCAATCTTTCGTTCACAGGTGTGAACCGGAAAACAAGGTGGCGTAGTTTCCGGCAAACGACGAATCCAAATCCGAATTCACGCTTCTCCGCATGGCAGCTGTAGTAGATATCGCAGTGTGCTTGTTTAGAGCAGACTTACCCTTTCCATCGCATTTCCTGGATGGCGGTGATGTCAGCTTTTGTTTTGAGGGCTTCCGCCAGTTGGATAATGGCACCTTCCCTATAAAGGGTTCGGACATTCCAGGTGCATATCCGTAAATCATTGTCCATTTTTCGTTTGCGGTGGTCGTCAACGTAATTGGGGTTCTTATCCGAGGCTGGTTTAGTTTTCATTGGGCAGTAGTAATGTGGCGGGACCCAAACCCTGCGCACATTCCATGTTTAAGGTCTATGGATCGACCCGCCGCTCAAATTAGCCGTCAAACTGACGGATGCCAGTTTGCCGTTGCCCAGGGAACACCGCTTGGAGGTTTGAGTCGACTTGAGACGATTTCGACATAGATCATGAAGGCCACGCCAGGTTGAGGCGGTCAGACACTTTGCCATGTGAAGGTTCGCCCCCTGTTCTCCAGTCAGTCCCCAATAATCAGTCATGACTTATAAATATACTTATCTAACAAAAAATTGTAAAATAAAATAAAGCCACAGAATAAATAGGTAGGTATTGGGTCGGGCCAATTTGTATGGAGACGGAAAATTCGATTAGAGCCGCCCCCTAGGATGATTCTTTGGACAATTCTTTGCAACTTTGGTGAAGGAACCATAGGTCTATCTCGCTTTTCGAGTCTCCCCCTTTTAAGTTTTAAGTTTGGTCAGTTTTTCAAGTTAATAAAGCGAAGCACACGTTCACATAAGTGAACAGCAGAAATTAATTAAATAAACTCTTTTAATTAAATTAAAAGGCCCACATAGTGCGTAAAAACCAATACGTTCTAACAAAAAACGTAACTAATATAAATAAAATTCTCACCATTTTTACCACTGTGTATTTACCAATTTGTAGGTGGAAAAAATATATTCGAACCAAATGTTTTAAAATATACTAACTTCAGTTATTTTATAATTGTTTTAGTAAAAGTATACAATGGATCCAAATGCATTGCCGTCTACATCGCAAGCCGCAACAACATCAACGAGTACCGAAAGTCATGTGAAGCATTTGCCTTCGCACGATGTTGCTGTTTTTGGTGCATCTTGTGATTTGAGTGGACTCAATCTGCCAACGAAACAGGATATTTTAAGATTTTTTTTTTTCTTGGCCAAACGTGCTAAGCTCCAAAACAAAATGTATTCGTATAAAACATTCGTACCGCACGTAACAGATAAATTGATTGAAATTTGGAGTAAACTTAATATTGAAATTCTTACAAAAAAAAAGTGTTGTTAGAAAATTGGGTTCATGGATTGACAAGTATCAAATCAAAACTAAACATTCAAAAATCGCCACATTCAGAACGTTCGTGCAATCTACAAAAGAATTATTTTACATCGGCAAATGTCAATGTGACTTGAAGGCAGCATTATGCTCATGTGGATTGATTCCAGATCATTTGAAAGAGTTTATGCGAGATCAAAATAATGTCAGAAGGTTGACGATACCGGAATTCGTGCCAGAAGTTGAAGAGCCAGCACCAACGTCAATAATAATACCAACAAGCGTTGAAGAGACCCATTTAGCATATGAACCAAGTACTGATACAGATGAGCCAAGTTCAAATCTACAAGATGTTCCGCCAATGATACAAGGACCGTATACTCCCAGATACGATGCTTCGAACTTCGCTGCAATGTGTGATCGATTTGGTGTGTCTGATGGAATAGCAGCAGCACTCGCAACATCTCTTATGCAAGATATTGACGTAAAAGATGCACATGGCAATCCTATCATCATGGATAAAAATAAAGTGCGTCGAGAAAAAGCCAAATGCAGAAAAGAATTGCTTCGTAAGCAGTATGATGCATCCAATTTGATAGCATTTTTATTCGACGGCCGAAAAAATGATGCTTTAACAATGGGTAAAATCGATGAGAAGTTGCATCCAAGGATGGTGAAAGAACCACATCTAGTTGTTTTGAAGGAACCAAATTCTCAATTGATAGGCTACACAAAAGTCGAAAATGAAGATGCTGAACACAAATTGATGACACTGAATGCATTCTTCGTCGAAAAATATATTGCTCTCGATGCATTAATCGGCATATGCTGTGATGGTGAGCCAACAAATACTGGCGTAAGAAATGGGATTTTGCGTCGATTTGAATTGCATTTGAATAGACCGCTGCATTGGCTTGTGTGCCTTTTGCACTTCAACGAGCTGTCATTTCGTCATTTGTTTAACACTTTGGACAAATCATCGACCACTGGACCACGAACAACAACCGGAACGTTGTGCAAACAAATTGAAATGTGTGAAATTCTTCCAGTATGTATCATTTGTCATTTTTCTCATCGATTTTTTTCCATTATTAAATGGTAAAATTGCATTTAATTCATCTAATTTCTTTTTTTTTTCAGCTTGTAGATGAATTCGAGATAATCGTGCTAGAGAACATGCCACCTGATTTAGATCCATTTGAATTATCCACCGATTCAAAGTTCCTATACAAAATGGCCAATGCAATTTCGAATGGTGTTGTTCCTGCGGATTTGTCTCACATTAAACCAGGACCAATAGCACATTCACGTTGGCTCACCAAGGCGAATAGATTGTTGCGGTTGTATGTGTCAACTGAAAATCAATCAAGGAATTTGAAAATTCTGGCAACAACATAATGAAAGTGTATGAGCCGATGCACTTCAACATCAAGTACTATAATTCGGTGGTCTTCGGTAGTGTATTATTTTACAAATTCATTCGTTGGACACAACATTTGGATACAAATCTACGTGGAGTTGTGAATAATGTCATTACAGACAATTCATATTACGCACATTCCGAAAATATTTTGTTAGCGATGTTATTTGATGATAAAAAAGAGACACGAAACATCGCAATCAAGAAAATTTTACACTACCGAACAAATCTGTACGACCCGGCACATCTTAGAGTTTATCAAAAACCTTTGATAAACTTCAATTGTACAGATTTTACGAATATGATTGATTTAAATAAAGATAATGTCTTATCCGAACCACCGTTTAAGCATACCATTCCGTATGATCATTTGGAAAAATATTTAAAATACGATGATCCACCATTGCCTGATCCAAGAATTCCGGTACACATACAAGCAACGGAAAGACATGTTCAATTGCTGACTAGCGTTTCTAAGCGTGTCTTAGAAAAAAGTCGACACAGTGTTATGGCAGTTACATCAGAAAGCCGTGCAAAATAACCCAGACTTGAAAGCAAGAAAGACTTTAAAAAATAACTTATTTCGCTCTTCTTCCAATAAATTCATTTTTTTTTTACACATGTTCTTATTTTTTAGGTTGAATTTCTGTTGAAAAAAATAAAATAAAAATCAATTTTACCGAAAAACTTGTCATTTTTTTGGAAAATAGACGAAAAATAGTTAAAATATGCATGAACCACCACGCCCTCTGGCGGTGGTCATAGGTAAAAATAAAGATCAGAAATGAATTTCTCGACCCAAAAACCCCCCATATACGCATAAAAAAGATAATATAACGATTAATAAAAAATCGAATTTTGAATAAAAATGATGTTATAGGGAAAAAAATAATTTTTTGAAAAGTGGGAGATTCGAAAATCGAGATAGACCTATGGTTCCTTTATCATTTTGATTCAAAATGATGTTATAGGGAAAAAAAATAATTTTTTGAAAAGTGGGAGACTCGAAAATCGAGATAGACATATGGTTCCTTCACCAAAGTTGCTTAGAATTGTCCATAGAATCATCCTAGGGGCGGCTCTAATCGACAAAAATTTGGCCCGCCCTTGTAGGTATACATATAAAGATATAAGAAAAATATTTTTTTAATTTTTTTGGTTAACCTCTTCTTTAAGCCATTTTAAAGTAGTGCTTATAGCAGGCCTCTTTAAAGTAGGGAGAGCGGAAGGCATGGAAAATTTGGCTATTTCATATAAAAAAGTTTATGGGCTTGGATATGAGTAGGTTAGGCCTCCGACATCCATTTTAAGGCCTGCTAGTAGCCCTTCGAATACATGTCAATGCCAACTGGGTTGTTTAGCACTTTTCAGAATTTGTCAAAGTATGTGTGTGTAATAACCCTGCAGAACGCCGAATTAGTACAAAACTAAGAAATTGCTACCCCCGTGGTAACTACCACTAGTTGCTCGCTTATACCTTTTGTACACTTTCTACTGACGATTTTAACACAGAGATAACATTTGAAGTAGTGGCATCTGCCCCCCTCTGCAATACCAATAGCTGGCTTATGGTTCTCAGTAGCTAGCTACTTCGCTGGTTCTCAGTAAACAACTACTTCTCTAATGCTGGCTAACTAACGTGCTAGCTAGCTAATGAGAGTCAACAAAGAAGCTAGCTACTGGTAATTCAGAGGGGGCTGATGCCACTACTTATACGCCGAACTACGTCAATGTTTTCGTAGAGCTCATTCAGCTCGTGGTTCATTCGGATGCGATAGTCATCGCCGACTCGAACAGGACCGAAGATTTTGCGAAGAACTTTTCTCTCGAACACCCCCCGAACGGCTGCGTCAGTTTGCAAAACTACCCATGCCTTAGCGCCATAAAGCAGCACAGGTAGAACGAGCGTCTTGTAGAGTGTTAGTTTTGTCGATCGAGAGAGGGCTCTGGAACTTAGTTGCTTACTGAGCCCGTAGTAGCACCTATTAGCAACTATTGTTCTTTGCTTTATCTCCAGGCAGATTTTGTTGTTGGTATTAATGGCGGTGCCAAGGTATACAAACTCCTTGACTTCTTCAAAGTTATAGCTGCCGGATGAAACATGGGAGTCTAAACGCAGCGCTCCCTTATTTGTAGACAGCATATACTTTGTTTTACCCTCATTTATCGTCAAACCCACTTTGGCTGATTCCTTTTCGATAGCGGCGAAAGCAGCGGCAACATCTCTCTTGGTTCTGCCGACAATATCGTCAGCGTACGCAAGGAGCTGGACACCTTTATAGAAAATGGTGCCATTACGATGCACACCGGCCTTTCGTGCGATCCCCTTCATGATGATGTTAAAGGGATCGCAAGACAGTGGATCGCCTTGCCTGAAACCTCTTTCGGTATTGAAGGTTTTGGAGAGGTCATTTCCTACCTGGACGGAGCTGCGTGTGCTGCTCAACGTCATTCTGCAAAGTCTAATCTGCTTTGCAGGTATACCGAACTCTGACATCCCTTCTCGGGCTATCGAACGCAGCTTTAAAATCGAAAAAGAGATGGAGTGTGTCAATTTGATTTCCGTGGATTTTCTCCAGGATTTGTCGTACTGTGAAAATCTGGTCTATGGTGGACTTACCAGGTCGAAAGCCACACTGATAAGGTCCAATCAGTGTTTTTGTAATCGGCTTTAATCTTTCACACAGTACGCTTGAGAGAACCTTATATGCGATGGAAATAAGACTGATACCTCTATAACTAGCGCAGATTGTAGGGACTCCTTTCTTAAGTATAGGGCACAGTACACTGAGGTTCCAATCGTCGGGCATGCTTTTTGCTAGCCATATTTTGCTGATGAGCTGATGCATGCACCTTATCAATTCATCGCCACCGGTTTTGAACAATTCAGCTGACAGGCCGTCAGCACCCGCTGCTTTGTTGTTTTTGAGTCCTTGGATAGCAACTCGAACCTCTTCATGGCTAAGTGATGGTACTTCCACTTCGTCATCGTTGATTGGTGGCACTCAACTGCGCTCTCCATGGGCGGTATTGGTAAAATCGTCGCCAGTTAGTAAATTGGCGAAGTGCTGTCTCCACAGTCTGAGCACACAGTGTGTATCCGTATTCAGATCTCCATATTCGTCTCTAAAAGTGGATGCTCCGGGCTTGAAACCTTGGGTTAGACGCTTAACCTGTTTATAGAATTTTCGTGCATCCTTCTTGCCCTGGTATATCTCTAGTTCCTCACGCTCACGCTTTTCCTGCTCTTTTCTTGCGTCTCAAAAAGGCGCCTCTCTTCCTTCCTCTTTTCGCGGTAGTTTTCTCGCACGGCTCACGTTGCAGCTGACTGCAGCGTTTTTCTATATGCGGCGTTTTTTACTGCAGTCGCGATGCGACACTCCTGATCGTACCATTGGTTCCGAGGTTGCGGGCGCCGGAAACCAATGACATCTTCAGCGACAGCGCGCATGGAGTGGGATATATGCGCCCAAAGTCCGCCGGCGTCGTCGGGTCCAAAGGTTGGTTGGTTGAGCTTAACCGAGAGTTGAGCGGAGTATGCTTCGGCAGTCCGTTGTAATTGCAGCTTAGCGACATCTACCTTTCTTTGTATTCCTGTGCGTATGTTCTTCGCATTGCATAATCGCATGCGGATCTTGGCTGCAACAAGATAATGGTCGGAGTCAATGTTGACCCCCCGAAATGTACGCACATTAAGAACACTAGAGGCATGCCTTCCGTCGATTACAACATGATCAATTTGGTTTCGCGTTTTTTGATCCGGGGACAGCCAGGTGGAATTGTGGATTTCGAGGTGCTTAAAACTGGTGCTACTAACTACCATGTTTCGTGCCGCGGCGAAGTCGATCAGTCTTAGACCGTTGTTCGTGGAGGCCTCATGAAGACTGAACTGACCGACAGGCCAAATATGCCTTCCCTTCCGACTATCGCATTAAAATCGCCGAGGACTATTTCCACGTCATGGATTGGAAGGTGGTCGTATACGTCCTCAAGACTAGCGTAGAGGAGTCCTTGACGGTTTCGTCCTTTTCCTCCGTCGGGGCGTGCGCGCGAATAAGGCCGATGAAGAAAAATTTTGCCTTGATGCGGATCGTGGCCAATCTTTCGTTCACAGGTGTGAACCGGGAAACAAGGTGGCGTAGTTTCCGGCTAACGACGAATCCACATCCAAATTCGACCCTCTCCGCATGGCAGCTGTAGTAGATATCACAGTGTGCTTGTTTAGAGCAGCCTTGCCCTTTCCATCGCATTTCCTGGATGGCGGTGATGTCAGCTTTTGTTTTGAGGGCTTCCGCCAGTTGGATAATGACACCTTCCCTATAAAGAGTCCGGACATTCCAGGTGAATATCCGTAAATCATTGTCCGTTTTTCGTTTGCGGTGGTCGTCAACGTAATTGGGGTTCTTATCCGAGGCTGGTTTAGTTTTCATTGGGCAGTAGTAATGTAGCGGAACCCAAATTCTGCGCACATTCAATGTTTAAGGTCTATGGAGCGACCCGCCGCTCAAATTAGACGTCAAACTCGCGGATGCCAGTTTGCCGTTGCCCAGGAAACACCACGTGGAGGTTTGAGTCGACTTGAAACGATTTCGACATGGATAATGCTGGCCTCGCCAGGTTGAGGCGGTCAGACACTTTGCCATGTGAATGTTCGCCCCCTGTTCTTGGTACTGCAGTGTTTTAATTTGTGTGTTTTTAAACCTATTAATTGAAAAAATGGGAAAAATTTAAAAATACAGTTAACCATTCATTTAATTTTATACTCACTTTAAATGAACTTTATAAACCAACTGTTAAGATTCGAATGAAAAACTAAATGAAGCGCACTAAACTCAAATCAAAGTTAGGGGATCACTTAATTATTTGGAATTTTATTTTTTTTTTTTTTTTTTGTTACTTTGTAGACGAATGTTGATTTATAGTGTTCGTTTTTTGTCAAAAAATCTGAGCGTAGCTGTGTTTTGCTCGCTTAATCATATTCACGCATTGGTTCGGCGCTGCATTACCAAGCGCTAGCGAAGTAACTACATATCGTATAGCTACTGAAATAGCTAGCGTAAAGGAGTTAATTGACACTCAGCGTACGGGAGGAAAATTAATTCAATCGTGCTGATTGTGGAATCCGGCGGATCAGTTGCGACGGAAAAATGACTCGTTTCCGCTGGCTTGTCGGTTGTACAATCCGGCGAGTAGCTTTTGAGTGGATCGGTAACAAAGTTTGCGGGTCTGCAATAATAAAGGGCGATTGTTTAAAACGCAGTAGATCCGCACTCCATATAAAATTACTTACTTTTCATCCGCAACAAGTTTGGTGTGGATTTGAAAAAATATTTTAAATAATGGAATGAGCTACATTAATTTAAGATAATTTAAGGTCGCTGAACCCGAATCTGTAGTAAAAAATTCTTTTAGCCGCCACAACTTTTTTTAATATTATAAATGAAAAAAAATTAATAAAAAAAATATAAAAAGCATAAAACAATTGAAAGACATTTGACTTTCCAATTCGATCAAGTCAAAATTTCAGTTTTAAAAAAAAAAATTATTTTTGCACATTTAAAAAAAAAGACTTGTTTTGGCAGCTGCGCAGCTGTTTTTTGGAGCCAGTTTTGCGGATCGGTATTGCAGTGCATACGCACGGATTTAACAATATGCTTTTCTTGAAAAGTGATCGGATCGGATCGGATCAACTTCCGCCGCAACTGATAAAATTTGATAAGTGTTTGTAACGATTACAATGACAAATAAATTAAAAAATAATAGAGTAAATATTATACCAGATTAAAAATATGTTCGTATATTTGTTACATGCTGTGAATTCTGGTGATACTTTGAATTTATCGGAAAAGTGAATGTTATGATTCCAAAAACTACAACGGGCTTAAAAAAAATTAAAACTAAGGAGTGTTTAATATTTTAAAATAGTTGAAACAATTTTAACATTCCTTAAAATCCACTATTAATGCTTTAAGTATTTTATTCTTAAATGTTTATATCATAAAAATTTCAATTTAAATTCAATTTAAGTTTAAGATACATCTGTAATTTATTATATATTATTATTGTACATTGCTGTGAAAAGTTACTTTGTAAGTTATATCTGAAAGGGCCAAGCCCAGTAGATGAAATGAATAAATAAATAAATAAACAAATCATAAATTTTGTTGAAAATAATAGTTTTAACTATAATATTTAACTTTATTTAATTCCCAAGATTTTCTACTTTCAATAAGACCGCCATTTTTATCAAAGAAGCTCTTTATCAGATTTTTTAATCACTTGTTCCCAAAAAATTTAGTGCTTTAATTTACAGTATTTTACATTTATTAGCTTTCAATAAAAAAATACATTTTAAAGCGAACATGAATTTTTCAGAACAGGTTTCAAAACAGCTCTATAGTTATATTTGTTGCTGTAAAAGAGCCTTTACAAAGCAAGTAGTAATTTTCCGAGCTGTGCTCTTTTGCAGATTTTATAAATTCCTTTACAAAGCTGAATAAAGTATTAGAGCTAAATAAGGTAAAAAAAAAAAATAAATTCTCTTTCAAGCATTTTCTTTAGAATTGAAAGCAACTAGCAGCAAACAAAGCTGCGGTAAAGCTTTAACTACATAGTAACCACTTTTAGAGCTCACTCGCACCTAGTTGCTCCAACAATATTACTTGGGTGGTGTACACTATAGCTTCCCAATTGTACCTCTCAATAACGGTATAACGATAAAGACAGAGACAGGGAACTACCAGCAAATATATTTCGTTTTGTGTAATATTTTGGGAGTTAATCTAGGCCTTAACGACGTCCTAGGATTTACTACCTCATTTAAATCCAATTACTTTTGCCGATTTTCCTAAGAAAAAAAATTATATGTCCTGTGACTGCATTGAATATCCTGAATTTTTAAGATCCGAAGAGAATTATAACAAAGGTCAACTCACAAACGATGTTAAACTTACCGGTATTAACTTACCGGCCACAAGAAATTACGTAGTTGATATTGTTCATGATTTATTTGAGGGAGTTTGCAGATATGATATTTGCGAAATATTAGTTTATTTCATTCGGGAAAAAAGTTTTTTTCAATTAAAGCATTAAACTATCGAAAACAAACGTTCAACTACGGAGAAACAGAAATTGGAAATTTATCTCCACCATTAGATTTACGCCAAATAATGGACAATAAAATAAAAATGTCGGCTTCTGAAATGATGATGTTCATTCACTTTTTGCTACTTATATTTGGTGATCGTATACCAACTAATGATAGAGTTTGGACATTTTTCACAACACTCTTGAAAATTGTTGACATTGTTTTACAAACAAAATTTAATGAGGACTAAAGGACCGCATGAATGTGTTTAAACAATAAAGTGCATCGAGCATTTAAGCATAAGCAAACATAATACAGCATTCTCTCACAAATAAGTGTTCACTCTACAGCATTTGTTAGCCTCTCACCAAGGTATACACTTTCTCATTATTTATATACGCTCTATACATTCGATACGGTAAAATAGAGACAACCAAATCAAACCAGCCAGGCAAAACAAATATGTTATAGAGAAATAGCTGCATCCGATGATTTTTTTTGCTCTGATACTCGTGTGAAGCAGAAAAACTTTTTAAATACAAAACAATAACACTATGCATTGTTTTTTGGAAAGTTGTCGTTTTTTCATTAACTTTATATTCCTTTTTTTTCCTTTTTACTTATTCTTTTTCATTGTCTAATCATTTTCAAAAATAAAAATAAAATAACCAAGAACTCAGTGTCCAACACTGAGCATTTCCACACATTTCAACAGATTCTAATTTTACTTTATATGCTTGCTTTGATAAAGTGCTTGTTTTTCTTGTTTTTGTTATGCTTAATGCTCATTTGTTCTTGCTCTCTATGGTTTATGTTTAAACACTTTGAAAGATGAAAGTTGAATAGAATGAGCATGCGAACCACAAACAAATGTCTTGCAAACATACCCGTGCATCTCTTTAATGAGGACTTACTAAAAGATCTGAAAATTTTTATAAAATATCAGAACGAAATTTATGTCGATATTTTCGGAAAACCTTTAAAACCAACACTTCATTTTTTAAATCACTATGTCAACATAATAAAACAATCCGGGGCACTTAAGTATTTGTTGAGTTTTAACTTCGAATCCAATGTTACATCGCGTAAAAATACTGCATACAATCTAAGTATAAAAGGATCTTTAAAATTTCCGTCTTTTCAAAAAAAAACATGGATAAGGATTACCAAACCATATATCATTCGAGAAAGCTAAATGCTTTGATATAGAGCAATTTGATAACTTTGAATTCATTAAAAATATTGATAACTTAATAGAAATATTCAAACGTTTTGTCAACAAAAAATCTAACATTTAAAGGAAGAACCTACAAAAAGGGATATTTTTTTGACAAAAACCATCGGAGATGACTTTATGAAATTACTGAACTTTTGATTTGTAACGATGTTCTAATATGTGTATTTGTAAACAGTTATGAAATAGGTGAATTTTTAATGCACAACCAATCCTACATTGTGAGTAAAAAATATCCTTTTTTAGAAATAATGGAACTATAAACCTTCACAGGTCCACCTATTTACATATACTAGTAATCCCGTGTGGCGTTAAAACGCCAAAATAAAAAGGATATAGTATAATTTTGTTTTTTGTTTGACAAAGGATTTTATAGAAACTATCTATATTTTTGTCGAATTGTTATAGCTTGTCTAAACAGAGTTCAGTTTGAGTTTCCAGTACAAAGTTGAGTTTTGCCGTTGAACTCAAAATAAACTCTTGAGTACAATTATGCGGGATAAAACTCATCTAAACTCAATTCTGCTGACACATATCTGTGTGAAAAGCTCAAATTAAACTCAAACTAGACACTCTGTGTACACATTAGTAGCCTAGTTATAACTTATCATCAGTGTGACCGTTTTCTCGAAGTGATTTCCTACTAAATCTACAGATAAAAACTACTAAAATATACTAAAAAAAAATTTGTAAGCTACCTAAAAAACCTAAAACTGTTTTTTTAATATTTTAACAAAATCTATATTAACAAAACTTTTGAATAAACTCATTTAAAGAAGAAAATATAAATTGAAATTGTTTATATAAAGGCGGATAAAATAAAAAAATAAAGTTGTCGTGATCAGTACAATCGTCCTGAATTTGAAATTACTTCAACATGGCAGCAAAGGGTTAAAAATTTATTTTTTAAATCAAAAATTAAATTGTTTGTATATGTTGAAGTAAGTCCTTGACTGGTTTAAAGTTACTATCGGGTTATAGGAAATTTTTTCGAGACCGCTCATCCGATTTGGATAATAGTTTGTATATACGGTTTTTCGATAACGACTTTTGTTCTATCTTGAAAACCAGAAGGCGTTGTAGTAAAAAAACCGCAAAAACAAAACTCTAAACAACTCATCTAATTAGCATAATAACTTACATAATAACTTTTTATACATTACTAACTTAACCCGGCGCGCTTCGCTGCGCTCCGCGCTAATCTCCTAAAAAGTGAACGAATAGTGAGGCCAGGCCTTTATAAAATTATTTCCAACTATTGTTGTATGTCTGTTTGTTTGATGGTAATTTGATAAGTGTCCACGTGTGTATATACAGTGACTGTTTGTACTTTCCGGTTGGATGAATAGACCCTACATACCAAGCGTGGTATATCACTACCAAAGCATGTGGGTGTACTAAAATGCTACAACTCCCACTTTTTGTGGACCTTACATTAAAAAAAACCAAATTAACGTCTTATACGATGAAATCATCGGATATGTATCATCGGAATTTTTTTTACATTAATTTTTTATTTTTATTAATTTACCCAGCGCGCATTGCTTCACCTAAAACAAAAAACTTTTATTTGACACCACGCTCACTGTCCAATCCCCGTCCCAGTTTCCCGGTAGCAGGACATCACCAAATAGTGGGAAACTCCATCTGAGTTTCAATGTTGTGATTTTTAATTCCAAAGCTATTCGGAATCAAAAATTTGGCAAGTATGGGGGAGCCACACCTCTTTTTCCAATACCCGTCCTAGTCTTCTATTAGAAAGACATCACCAAGTGGTAACTCCATTCTCAATTTCAATATTCTGTGATTTTTACTTCCAAAGGTATTCGATATCAAAAATTTAACTTATATGGGCGGAGCCACACCCCCTTGTCCAATGTCCTTCCAATTTTTTCCATTAAAATGACTTCACCAAGTGGTAACTCAATTTTGAATTTCAATATCATCCATATAAGATGGATGGAGCCACACCCTCTTGTCCAATATACGTCCAAGTTTTCTATAAGAACAACATCACCAAGTGATGACTCCATTTTGAGTTTCAATTTTCTGTGACTTTTACTTCCATAGCAATTCGATATCATAAGTTTGGCTCATATGGGCGGAGCCACACCCCCTTGTCCAATGCCCTTCCAAGTATTCTATTAGAAAGACATCACCAAGTGGTAATTCCATTCTGAGTTTCAATGTTCTTTGACTTTTACTTCCATAGCTATTCGATATCAAAAATTGCGCTTCTATGGGTGGAGCCACGCCCGTTTTTCATAGGAGGGTGAAAAGAAGTTTACAACCTATTCTCATACTTATCAAATATACCTATACTAAGGTGGTCCAAAATTACTTTTTTCAAAAATGTTGTCCTCCTATCGGCCCAAGTTGTTCTCTATGGACTAAAAATAAGTTGTGAAAAAACCATTTTGAAATCAAATGATTTTTGAGCCATCCCAAGCAATAATTATTTTCATAATGTATACACTGAACCAAAAACGTACTTAATATATAAGAAAAAGTTTTTTGTTTTAAGGAATTGGTCCCATGTACGAGTTCATTGGTTCAATGAATCTCTGATCTTTAATTTTATGAACTTTTTCATACAGCGGATGTATCGATTCTTTAAATCAAGGAAATAGTTCTTATTTTCAAAGAAAAGATTCATCAAACTGTAAAAATCTTGAAATCAGTGAACTCGTACATTCATTTAAAGAATGCGTTCCTTGGGAGTAAGAAAAAGTTAAATAAATCAAAGAACTTTTTCTTTGAACCAATGAACAGAGATTTATTGAATCAAAGAAACATTCCTTGGACCAATTCTTTGATTTTTTGGTTCAGTGTACCATATAAGTTTATATGATATAACACACATCAAAACTCTACCGAACACGCTAAAATATAGCAGGCTGTGAAAAGCTGCTAAAGCGCATTTCGATTTGAAAATTCAAATTTTCTGTTCTTTTTTTCCAATTATTCAAAGCGCTCGTGGTCGTTTTAGCGCAATTAATAAGCAATTGGCGTAAGAAAATAATTTCGTTCTGTTTATGTAAACGTATATATATAGTTATATACTTAAAATGGCAAGACGGAGTCAAACTCAAATTTATTTAATAAATCAACCTATTTCTAAAATACCTACAACTCGGCTGCCATCAAATGGTGAGGCAATGGGTTTTTTTTTCATATGCACAAAGTAGAAAAAAATCATTTTAAGGAACCATGTGCGAAAGTAATAAATGAAGTAATGCTGATTTGGAAAAAAGCCAATATACCAACCACTCGAAAAGACAATGCTTTAAATAAATTTAAAAAATTATACATGGAGTGGATGAAGTTATTTAAACACAAGGCAAGACAAAGCGTTCTTCATTGTCAACAAGAACATGGTTTTCTTCAAAAGATGTCTAATCTATTTGATATTGCTCATCAAGACGCAATGCAAATCATTACAATTGAAGAAGATCGACAGTTTTTGCTTGCACAACGTGAACCAGGACGAAGAGGATTCATGGCATCAGAAGATATAAAATTCTTAAATAAAGAAAAGAGAAAACTGGAACGCCATGAAAAGCAAATGCTTTATAAAAAAAAGGTTGCCAATTGTGATGAGGGAAATACTTGTACCCTTGGGATATCAGATAGCGAAGAAGCCACAACTTCCGATGAAAGCTCTGAAGATGAATACGTCACTAATATTCAATCGAAAAAAGACAAAAGCTGCACTAAAAAATTAAAGCCCATTATAACAACAGAACTGGCATCCGCATTGGACAGAACAAAAGTGAGTGACCGGCAAGCGATGTACATTTTCGGAGCAACGGCAAATAGTCTTGGTGTAAATATAGATTCCTTAGCATTAGCCGTAGTACGATAAAACGACATCGAGAAAAATGTAGACTAGAAATGGCTAGTTTCATAAAGGATTCATTTAGTCCAAACTGCAAATTAACTGTACACTGGGATGGAAAACTGATGCTTGATCTTACTACTCAGGAACATATAGACCGGCTTCCAATATTGGTTTCTGGAAAAGGAGAAGAAAAATTACTGAGTGTAAAAAAGCTGTTATCGTCAACTGGTGAAATGCAGGCGAATGCTGTTTTTGAATGTCTAGGCGAAAATGAGTGGAATATTAGTCCTAGCGTTGTTGCAATGTGTTTTGACACGACATCATCCAATACCGGAAGTCAGAATGGGGCTTGCGTGCTTCTGGAGAGAAGCTGGATAAAGAGCTATTTTGGTTTGCTTGTAGACATCATATGTTTGAAATTGTTGCTGCTGCTGCATTTGAAGCAGCTTTGCCCACTGCCACTTCTGGACCAGACGTTAAGCTTTTTGTGCGCTTCCGCGCGTATTGGCCAAAAATCAACCAATCAGATTTTAACACAGCGAGCATGTCAACTATTAAAAGAATTTCTGAAACGAAACGTAACGACATCGTTGACTTTTGCCAAGGACTTCTCAATAGAAAGCAAACTAGAGATGATTATCGAGAGCTGCTGGAATTGTCCATTATATTTCTTTGTGGGAAACCGTCCAAAGGAATTCGATTTATGGCTCCTGGTCCAACAAGCCACGCCCGATGGATGTCAAAGCTTATCTACTCATTGAAAATGTTTATGTTTTCCCAACAATTTAATTTGTCTGATAGAGAAAAAAAAAAGGCTTAGCAGAAATGAATATTTTCATTGTCACTATTTACATTAAAATTTGGTTTGCGGCACCGTTAGCCATATGTGCTCCAAACAACGACTTGCAACTCATAAAAAGTTTGTTGCAGTATGATAATTTGGAAATTGCAACAGCAACAGTGAAGAAGATGTTAGGTCATTTGTGGTACTTGTCAGATGAGTTAGTAGGACTCTGTCTGTTTGACAGCAATGTTTCCAACGAATTAAAACGCAAAATTGTTACAGAAATGATAAATGGTGCTTCTCCATCTGTTCGTGTAGTGCGGCCAAAAATTAATCAATCTGCCTTTAAAAATGTGCAGCTGCATAACTTAGCTAACCAAAATACGATTAAAATTTTTCATCAGTTTGGTGTGAAGGAGTTCTGGGAAACCGACGTGGCAGAATGGGAAAACTCGCAGAGCTACATAGAGGCAAAAGAGATTTTTAAATCCCTTATAGTGGTCAATGATGTCGCAGAACGAGGAGTCGCACTTATCAAGGAGATAAACCGTAAAATAACCAAGGATGAAGAAGAACTTCAATTTTTATTACAAGTAATTTCCGAGCATCGAAAAGAGTATCCTACGTGCAGCAAGAAGGCTCTAAATGCAGTAAAGCTGAATTCCAATTCATTGTAATTAAATTTTAATTAACAATTTAAATTTATTTTAATTTTTTATTTATTTTTGTAAACTATTATTAAAAAGCTAATAACATACATGATGAAATTGAATATTTTTGTAAATTATTTTAAAGAAATGAATTAAATATTGAATATGCAAAGAAATTTAACTTATTTTTGTTAATTATTATACAAAAAGTTTGAATTAGTTAACGGATTTCGACGAGTAATAGCTCGATGGAAAGACAATTAAATGTTCAATATTATTTTTAAAAATTTACGTCCATTTAAAAAATATTAGATTTACTTGACCCATGCTTTATTATCAATCGACAAAAAAACATTGTTACTTTGTAATTTTTTGACCGATTGGATTGAGTGATAATAGGTTAAAAAGATTATTGCTTGCTGAATGAAATTCCAAGCCTCCTATGTTTTAGCGTGTTCGGTAGAGTTTTGATGTTTGTTACATCATATAGCTTATATGGTATACAATAAGAAAAAAACTATTGCTTGGGATGGCTCAAAAATCATTTGTTTTCAAAACTGTTTTTTTACAACTTATTTTTTGTCCATAGAGAACAACTTGGGCCAATAGGAGGACAACATTTTTGAAAAATTATTTTTTCATACAATTTTGAACCACCCTAACCTATACCTATCAAATTTCATTAAAATCGGTCGAGCCGTTTCGGAGTTCGGCCACAAACATTGTGACACGAGTTTTTTATATATTAGATTCACACCTTGAATGCTACACCCGACCCGGGCGGCGCCGCGGCGCGCCGTGTATTCAGCTAGTATTTAAATATGTTTTAACATATATTTGAAACATATGTGGTGACCCCACACAAATACAACACCTCAAATCCTCATACACCTTTTTCTAAAAATACTTGTTCATTTATATTTAAATTCAATTATAATTATTTGTTTGTTCAAAAAAAAAATTATTGTCAAAAGTTTTCAATTTAATTTTCAGTTGTAAAAATTTGTTCAATAAAAAAGTTTGAAAAATATATGGGAATAAAAAAACTAAAAAAAATACAATTTGTTAAGCACCAAAAATATATGGGAATAAAAAAACAAAAAAAAAATATAATTTGTTAAGCTCCAAACATATATAAGTGGAAAAACTAATCTTGGAGCCCATTACAGTGCTCCAAGATTTAAGACTTCATTCAGCATCCTCCATCTGCAAATTTATACAATGGACTTAAACAAGTATTGATTGACAGACTTTCACTCAGTGAAAATAAGCGTTTAGACAAAATCCTTTCGGACTCTGAGATGGGTGACCAAAAGCTATCTCAGTTCTATCGTGCACTACTTCTTCTTGCCGGTTCCTCAGTTAGTAATGACCTAATTTATAAATTATGGTTACGAAAACTTCCCAAAAGTCTCAATATCGCTTTGACCGGTTCAGGTCACAAAGAGCTAGATGACTTACTTAAACTAGCTGATAACATTTGGGAAGTTATGGCTAATGGTGAAGTCTCAGCCATAAACAAAAATTCATCCCAAATGACGAAAGCTGATGATTTAACGACAATCACACGAAGTTTCTCAGAAACAACTAACAAAGTTCTTGAATGTTTTAATAAACTGTCACTTGAAGTTCAAGAACTCAGAACCGAACGTCACAATTCTTTACGATCAAACTCCAGAGACAACAGTTTCCGAGATTTTTCGAGACACCGGTTCTCCCTCTCGAAATAAGTCACGTCAGAGACCAGCCAATTGGTTATGTAGATATCACTATAAATTTGGAAGGTCGGCCAGACGATGTGAACAACCATGTGCATTCAAACACAACGACTCACATAACACACAGAATTCGTCAAACTAAAAACCTCCATCATGACAACGGCAAATAATGGAGGAACATCTACACGCCGTTTATTCATTTACGACAACCATTTACCACTTTGTCGTTAAGCTTTTTATTTAAACTTTTTAATCGACAGTGGTGCAGAAGTATCAGTTCTTCCTTCCTCCAAATTCAAAAATAACAAAAAAAATTCAGACTTAATTTTGACAGCAGCTAATAGTAGCACAATTTCGACCTACGGAAAAAAATTACTTAACGTAAACATCAAACTCAGACGAGAATTCCCTTTTATTTTTATTTTAGCAGACATAGCTAGACCCATTTTTGGAGCAGATTTCCTAACGAAATATGGACTACTTATTGACATGAAACACAAAAAGTTAATTGATCCACTCACTAAATTATCTGTTAACGCTATTTCCGCATTTTCTGAAACTCCACTATCCAAATTATTTTCACTTGACAACAAATACACGCAACTTCTAAAACAATTTTCATCACTTCTCACCGAACCAGACTACACTATTCCCGTCAAACATAAAACTGAACATTACATCACCACCGAAGGACAACTTCCATTTTCAAGACCAAGACGTTTAGACTCACATAAATTAAAGATCGCAAAACAAGAATTTGATTTCCTTATCAAAACAGGAATCTGTAGACCATCTGACTCACATACTTCTTCTCCACTTCATCTTGTACCAAAAAGTGAACCAAATGATTGGAGACCTTGTGGCGATTACAGATTAATCAATGCTGTTACGATACCTGACCGGTACCCGTTACCACACATACACGATTTCTCGATTAATTTACACAACACAAATATCTATTCTAAACTTGACCTAGTAAAAGCATACCATCAGATACCGATGGCTCCTAGTGACATACACAAGACAGCAATCACAACACCTTTCGGGATGTTCGAGTTTCTACGAATGCCCTTCGGTTTACGAAACTCAGCACAAACATTCCAAAGATTCATTCATGAGATTCATTCATGAGATGCAAGAATTTATTGGTATGACCAATTACTACCACAGATGCATTCCAAAACTCGCACACATGCTAGGTCCAATTTATGACATGGTCACCGTAGCATCCAAAACTAAACACAAACAGTTACACTGGACAGACACTTCACTACACGCTTTCACAGTAATCAAAGATAGTTTTGCAAAAGAAACACTACTTAATCATGTTAACAATAATGCAGATCTATCGATTGCTGTAGATGCATCAAACATAGCAGTTGGCGGTGTGTTACAACAACAGAATAATGATATACTGGAACCATAAGCATTCTTTTCAAAAAAACTTTCGGCAGCTCAAACCAAGTACAGCACATTCGATCGTGAATTACTAGCTATATATCTCACAGTTAAACATTTCAAACACTACCTTGAAGGGAATCACTTTACAATTTACACTGATCACAAGCCCCTTACATTTGCACTTCATTCAAAAACTGAACGCAGCCCAAGACAGACCAGACATTTGGAATATATTTCACAATTTACAAATAACATCAGATACATTAAAGGAACAGATAACGTTGTAGCAGACGCACTGTCACGTGCAGAAATTAACGCATTCACACCTACAGAAATTAACTTCAAAATTCTTCATCGGGAACAAAACACAGATTCAGAATTGCAGGATATCATAGACAAACACATGTACAGATTAGAACAGATTCACATACCTTTCCTAAACATTAAAATTTGGTGCGAACAAACAGATTCGGTTACACGACCATATATACCACAAACACTACGCAAACAAATTTTTGAACAACTACACAATATTTCACATCCAGGAACACGCGCATCACGACGACTTCTGACACAAAGATATTCCTGGCCAAAAATGAATACACAAATAAAAAAATGGTCACAGGAATGTATCAGATGTCAACGTTCGAAAGTACACAGACACACTAAAACCTCTCCACAAACAATTAAAATTCCCCATGGTCGTTTTGAAAACGTTCACATTGACTTAGTAGGACCTTTACCGATATCACATGGATACAGATATTTACTAACTGCAATTGACCGAAACACACGCTGGCCTGAAGTGTATCCGTTGAAAGACACGAGCACTGAAACAATAGTTGACTTATTTCAGAGAGAGTTCATTTCACGTTTTGGAGTTCCGTTAAAAATCACTTCTGATCGAGGAGCACAATTTACTTCATTGACATTCAGGAACTTTATCAAGACTCTCGGTTGTCAACATATTACCACTTCAGCTTATCATCCTCAAGCAAATGGAATGGTAGAGCGTTTTCACCGTCAGCTTAAAGCATCTCTTATAGCTAGTAACAATCAGGTCAATTGGTATACTCAGTTACCACTACTTCTTTTGGGTCTTAGATCTTCGGTCAAAGAAGATATGAAAGCATCACCAGCTGAGATGGTTTTTGGTCAGACCCTCAGATTTCCGAAACAGTTAGTTGCGCATGTTGATCAAACTATTAGTCCTTCTGATACACTTAACAAAATTAAACAAGTCATTTCTGACAAACAGTCGAACATAGTACATCACAATACAAAATTTCAATATTTCATACCTAAATTACTAAGAACATGTAAATTCGTTTTCGTCAGGAATGACACCATTCATAAGAAGCTTCAGGAACCATACGATGGTCCTTTTGAAGTAGTCGAAAAGACTCCCACGTATTTCAAAATTCGTAAACACAATTCAGTAATTACAGTAAACATTAACAGAGTAAAACCAGCAATATTAGACACAGACAGTACACAATCACTTTCTTTACCAAAAACAAACACAAAAAAAGTACATTTTAATTTACTTAATAACACAGTCAAATTGTTTTCATGAGGGGGGAATAGTGTGGTAACCCCACACAAATACAACACCTCATATCCTCATACACTTTTATCTAAAAATACTTGTTCATTTATATTTAAATTCAATTATAATTATTTGTTTGTTCAAAAAAAAAATTATTGTCAAAAGTTTTCAATTTAATTTTCAGTTGTAAAAATTTGTTCAATAAAAAAGGTTGAAAAATACAATTTGTTAAGCACCAAAAATATATGGGAATAAAAAAACAAAAAAAAAATATAATTTGTTAAGCTCCAAACATATATAAGTGGAAAAACTAATCTTGGAGCCCATTACAGTGCTCCAAGATTTAATTTGCTTGAAAGTTTATGCGTGGTCTTTGATGGATGCGAGGTGGTTTAAAATGACACAATCGCACAACTTACAAAATGCACCTTGCCGTTATTTCTTGGCACAGCCAACTTTTAAAAGCATCGAATCGCTCTCATTCAGAGCGATATGCATGGTCGTAACCTAACTTTATATTTTTTTTTATATATTTTTATTTAATAAATATTCACAAGAGCTTGTAAGCACACGATGCAAATCTTAAGAAAAACTCCCAAAAACTACTAAATCTGAAAAACTACTAAAAATATACCAAAGCCATTAAAAAAAGTTCAAAAACTACCAATTTAACAGTAAAACTACTAAAAATGGGCACTCTGCTTATCATAGCATTACAATAAAAATCGATCACATACTTTTAGGCATCCAGCTTTTTTTAAAAAAAATGGACAATATTTAAGAAAAAAAGACCATATTGCACATCTACAAAGCAAGACCTTTCAATTGCTACCTATTTATGAAAATCGCGTATACAGTATAGATTTGATAGTCATCACGAAAAATGCCCTTGCGTCATAATATCTACATATATTATATTCCCGATGGGACTGCTTTTCTTAGAAATAAATTATTTTAACAATTATGTATTGTTCTATTTACTACATGAATTATAAAACATGAATTTTATTATACAAATGTTACAAATACCTACCAAGAATGATAATGATTACATTTTTTTTTCTTGTTATTTATAATTAATCATATAATTTATGAATTTTAAAAAATCAATACTTAGAAATTTGTTGTAACGCTGCGTCTATACCAGACAATTGTCGTAAATATTTCATAATCTGTATTAGTTGTCAAATTATTGTCAGTTGCAAGGAAACTGTCTGATTATGACTTAGGTGGGCAAGACAATTGCAAGACAATAAATGACATTTGTTTCGTTATTTGACATTTCCTTTGAAAGCGGAAAAAATAATAGAAAAGAATAAAAAAGCGCGATTTTTGGTTGTGAAAGCTAAAAAAGAAAAAAAAAACTCGGTTTTTCGATGTAAAAATTGTGAGATTAAAAAGTATAGTTTTACGCACAAAATTTAATTTTTTTTTTCGCTGGCCAACGATCTCCAAGTGCCACCACAGGCAGTACAAGTGCAGCGTTAGTTTTTGTTAACATCCTCCAAGTGCCGCCACCAGCAACACAGCAAGTGCAACGCCAATTTCTTGCTCCTTTCGCAGGCCAACGTCCTCCAAGTGCCACCACCAGCAACACAGCAAGTGCAACGCATTTTTCTTGCTCCTTTCGTTGGACTTGCTTCTGTTGCTGGTGGTGGCACTTCGAGGAAGTTAACAAAAATTACGCTGCACTATTAAACTGTTAAACACTTATTAAATTGCTATTTAATAAAACACTTATTAGCATAACTTACTTATGCTGCTGGTGGTGGCAATTGGAGAACTGATTTGTGCTGGTGGTGATGGCACTTGGAGGACGTTGGCCAGCGAAAGCAATATATTTGCTTTGCACTTGCTTCTCTTGCTGGTGGTGGCACTTGGAGGATGTTAACAAAACTTGTTAAGAAAAATTTAACTAATGCACCGGGAGATCGTTGGCCAACGAAAAAATTAAATTTTGTGTGGAAAACTTAACTTTAAACTTTCTCACTGCGTTTTTGTTTCGAAGTGCTATTTTTAAGTTTTGTAAAATTTCTCAGCGTTTTTTCCAAGGAAACGTCAAAAATTCTGTGCCGACAAGGAATAACGAGTAAGCTCAAAATATCGTAAAAAACCGATATGGCATTTCCTTTTATGCCAATCTTTGGAAGGATTCAGAAATCCATTTTTTGCACAGAATAGATAACCACTCATGTCTGCACCTATTTCGTTGGTTTCATATATATCCGAGAAACGGTCGTAGTTAATGCTATTAAAATATCGTTATTTACAATATTTTGAGTTTAGTCGTTATTCCTCGTCGCCACAGAATTGTCAGCATACGTCAAATCGTTGTCAGCTCAATTGCCTGTTTTTGTACTGGAGCCCATCTAACGGTAAATTTTATTATACAAAATACTATAGATATCAAATTACTATTAAAAACAACTTATGGACCACATTTTCAGAGAGATCGGACTACGTACAAGAGTGTCAGCATAGAAACAAAAAACATTATTTAACCTATATTCAACTAATTTTGTACTGGAGCCCATCTTACATTACAGCTTTTTACAGAAAATAACACAGATATTGATTAACCATTAAAAATAACATTCATTCAGGTTTTCAAAGAGATTTAACTACTTTACTGTCGAAAAGTAGTTGAAAATATTGCAAATAATGGTTTTTTAGACCTTATGCTGACATCACTGTACGTGTTTGATCTCTTGAAAAATTTGCAAGCATAAGTTATTTTAAGTGATTAATTGAGATCTAGGGGGGTTTTTGTAAAAAAGTGTTCCTTAACATGTGCTACAGTACAAAAGTAATCGAAAATATGGTAAATAATGGTTTTTTTATTTCTATGTTGACACTTCAGAACGTAGTTTGAGTTTTTTCTCAACATCTGTCTTATTTTCTGTAAAAAACTGTACTGTAAGATGAGCTCCAGTACAAAAATAGTTGAATATAGGTTAAATAATGGTTTTTTTGTTTCTATGCTGACACTCTTGTACGAAGTCCGATCTCTCTGAAAATGTGCATGCATAAGGTGTTTTTAATAGTAAATCGATATCTATAGTACTTTTTATAAAATTTCCGTTAGTTGGGGTCCAGTACAAAAAGACACGATTTTCATAGAAAACCGCTATTTGGGGAACCAGGAATTCGTTAAAAAACAAATTATACTTTCTGCATTGTCTTTCCGTCCTATTTCATTATTTAGGGGTGGAATTGGGTGTTAACTTAGGCCCATACATTTCGATATACCCTAATATATATATTAGGGCGGGTCGATTTAAAAATCGCTCAATGCTCTTTGAAAATTGTATTCTAGGGATCAAAATAAGAAACTTTGCCGAAGGAACCATACCTCTAAAACGAATTCTGATGTCCCCCAATTTGGGTCGAACTTTTGGGTAGGAGCACATTTTGAAAAATCCCACTTTGACCCATTTAGAGTGCTCCAATCGAGTTCAAATGTATGACCGACCCCCACTAACTTTGGAGGCTTGACCCACCCATGCCAGTGGCACACCCCCTGGAACCCCCTGTGGGGTTCCCCATACAAACATTTCAAAAAATCACCAGTTTTGGCACTTGACATGAAAAAATCAGCGAAATGGCTATGTTTTTTCTTTATTTTTATTTATTTATTTATAATAATATTTATTATTTATTTATAATAATATCTATTTTTTCTCTTTTGAAATTTATTTAGTCAGAACATATGTAAATGAAAAAATTAATTAAAGTTAGTTATCGAAAAGAAACTAAAAAAATTATTGTTTGAAGTCTTTTTTACTCTCAAGTCTGGGCAATTTCGCACGGCTCTCTAATGTCGTCGCCATAACAGCCTCTACATTTTCCGGTATAACCCGTTTGGAAACGCTAGCTAGCAATTGAACATGTCGTTCCGTTCCTTGTATGTGTGATGCAATTTTTGGATCATTAAACGGTGGATCATCTTGATTAAAATATTCTTTCAATGTATCGTACGGAATGCTTCGCGTGAATG
The DNA here is from genome assembly GCA_914767935.1 of Coremacera marginata. Taxonomy (NCBI): domain Eukaryota; kingdom Metazoa; phylum Arthropoda; class Insecta; order Diptera; family Sciomyzidae; genus Coremacera; species Coremacera marginata. Next base: position 102,159,355 of record OU612046.1, read on the forward strand.
GTGGTTCAAATACGTTATTTATGTCATTCATATTGATCATTTCCGTGTGCACTTGTGCAATTAAACTTTATATCTGGTTTTTTATAAGCTCTAAGTTGCGTTGGGTCGTCAACATCTGTTCTATAGCGTAGAATTATGTTAATAGCACAGTCACGCTTTTCTTTGCTATCATCAAACAACATTGATAACAAGATATTTTCCGAATGCGCATAATATGAATTATCTGTAATTACTTGATTGACAATTTTGCGTAAACGAGGTTCTAGAAATCGTGACCAACTAATGAAGTTGAAAAATAATGCACTGCCGTACACGACAGAGCTGTAATATTTGATATTGAAGTACATTGGCATATAACATTTAATTATAAATTCAACCAGAATTCTTAAATTTGCATCTGGATTTTCCGTTGTCACATATAATCGTAATAATCTAGCGGTTTGGTGAGCCACCGAGAATGTACAATTTTCCCTGGTTTGATGTTAGCCAGATCCACCGAAACCACGCCGCTAGAAATTGCATGGGCCATGTCGTATAAGTACTTCGAATCGGTGGAAAATTCAATTTTTTTCTGGAGCGGGGGCATATTTTGCAACTCAATTTTCTGGAAGCCGTCCACCACCTGAAAATATATAATAATAAAATAATTAAAAATGGTTGACAATTATAATAAATGAGTGATAGCAATAACTTACCGGAAGAGTTTCACAAGTTTCGATTTGACGGCTCAGTTTTCCGGTTGCCGATCTTGGTCCAGTGCTGGTTGATTTATCCAAAGCTTCAAACAAATGCCGAAACGGAAGTTCGTTGAAGTGTAGAAGGCAAACGAACCAATGCAATGGTCTTTTTAACAGCAGTTCGAATCGTCGTATAATTCCACCGTGTGGGCCAGTGTTTGTTGGCTCACCGTCAGTGCATATTCCAATTAATGCATCCAGTGATATATTTTTATCGTTGAAAAAATCATTTAATTTGGTTGTTTTGTATTCAGCGGTTTCATGTTCCAGTCTTACGTAACCAATCAATTCAGAATTGGGTTCTCTCAAAATAACAAGATGAGGTTGTTTTACCATCCTAGTATGATACTTCTCATCAACTTTAGCTGTCGTTAAAGTATCATCTTTTCTGCCATCGAATGAAAACGCTAACAAATTGGTATGATCTAACCGTTTGCGAACCACTTCTTGTCTGCATTTCTCTTTTTCTCTGCGAACTTTCGATTTATCCATGATGAGAGGTTTGCCATGCTTATCTTTCATTTTAAAATCTTGGAAAAGAGCGGTTCCCAATGCCGATGCTACTCTATCAGGCACACCAAATCCGTCACATACCAAGGCAAAGTTAAAACAATCGTATCTCTCTGTGTATTGTGAACTTGTGCTTCTATCCATATCTTCTTGAACCGGTGGCGGTGCGTATGTTGAATCATCGGGATCTTGGTATGTTGGCATTGATGACATAGACGTTGCTCCTTGCTATTCAGTTTCCATCACAACTGCATCCATTGTTAGTCTTCTCTGATTATGTTGATCGTGAATGAACTCTTTGAGGCGTTCGGGAACCCAGCCGCATGCACATGGAGCTGCCTTCAAATCGCATTTACATGTTCCAATGTAAAAAATTGTTTCCTGCGATTTTACATACTCTGTACATTGTTGGGTTTTGTTTCTTCTCTTGATTTGCTCTTGATACTTGTCAACCAATTTATTCAATTTATTAAATACACTTTTTTCAGCATTATTTCCATACCAAGTTTTTCCCAAATTCCATTCAACTTATCTTGTACTTGAATAGTGAATGATTTATGGGAAAACTTTTTTTGTTGTTTTAGCACGTTCGCTTCAGTAAAAATAATATCTCAAGATATCCAGATGGGTTGGTAAATTAAGATCAGTCAAATCAGTAGACACACCAAAAACAGTTACATCGTGCTTGGGTATATGACTCATTGGGTTTTCGATAGTTGTTGATGTTATTGTTGCTTCATCTTGCGGTGTAGAGGATGGTGGATTCATTGTAAACTTTTTGATTTGGAATGGTCAACTTCACTTATTTTTTTTTTAAATATTTTTTTATCTGAAATTAGCACTTCACACTTTGAGTTCTTCACAACGACTTAATGCATTCACAAAAAATGTTGCGTTATATATGGTCTACGAGACGAGGTAATAAGAATGAAATGGTAATTTCAATTCTACCTGCTGTGTCTTGTGGTGGCTTAAAAACGCACACAAGCAATTTTAGGATCTGCAATTGTGTCACAGTGATACCTTAATTTTTTAAAAGGGTTGCGGTGCATTCCAGTGATACCTTATTTGTTAAAATGGTTGCATAAAACGCGTATTTCTTAAGAAGGTGCCATAAAATACCCACAACAAGGGTTGTAAAAACAACCTTCATTTCTTAAGTAGGTGCTATAAAAAAACTACACAAGTAAGTTTACGACATGCAACTGTGTCTTGTGGTGCCTTAAGGGGGTCCTCTGGAAATCTATGCCAAATTTTAGCCTTTTTCAAAATATTGTGGAAAGAGAACGAGTAAAGATATTTTAGTTCCGTTTTTTGATTTGGGTAGCTTAATTTATTGAAAAAAATACAAAATTTTGAAAAAGTGAATTTATGGACCGTTCAGAAAGTTCTCGGCCTGGTAACGAGGTTCTCCGGAAAAAAGGTGGGTCCAAATTGCGCACGATTCCAAGTGTAAACATCGTCTGAAAAAAAAAAATATTCAGTTACTTAGAATGAATGTCCCTAAAGCCCCTACCTCGAAAACAAAAATCGAAATTTTTTTAGGGGGGGAGCCGCCACTTTGAAAATGAAAAATCGAATTTCGACCTTTTTTTTTGTAGTCTAGTGTAGAAAAAAAATAGTAAACATTATTTTTTCGGCAAGTTTGAGGTAGGGGCTATAGCGGCATAAATTCTGCGTCGTTTCATGCCTCATATATCAAAATCGGTCAAAAACTGTTTTAGTTATCGTGCGCAAAGTTTTGAAAAACATGGTTTCGAGAAAAACGCGTTTAAAGTTTTGACTTCAATTTTGAGGCACACAAATGACATTAACACATATTTTTTTAATACAATACTTACGAATATTAATCGGCAATTCCAGCCCCATAAAGTGTGCCTTCCTCCATCTCATAAAACGAGTTTTCCATGGCTTTTTGGGCTCTGCGGGCTGTGCGACCCTCTTTCGATGATGCGTACGTTTTTAGCTCTGAGCGTTGAAGTCGTTTTCCGTCGCGAGATTCAGCATACATCTCGGCTTGTGGGCCGATGACAATACCCATTGTTGACATTATTTTTAAAATACTTTTGAAGCCTTCGTTGAAAATGCAGGTGGCCAGAAAATTTGCGATTTCGACTGTGGTAGCACCACAGTGGATATGTTTCGGCGCAAAGGTCCACAAAAGCGAGTTGAACGATTCGTTACAATTTTGCGTTTCACCTCCAGTGCATCGGTTAAGTAGATCGTCGGATGATAACGCTTCGTATATGGGCTTCATTACTTGCAGAACCTTTCCATCAAGTGGGGCGTACGTGTGGTGAAATGAGGCTAATGAGCCTTCTGCTGCTGACTTTTGATAGGCGCACCAGCTGGACTCACCAGGTGGGCAATACATATGTTGTGGATTACTATCACTTGAACTTTTGTGATAATATGTTGACCATATTTCTTTTCTCATGTTTTCCACAGAGTCCTTATTACGTCGAATAGCAAGTCCATAGTAAGTAGTCAGCTCGCTTATGACTTTGTCTGTCAGTTTGCCAGTGCCTTTTCCACCGATGCCTTTGTTTTCTTTTTTGGCCTTGCGCAGCCGTGTGCCCATGCGTTTTTGCACGTGAGCGATGCACTCCTTTTTTGTGACAACGGGGTCGCCGTTATACGGATCAAGGTCTATAATGGCCTTGAAGGTTTTGCTGTCGCCATCGCCAATATATTTTTCATATTTTATGCCATATTTTTCGATCGATGAGGCAAACATTTCCTTCACGGCATCTACCTCCATCTTGCCCGCACTCCCACTGTGGTTGTTTGTGCATGTTTTCTGGTGCGATTCGTACCATTCTTCGAAGTCTGCAGAGTCATTTTTTTTTCCCCACATTTTGCATGCCTGGCAAAGGCTTGATTTGACAACGGAGTCAACCACTTTTTTGGTATGTTTACCGACGACGACGACACCAAAAAGAGACGAGAATCCCCGTTTTTTCCAGGTGCCATCCCCTGAAACGGTCAGCAATGAGGAGTCACAGTCAGGATTTTTTTCTTTCTGCTGTTCCTGCTCTTCTTTAACCGCATTCAACAGGCACTGCTTGTAAACTGCTTTAGCAGACACATGCATGTTTTTCAAGGTGCCATAGTACGCATCAAGGCACAATCCTTGGCATATGTCCATTAATCCGCAGAACATATTAATACCTTCTCTCCCTATTCCAAGCAATCTCATGACAAATATCAACCGGCGATTTACAACAAAAGATTTACCGACCACCGGCGAAGAATTAATATACTGTGTAGCTTTACATTGGCACTGCAGACTCACTTTGAAGCCGACTCCACGCATACATGTTTTTCCAAATCGAATTTTTTGTTTACATTGGGCGCAGATAACCAGAGCAGCAAGCGTTTGGAAAAATGAAAAAAATTCCAAGAAACAGAACTGGAGGTTGTTTTCGATGATGACTTCATTGTCTTGCGTTTTCTTCAATTTTTTGGCCGATGTGCTGGCAAAGTCGGTGTCCTCTACTTGGGAGTGCTGGTTTCCACGGAAATGCCTCTTTTTTGTTCGATACGCGTTCTTACGCGGCGCGTTTGGGTGGCTTTTTTTATCCATAGCAAAAAAAAAAACCCAAAACGATTTTTCTTTTATTTTACATTTGCAAGTTATCGCGCACGCGTAGCTTTCAGCGTTCGAAAATAAACTGAATCTCGTTCGTTTGCTTCTTTCATGTGAACACCTGGGCTCAAAATCATTTCAACCCCTAAATCAAAACATGCATGTATACATACTGCATGTATACATACTGTGTGTGTATATTTTGTAATATCAATACATATTTTGGAAGAATTCCACAGAATTTTCGACTAATGACTGCAGGCAAATAAACAACTTTGCTGATGCGTTATTTTGACGAAAACATACCTACACAAAAATGCCTGTATCTCCTAAACTATTTCGAATTTTGAAAAATCCTTTTGGGAAAATGTTTTTGAGTATCTGAGCAATAGAAATATGAAAAAAAATCGAAAAATTTTTTCGGATTACCAGAGGACCCCCTTAAGAAACGCACACAAGCAATTTTCCGATTTGCAATTGTGTCACAGTGATACCTTCATTTTTTAAAAGGGTTGAATAAATTTCTAAATAGAAAAAAAACTCCAAAAAGAAAAAACACAGGCATTTCGCTGATTTTTTCATGTAAAGTGCCAAAACTGGCGATTTTTTTAAATGTTTGTATCGGGAACCCCCAGGGGGTTTCCAGGGGGTGTGCCACTGGCATGGGTGGGTCGGGCCTCCAAAGTTAGTGGGGGTTGGTCATACATTTGGACTCGATTGGAGCACTCTAAATGGGTCAAGTGGGATTTTTCAAAATTTGCCCCTACCCAAAAGTTCGACCCAAATTGAGGGGCATCAGAATTCGTTTTAGAGGTATGGTTCCTTCGGCAAAGTTTCTTATTTTGATCCCTAGAATACGATTTTCACAGACCAATGGGCGATTTTTTTGCCTCCCCACAAATCGACCCGGCCTAATATATATATATATTTAAACACACAAATATTTTTTTTGCATACATAAGTACAAAAATGTTTTTTATTTCTTCGTAATTCTAATGTTATTTGTATTTAATACTATTGAAAAGTAAATAAAAATTATTTATTTAAAATAAATTAGATCATACTCTTAATTTTTTTAACATTTTAATACTCAAATCCGAATACAACCACATTATTTCTATGCTTTATCATATCAATCTGATATGGATAATATCAAATTAATATTAATATGAATTAATAGCGATAATATAAAAAATGCACTTTTTCATATCGATCTGATAATATCAAATTTTTTTGTCAAATTCTACGTTTTCATATCAATTTGATATGGATAATATCAATGTTATATTGCCGTCTTATCAATTTTATATGTTTTAATATCAAATTAATGTGAACAATATCAAAAAATCAGTATTTTTCATTCAATTTGATGTGACCAATATCAAATTTAAATTATTTTCCTTTAATTATACGGTTTTTCATATCAATTTGATAATAATCATAAATAATATTCTATAAATTTTACGTTTCCCCATGTCAAATTGATAAGGAGAATATTAGACTAAACCTTTTATGCTATCAAATTGATCTCACATCAATTTAATAGGAATAATGTTTCAAAGGGAACAGGGGACGAACCTTCACATGGCAACGTGTCTGACCGCCTCAACCTGGCGAGGCCAGCATTATCCATGTCGAAATCGTCTCAAGTCGACTCAAACCTCCAAGTGGTGTTCCCTGGGCAACGGCAAACTGGCATCCGTCAGTTTGACGGCTAATTTGAGCGGCGGGTCGATCCATAGACCTTAAACATGGAATGTGCGCAGGGTTTGGGTCCCGCCACATTACTACTGCCCAATGAAAACTAAACCAGCCTCGGATAAGAACCCCAATTACGTTGACGACCACCGCAAACGAAAAACGGACAATGATTTACGGATATGCACCTGGAATGTCCGGACCCTTTATAGGGAAGGTGCCATTATCCAACTGGCGGAAGCCCTCAAAACAATACAATCTGACATCACCGCCATCCAGGAAATGCGATGGAAAGGGCAAGGCTGCTCTAAACAAGCACACTGCGATATCTACTACAGCTGCCATGCGGAGAAGCGCGAATTCGGATGTGGATTCGTCGTTAGCCGGAAACTACGCCACCTTGTTTCCCGGTTCACACCTGTGAACGAAAGATTGGCCACGATCCGCATCAAGGCAAAATTTTTCTACATAAGCCTTATTTGCGCGCACGCCCCGACGGAGGAAAAGGACGAAGCCGTCAAAGACGCTTTCTACGCTAGTCTTGAGGACGTATATGACCACCTTCCGGTCCATGACGTGAAAATAGTCCTCGGCGATTTTAATGCGAAAGTCGGAAGGGAAGGCATCTTTGGCCCCACTGTCGGTCAGTTCAGTCTTCACGAGACCTCCACAAACAACGGTCTAAGACTGATCGACTTCGCCGCGGCACGAAACATGGTAGTTAGTAGCACCAGATTTAAGCACCTCGACATCCACAAGGCCACCTGGCTGTCCCCGGATCAAAAAACGCGAAACCAAATTGATCATGTTGTAATCGACGGAAGGCATGCCTCTAGTGTTCTAGATGTGCGTACATTTCGGGGGGTCAACATTGACTCCGACCATTATCTTGTTGCAGCCAAGATCCGCATGCGATTATGCAATGCCAAGAACATACGCACAGGAATGCAACGAAAGCTAGATGTCGCTAAGCTGCAATTACAACGGACTGCCGAAGCCTACTCCGCTCAACTCTCGGTTAAGCTCAACCAACCAACCTCTGGACTCGACGACGCCGGCGGACTTTGGGCGCATATATCCCACTCCATGCGCGCTGCCGCTGAAGAAGTCATTGGTTTCCGGCGCCCGCAACCTCGGAACCAATGGTACGATCAGGAGTGTCGCATTGCAACTGCAGTAAAAAACGCCGCTTATAGAAAAACGCTGCAGTCAGCTGCAACGCGAGCCGTGCGAGAAAACTACCGCGAAAAGAGGAAGGAAGAGAGGCGCCTTTTCAGACGCAAGAAAAGAGAGCAGGAAAAGCGTGAGCGTGAGGAACTAGAGGTATACCAGGGCAAGAAGGATGCACGAAAATTCTATCAACAGGTTAAGCGTCTAACCCAAGGTTTCAAGCCCGGAGCATCCACTTGTAGAGACGAAAATGGAGATCTGAATACGGATACACAGTGTGTGCTTAGATTGTGGAGACAGCACTTCTCCAATTTACTTAATGGCGACGATTCCACCAATGCCGCCCATCGAGAGCACAGTGCAGTGCCACCAATCGACGATGACGGAGTGGAAGTATCACCACCTAGCCATGAAGAGGTTCGAGTTGCTATCCAACGACTCAAAAACAATAAAGCAGCGGGTGCTGACGGCCTGTCAGCTGAATTGTTTAAAACCGGCGGCGATGAATTGATAAGGCGCATGCATCAGCTCATCAGCAAAATATGGCTAGCAGAAAGCATGCCTGACGATTGGAACCTCAGTGTACTGTGCCCTATACTTAAGAAAGGAGACCCTACAATCTGCGCAAGTTATAGAGGTATCAGTCTTATTTCCATCGCATATAAGGTTCTCTCAAGCGTACTGTGTGAAAGATTAAAGCCAATTACAAAAACACTGATTGGACCTTATCAGTGTGGCTTTCGACCTGGTAAGTCCACCATAGACCAGATTTTCACGCTACGACAAATCCTGGAGAAAACCCACGAAAATCAAATTGACACACACCATCTCTTTGTCGACTTTAAAGCTGCGTTCGATAGCCCGAGAAGGGATTGCCTATACGCAACAATGTCTGAGTTCGGTATACCTGCAAAGTTGATTAGACTTTGCAGAATGACGTTGAGCAACACACGCAGCTCCGTCAAGGTAGGAAATGACCTCTCCGAAACCTTCAATACCGAAAGAGGTTTCAGGCAAGGCGATCCACTGTCTTGCGATCTCTTCAACATCATCATGGAGGGGATCGTACGAAAGGCCGGTGTGCATCGTAATGGCACCATTTTCTATAAAGGTGTCCAGCTCCTTGCTTACGCTGATGATATTGATATTGTTGGCAGAACCAAGAGAGATGTTACCGCTGCTTTCGCCGCTATCGAAAAGGAATCAGCCAAAGTGGGTTTGACGATAAATGAGGGTAAAACAAAGTATATGCTGTCTACAAACAAGGGAGCTCGGCGTTTAGACTCCCACGTTTCATCCGGCAGCTATAACTTTGAAGTAGTCAAGGAGTTTGTATACCTTGGCACCGCCATTAATACTAACAACGAAATCAGCCTGGAGATAAAGCGAAGAACAATAATTGCTAATAGGTGCTACTACGGGCTCAGTAAGCAACTAAGTTCCAGAGCCCTCTCTCGATCGACAAAACTAACACTCTACAAGACGCTCGTTCTACCTGTGCTGCTTTATGGCGCTGAGGCATGGGTAGTTTCGCAAACTGACGCAGCCGCTCTGGGGGTGTTCGAGAGAAAAGTTCTTCGCAAAATCTTCGGTCCTGTTCGAGTCGGCGATGACTATCGCATCCGAATGAACCACGAGCTGTATGAGCTCTACGGAGACATTGACGTAGTTCGGCGTATAACTGTGCAGCGACTACGCTGGCTGGGTCATGTCCATCGTATGGACGACGAAGCTCCAGCGAAAAAGGTGCTCGAAGCGAGGGTCGCTGGTCAACGACGACGAGGGAGACCATGCCTCCGTTGGATGGACCAGGCTGAGGAAGCCCTAACCGCACTTGGTGTATCCGATTGGAGAAGGCGCGCGCAAAGCAGAGGCGCCTGGCGAGAGCTGATGAGGTCGGTCGAAATCCGGACACGGGTTGTCACGGCCACCTAAGTAAGTAAGTAAGTAATGTTTCAATAATGTTATTACCCTATCACTATTACATTTTTTTCTAACCAATATGATATGTGTACTATTAAAATAATATTGAAATCATGTTAATTTTAATAGCTTTTCCTATTATAAGTAATTCAAAATTGATATCAGCACATCAAAATTGAAAGTTTTCACTATCGGACGAATATTGTAAGCGAAAAAAGCTGGAAGATGTTTTTTTTTTAAAAATTAAATAATTAAATTCCGCAAAAATTGGTAAGAAGTGTTCACATGAAGAAAATTTGGCAAAAATGTGCTTATTGTATGTAAAAAATGCATTCAATATCTGAATATTAATGTATGTAAGTAAAAGTTACTGAAAGAACTCCGCAATATATATATAAATATATTTCGAGGATAATCGTTTACGTCGTGCTTTGCATGAATCTTGCAGAAGAATATTGTATTAATTTGATATTAACGAAAAAAAGTGTACAAAATATACTTAAAATAAAATTGCCTGATCACATTCTTACTCTTATAGAATCTAAAACATCGCTGTAGCGTATGAATTTGGAAAAAGCAAAAGCACCTGAACCAATAAAAATCATCTTGTTGGCAATGTGTCTGAAAATGCATTGCAAAAAATATAAGAAAAAAGCAGAAATCACCCCAGATAACGCCACTCTTGCGTTAATACAACGCGTTAATTAAAATTGAGATTTTAATGTAAAAGTGAAATAAAGCCTTTCAGAAATTTGTGGAAATGTAGTGGATTCGTTTTTACGACAAGAACTCCAACCCGAATAAGTTGAAAACTGTTTGGCAGTAGCTACAGATCTGAGCATTACTGTTTCTACCAAGATTCATGCAATACTTGCACATGTGCTAGAATTCTGCAAAGAGAAACAAAGTACGAGGATTATTAAGGGACCAAGTTACAGAAAATGTTCTCTTCGATTTTGTGACCACCTAGGCTAATTATTAAATAGCTAATTATAAACAAAAAATCACGCATTTTTTTAAATACAAAAATTTGTGTAAATATTAATGCATTTTGTTGAGTTTTTAATAAAACTAAATAAATAGATAATTACCAATATAAGAATATCGACTAAAACTACGGTCCCTTGAAGTTCGTTATAAACATTACTTACTGTATTATTTTTTTTTAAAATTTAAGGCTTTGAGCACAAAAGTTAAAAAAAGCACTCAACGGATTTCTATTTTGTTTACAAAAAAATTATCAGTGTGGTTACTCGAGTAGGTATCAGCATGAATTTTTAATAAAGAAGCAACTTAAGGGTTAAAAAATATTCCAGCTAACCGTGAAACACAACTTCTACATCCCAAAAGCTAAAACAAAGCAGATCAACAGAAAGATTAAAAACGCAATAAACATCTTCAAACAAAATTTGAAAGATCATATAATGAATTTAAGATAAATTACTTAAACTATAATATCTCACCAATGTGATACCGCAATATATTATAATATACGAAAAAATGTTTATTTATTCTTTAATTACTAGTTTAAAGTTTTTAAACAAATTTTTTCCATCCTCTGATAAACGGAATATGTTCGTCTAGGATCCTAGTCACTCATTAAATTTCCACGAATAACTTTTAAGCAAACTCTTTTTATTAAGCTCAATGGTCATTAAGGTTTATTATATTACATGTTTAAATAATAATTCAAATATTCAGAATAATATAATTCAAAAATTCAGAATTATAATATATTTTAAAAACAAATACACTAGTAAAACAGAAATGACTACAGTAATCATAACTCACAATTGTTTAATTTTTGCACATTTTTAGTTAAGTATATCCAGCAAAACGACATTGAGACCATATTTTAACCATTTCCTTAGGGTTTCCATAGCCGTGAGAAGCAATTACATACCTATAATCATTTGGCCCAGAATATGTGGCTTTCTCAAAGTAAAATTTCGAGCAATGCGTTACAGTTATATTTGCTTTTAATGCTAAAATTCCTAGATATATGTCATCATATTTAAAGATCTTCGTAAACATACTCATAAAGAACAATTCCGTGAGAGATTCTCGAGAGAGAATATAAGCTCCAGCGGTAACATACGGTGGCCACATATCAAATGGATACTCACTCAAACCAATATACCATTTACTAAATTTATGTCTGTGTGGTGATGACTTAATCACAAAACCCGCGAATAATTTGAGGCAGTTTCTAGAGTTTTTAAGATTGGATGCAAGTTCCACTTTAATATATTCTTGATTTTTTTTCGTATTAATACTTAACTGTGTAAAATCTGAATATCTAGCACCGGATCTTTCAGGTCTGGTATTTAATGGGCTGTTTTTCTCAGTTATATTTAGTTTTTCTGGCCAATTTTGATTAAGAAAAAAATTGCTTAAATATAGGAGCACATTTTTGGTTGAAACAAAGTAGTCATCATCAACAAACATGAAGTATGAGCTCTGCTCACAGTTGTCTACAGCCCATTGCAGTCCCATTAATGTCTTGATAGTATTGTTGTCATAAGAATCAAAGAAGTTCGTCTTAACAATGTCGTTGAATTCTTCATTTTCATTTTGGACAAGTTTTTCAATATCTTTGTTGTTACTTGATCCTAAGAGGAAAACTGTTTGAACAATACCATGATATTCGTTTTCGCTCCCCCAAGTTCTTCGTATGGCAGAGCGTCGTTCAAAATGATTTATTGCAGACTTAACTAAAATAATCAATTGTGGATTTGGTACACCCTCTTTAGAACACTTATGAACAGGATTTAGAATAAAAGTATTATTATATTTATTCTCTGGATAAATACCAAGCAATCGATTAAAACGTGCTTTATGAGCGTTTAGCAAAGCATTTTCATGCATTGGATAGTGAAACATACTATAATCCAATTCAAGACAATGTTTTAACACACCGAAATAATCAGCAATACACAAAAATGCCAAGCTTATAAATATATGTTTTAATGCTATTAGAAGGTACAGCTTAGTCATTTTTATTAGCTTTTTTACATATTTTATAAAAATTGTAATTACTAGTGATGGGGAATATTAAATAAAAAATGTAAAGTTATTCGATAACTAAGAGTAATTCACTTGTTGAGTGATTCAAGCCTGAAATACAATAGCGCGTTAGTGCGATGCGCTGAAGCATGGCAGAATTATAAGGTAAGGTCATCACGGAGAGGAATGGAGTAGAAAGCAGAATAAAGCTACATTGATGTCAAAATCAGCTGTTCGCGAATTTCTTTATGTTCACGTTTCGCAGTTGTTTTTAGGTTAAAACTGTTACAGGTTTTTTTTTTGCAATTTTAAGACTTGTTTCACATTTTATAGTTTTTATTACACTTTTTTTATAATATTTTCACTCAAATTAGCACAATTTTAACACCGCGACCGCACTGTTTGCAACTTGGAAACATAAAATATTTTCTTCATTTGCAATTTCTACGAAATTCGTCGTTTTGACATTAATGTTGCTTCTCATTATCCACTCTTCGTTGACGCGTGAGAGCTCTCAGCGCAGCGGGCCTACCTTATCATTGTATCATGCGCTGAAGCTATGCGATTTTAGTACGAAACCTTACGCGCGTTGTCCTCGCAATCAATGTACAATGAGAAGCGTAACAATAAAAAAAAATCCATTCATTTTTATAACAATGTTAGAAATGCACACAAGAATGAACATTTTAAATATCCTTGAACCTAACTATCACATAATTTATGTTCTTATTACAACAAGCACGTCCACTTGTTTCAAAGTTAAAAGAAGTAAAACATAACCTAGTGAAGCAGCAAAATTGTAACAACTTATAATCTGCCTTTTTTGTATTAAATTTTCCTAAAACAAACTCATTTATAAAATAAAAAATTAAAAACAGCTATGCGCTCAAATTGTTTTTTATTTTTCAATTGAATTTCCATGAAAACTCGTCATCGCATGCGTCGTTTTTAAAATTTTTGAAAATGCGTAGCACCGCACAATCGCATTGCAAAGCATTGTAAATTGCTACATAAAAACTCTGCTTATGAAAATACTTTGACAGCTCATGCGAGATTTTTACGTTGTCTCGCTACGCACTCTCGCTCCATTGTACTTCGGGCTTCACTCATATAAAGCTTTGATTGGCAGAGTTTGTACGTCATTCAAATTGAATGAAGAATATCGCATTTTTTGTTCTCTTTTACTCTCTTCGAGATATATGATTCTCACAAGTTATTTTTTGATTGAATGGCCGAGGCCGACTAAAAGTATTGTTTTAAGTACCAGAAAAGTGGACTATGCAACCCTGTGATTGATTGAAGCATGTCTTGAGCTCCATCAAAGTTTTGATTGATGCGATGAAGTGTTGAAAGTTCATTTCCGCTCTCGCAGAGAGTTAATTTATTTTCGCTGAGAAAACAACAACAAATTTTGAATGATCCTTCAATTTGAATGACGTGTAAGCAGTGCTATTAGTGCCTTGTTTAGGTAAAACAAACGATGCGTGTATTTCACGAACGCATCATCAACAGGCGAAAATCAGCTGTTTTGAATCCATGTATGAAGAATGTCTGACACAAACGAACACAGTCAGTAACGAGCGCAGACGTAACCTCAGTGTGAAGTTGGGTCTTTGTAAGAAAAAAATCCGAACGAAACTTCAAAATTATTATCGTTCTGGAAATGGATGCTAAAAACGTAAATTTTGTTTTATAAGCATATTTAAGAAAAAATATCAATGCTAATCTTCTCAGTACAAAGAAAACAACAACTATCACTATCACTTGTGTCCTCATTAAAATTGTAGAAGACAATTGAAAACATTTTTGCATAAATTGTCTCAAACTTTTGCAATCAATTTAAAAACAGTTTAATTTTTTCCAAAAGTCAACAACCAAAGCAGCTGATGCAAAAAGTATTGCCACCTATTAAAAAATGTCAATAATAAGCATACAATTTTCAAGATTTTTTCAGTTTTAAACTAAATGCTCAGCTTTTACAATCTGGTAATAAGGTTTTTGACAAGTACTCACATTGAGAGTATTTGAGAAACGTAAGCAACTTTATGTTGGACGATGACGCAAGAAAATATACAAAGACCCAATTTTGGACGATCACGTCGGAAAACGAACGAATCTTGTAACAAAGGCTTCGTTTTACCTAAACAGGGCATAAGTCTGATATACAATAGCGCGATAGTGGGATGCACGGAAACTATGCGATTTTGTTAAAAAACTTCAAGCGCGTTGCCCTCGCAATCAATGTACAATGAGAAACGTCAATTTTGAAGTAACATTATATAAGTAAACAAATTCAAATATTGTCTTGCATTAATTTGTCTTTCAGAAATGAGAAATAATATTAGCAAATCTTGAATTGCTAGCTTGGCCGGATATTTACCTATAGAAGAGTCAAAAAATCATAGAACACGGCGAAAATAAAGATGAAAACGCTTCGAAAATTGTAGCGTGTGCCTCTTAATGTGCGCTTTACATTTTTGAAAATAAAAAAAACATTTTTTTTGGTTCATCAATCAGTTCGAAATTACTGATACTTTTATGTATTCTTCTTTTCCTTTTTGGTAAAGCGTTTAAGACGCGACACTTCATAAAATTTTTTCTTTTGTTTTTCTGAATATTTCCCGTAATTTTTACAATAATGTATGTATGATTTTCTCTAACAATTGTAATGATCAACTTGACGCAGTTTTTTTTTGACACTATTGTAAAATTAAATGTCAAACAATAAATATTTTCTCGTACAAACGACATTTCGGTTGATGGTCCATGTAGACCGGCCTTCATATTCATTTCACGTTTTTCAGTAATATTTTTTCTCACGTTCTAATTTTCTACCACACAATGCTATTTCTGACATTTTACTTCATATTTCTCATTGTCATATGCATTCTGACATTCCCGTCACATGATATTTCAATTTGTTCACGCGCGTTATAAATACTTCGTTTTTGAAAAACAAAAAAGCTTTTTGCATACAATAAACTAGAAATTCGCACACAGCAGCAGTTTTTGTTAGAATTTCCTTCCGCTGCACTTGTGAAAATATTTTGTGTTTAACGAAGATTTTACGTTGTCGTATTCAATATTGAGGGCGCGAATTATTGGCCCAGCCAGCGTCTAGAGCAGCACGTAGTGGGCTAATTCAACGACGTGTTTTAGTTGGGATAAAATTATCCTCAAAAAACAAAAGGTGGAAGTGAAAAAGCAAGCGGCATGCGAGGTATTGAAGCTGAACAAAATGGTTGCTGATAGTAATTGGTAGAGCACACACCATCAGATCCTGCCTTAAATTCAGTTAACATAATAATGGTACTGTGTTGATTATTAAATGTTTGCCGCTAGCATCAGATTCTAAAATTGCCAAAGGTTAAGCAGGCGGGCACAGCAAGCAAACAAAAATAAGCTTGAGACGAAAAAGCAGAGGTAAATACCAACAATAGCAACTTTGAAAATTGAAGTGTTTGCGATGAGGAATTTGTTAAATTTCACAGAAATTGCTTTCTGTTTCTACCACCAGTCAACGATCATCGCTGTTTTCTTATTTACCAGACAGGAGAGAGTTTTCGTCAACAATACGATTGATTTACATTTTCTAATGGGCAGGGACCTACTCGGCGCACTGTAATTTGTTTTGAAAACCAGCGGTTGGATCCTCTTAAACATACTGCAGCTTTTGCAACCAGTAACGAAAATCGACGATAGGTGGAAGTTAAGAGTTGGAAAAGTGAACGAATACCAGAACATTTAAATTCATCCGCTTTTTCATTGTTGTATAATTCACAGCGAGACCTTAATTTTCCAAAAAAAATGGGTGTACAAAAAAAAAAAAATTATTCATCAAATGCAGTACCGACAACACTGGATCGTATTCCTACCCATCGACTTCAAACAACAACGGCAATAACTGCCACTGCCACCCCTGAAGCAACACCGGTACGAGCAGCGGCCTGAGAGAAGCAGCAGAAATCCCCAGGAAACAGCAAACGACAGCTTATACGGGAACAACAGCTAGCTACAACAACATCTACTAATCGACAACAACTACAATAGCAAGAGCTAGCGCTCAAAAAAGCCGCAGTGTTCCAAGTGACACGCAGAGGCCAAGGGACAACAGCTGCCGAACAGAACCGACAGCAGCGGCAAACAACCTACAAACACCCACACCAGCCCAAGCGCTAGCAAAAGAAGCTACCAGAAGAAAAAATCAAGCAGCCACCACAACATCAGCTTAAATAGCAGCAACAGCAACAGCATGCAACACCCGCGGTAACCTCGCACACACCACCAATAACCCACCGGGACGACAATAACAGCAACCAAAGAGAGAAAAAAAAAGGAAAAGCACACAAAAACAAAAAACAGGATCCAGGTTCTTTATTATTTTTACTTATATTGGTCCTATTTTGAGGCGCTTGCCAAAAGACAAGAAAGAGTAGTTACTAAGTACTTAAGGCCCAAAGGTAATAGGCTAGAGCTGGCTGCAGTTACTATCAGAGTTCAACGAAAAGCCAGCTCAATTGTTGTCAAGGTTGCAATTCACTAAAGAAAATAAATTTATTATTTGGAAAAGCAATACATCCATGCGAAAATTAATCGAAAGTTATTTACATTTGTTTTGAATAGATTTGAATAGCTTTGGCTGCAGCCGGCTCAAGTTAAAAAATCTAGTTTGAGTTATTAGGGCTTTCCTGCATCATATCGGTGTAGTCATATGAATGTTAGCGCTGGATACAGCCAGATCGAACCTATTACTGCGGACCCGGTAATTCATGTAAGCACATGAATTTACTGCATTTTGTTTTTAAAGAAAAAAAAGAAAAGGGGGTAAGTTAAGCCCACACGAGATACACACAAAACTAGTAGAGGGGAAAACACAACTTGGCTCAAACCAAAACGAAAATAGGCCAAGAGGGCAAAAATAAACTTAAGAGTTCAAACAAGATTGAACCAACAACATGCTAGGACAATAAAATTAATATTTCTAACTAGGAAATAGTATCATACAAAATAAGAACTTAAAATTTCTAATGAGGGTTAATAATCATAACGCTATAAATAGTACAATTTCTAACCAGATTTTAAAACGCTTTTAAAATTAATAGCATGTTGTCACGGCACCCTGAACAACGTAATTCGGCTCTCATTCGTAATTCGAGGCTGAGTTATTTTCCGAATTAAGTAATTCGCCATACAAAATTTGACAAGCGAATTACCTCATTTGAAGGTAATTCAGTTTGAATTAACATCCGAATAACGTAGGAATCGGTTTCATCTCTAATTTTTATCGAAAATTAATCGAAAACCACAAGCAAAACACAAGAAGAAATAAAAACAAGGTAAAACAAATAGTCAAATTCACAAAGTCAGCAGACAAAGTGAGTATCATTGCTTAAAAAATAAATAATGTAATAAAGAAATATTTATTTTGCACATTTTTTCCCCATTTTCGTTTTTCACAACAAATCAAAATAAAATTAAAATAAAATACACAAAGAACAGCTGTCAAAACGAATTACGGTTGCTTCGTGAGAACAGGGTAATCCACATTCGTAATTCAAAGGCCAAATTACTTAATTCAGACTGCCGTGAGAGCATGCTATAAAATTAAAGATTCGAAACGGATAAAACCAAACCATCACTTCAAAATATATATACAGATTAAACTAAGGTTAAAATTAGGTCACACTACAAAAGTACTAAGCAAAAAACAAAAAAAAAAAAAAATATAAACCAAACTAAAATATAATAGACATAAACAAAATAAGTCTAAGCTTTACTAAAATAATGCCAAATGTTAAATCAAGCTAAAATGAGAACGAACATTTTCGAAAATTTTAAGCATTGGAAAGGCGGGATGAAACTAGGAAACTACAATTTAAAAATTAAGCGAAATTTCGAAATGAAGCTTAATAACAATTATGGTATTCCCTTAATGATTAAAATATCCCATTTCGTAAACTCGTAAAATTCCGATCCTATGTTAAAGGAACGCACCTTTAGACATTTGATAAATTTGTCATGCTATGCAAAAACAGATAATTGAAAAAAGAAAAAATTAAAAATAATATAACTTTTATATAACATTTTTCATGCTGCAACAAAGCAAAAATTAGAAAAGCAAACAAGAAACAAAAAAAAAAACAAATATTTTTAAAAAGCAAAAAATGTTCAATATTTAAAAAGTTTTGGAAGCTGAAAATTTAAGCAAACTTGTTTCCATGTTTAAAGCACTGAAATTGTAGCTTAAACGTCGTAGAAAAAATTCCATACAAAATATTTTCAAAATTCACAAGTTGCTTAAAATTAAGTACCTTACGAGGGTTAAGCAGTTTCCGAGGCGTTAAGGGTATACCATTAATATTTGTTTGCCTATATAAAATAAAAACCAAAAATACTACTAAAATTAAAGTTAATACCTTAAAGGTAACTAAAACCAAATGAAATATGTTTTTGGTAAAGTTTTGAAAAATAAAAAAAAGTAAAATGGACTTACAACAAATCAAAACGAAATAGATTGTATAGTGCGTTTAGTAAGCTATTGGAAAATCAAAATAAGAGACTAGTAAGTTGAATTTTTCTTTCTTTTTCCACTCATTAAAGACGTACGAACGTAACGTGCGTAGCCACGGAAATGCCCATATGTTAAATGTCTTGTTCAGACTGCATGACGAAACTGTACTTTTTTAAGTCATTATCAAAGTAATTCGTAATCACACTATCTGAACGGTTGTCACAAAAAATCGATGATAAACTGTATCCAAAGCTAACAAGATAGGACACTTAAAAACATAACCTCAAATAAGGTTTGCATATATTTGTGCACCGAAAAATTCAACCCTGGACGCCACTCTTGTTCTTCATCGGCCGCAAACTCTTAATCATGGTGTGATAATAATAAGGTGTAAGTGAGTTTGACACTTTTCTCTCAAAATGATAGATTTATGTTTCCCCGCTATTTCCAAAAACAGATGACGGTGGATTGGAATGGAAAATAAATTTTGAATAATCGTGATTTTTGTGTGAGTAAATAAGATTTTTAGTTTTTTAGGGAACAATAAAAAATAAATGAGACGCTGTCGTTTTCTTCTTGAAGCAGACGATGTGAATGTAAGACGATTTGCCACTTCCAGCTCACGTTTTTGATAATAGGGCAAAACCATTTAATGGCAAACTTGGCAAATAGGCGAAGACAACTGAAATAACTTTTTGTCAACACTACACGACACAATTAATTGCATTAAATTTTTATTTATACTTAATTCGCACAGTAAACTATAAAAACTATAACACATCATCATCTAGCAACTCAAACAAATCATACAATTTAACAACTATCAACAGTTCCGCTCTTTCGCTCACAATTTTTTGACACAAAGAAAGAAATTCATGGTGTTGTCAAAAACTCACTAACACCTTATTAACCCTTCGGAGGTAGTGGCGCTGCAAATTATCCGCAAACTGTTTAATTTGTGTTTTGGAAGTACTATTTATTGTAGGCTGCCGCTGATAGACGTTTTTAAATTTATACCGAGGCGAACCAGCTGCGCAACAACAGCCATAATCAGGAATATGCAATATTTGTGGGCCACACAGAAATAATAGAGCAAAAGCAACATATGTTGCATTAATTTTAATAAAGATGTCTGCAAAAAACATTACAAGCCAACCTCAGAATGAGTGAAATAAAATATTGCCTTTGTTAACGAATACGAATAAACATTATGCTTAAAATATATTTCTATATCACTAGAAACCAATCACTTGTTTTATTTTAATGATTTTTTGCTAAAAGTAAGAAAAATTGCAGTCGATATTATAAAATCACCTTGCGGCTAATGTGGCCGCGGCACGACCAAACGTGTAACTTTTCAGAGCGTGACCTCTGAAGGGTTAATTTACACCATGCTCTAAAAGAAGTCACTTTGCAACCCCTAAAAAAAATGCATATAATCTGTTTATTATATAAATATTTATTTAGTTGGGTTGCAATAAGCTGTTTGTAACCAAAACTGGTTATTGCGTCCCTTTATTTTGGTTCATATATCTGTGGCAATATGTTTAAGTAGCTTAAGTCGAAAAAAGTTAGCATAACTCCCTTTCCAAATGGCAAATAAACATAAGGAAAAGACAAAAGTATGCATATTGAAATGGTAAATAATAAATAGAGAAAATTCAAGTTTTCACTTATGTCGACTTAGGTTGCGAACACAGTTAACGCTTGTTGTTGAGCCGAGCCGAAATACACATTGTAGCAAAACAGATGCATGGCTTGGTTTTCTTATTGCTCCAATGAGTTTTTCGGCTCGGCTCAGCAACAAGCGTCCACTATGTTCTCAACCTTAAGCTACTTTAACTTAGTGCCACAGATATGCTTTCAAAGTTGGCCAATTCCTCCAGTTGTTGTATTTATCAATTAGGCTCTTTAGAGTTTAAACGTATATTAACAAAGCGTATTTATAGCATTTGTTATTTTTGAAACTGTGAGCACCTCATTATGTGTTTGGCATATGCAATAATTTTGAAACACTGTTATATATGCTGTAGATAGGGCATAAAAATACGAGTGTTTGCGTATTTGCGTTTGCATGCAAAACAACAACAAAGAAAAATACGCTTACGTAAGTGGGCGTAAAAACAACAAATCGTAAATTAAACGGGCCTGCGTACTTAAACTGTGAATAGCCTAAATATATTTGAAAAATTTTGTTTTACACAAGCCCGCGTTAGCTTACACAAACTACCGATATTCGAGGTGAGATATAAAAAAGCAACGCACTTCTCTTCACCTGCATTTTTCTGCTGAAACTTAGTTTTCAAACAAGAAATGCATTGTATAGATTGAGTACATTAATATTTTAATCTTTAAGTTGTGTTACAGGAATCTGTTTAACACTCAAATAATAACATGCATTATCTTATTTTACTTTTTATCGCCAAACAAAGTTGCAAATTTTTACACTTCTTGTATTTGTAAATGGATTTTTATTTTCACCATTACCGATTTGAAAAAAGTTCCGTTACATTTCATGCTATCAAAGTTGTCAACTCTGATTGTTTTTTTAAAAATTTCCTTAGGTGGCATATATATTGCGCTGGTACGAAATGGCATATGTTTTTCTCTAAGCTTTTTAAATTGCATTGATCATGTATTTGCGTAAAATATTAAGTTGGATATCATGGAACTACTTAAAATTATAAATATTATTTTAACGTTAAAATGCAAATTTGGAAGAGTAGAAGCAGGGTTCGTATTTGCTCACTCATGAAGTTTCATGAATATGAAGTAATATTTTGTTAAAAAAGTATTTTGACAGCTCATGCTAAAACTTTGCGTCTGCTGATGATAAACAGCGTTTTTTAATGTCAATAACTTATTTTCTTTTGTGAAAATCAGCTATAGTAGTTGACGTTTCTTCATAAGTAGCTACTTGTTGCGAAAACCTGTTTCCGTACTTTTTTAGCTTACTTTACAATTTTTTCAACTTGCGAATTTCTGCAAAAAGTATGGTAACACATCTATTAGTTTTCGTGAAGAGCTGAGCACATATCTTTTGTTCATGAACTGAAGAAGTAACCGCTTAGTCAAAGAACGCTTTGGTATTGTATTTTTATTGCCACGCTCACCTCAGAAGACTGAGCTTGCACAGTAGTACTGCAGTTAACAATAACGGGAGAGTGATCTGAGCTTGACTCATCGCTATCTACCACATCGAGAAATTGGCTTGGTATACCGGAATAAACGATAAAGTCCAGTAAGTCGGGAATTTTTCTTGGATCACTTGGCCAATATGTAGGTCTTCCAGAGGATAATGCTAAGTAGTGGTATTTTAATAAACATTTATATAATTCTCTGCCCTTTGGATTGATAAGTCTAGAGCCCCACCAGGGTTTGGCATTATAATCACCACCGACAATAAATCTCAGTCCCAATTTTTTAAAGAAGTCATAAAACTCTTTACAATTAATATTATGTCGCGGGGGAAAGTATATAGCATAGATAGATACGTCATTACCATTACATGCGATTTTAATGCCAGCAGCTTGAAGGAAAGGGTATCTGTATTCAAGTATTTCATATCTTAAAGTAGATTTAATTAAGATCACCGATCCAGCGTGCGCATTGTTATCAGGATGATACGCTGTTATTAAATCGTAGCCTTTAATTTTAAAATGTGATTTACTTGTGAAATGTGTTTCAGAAACTAAAAAAATGTCAATGAAATTTAAATAAAGAAATGTTTCAGTTTCCTGAGTGTGATTGGAAAGGCCATTCGTATTACATAATGCAATCCTTAAATTTAATTGCATAATTTGGCTACTTTGATTGACATCATATTCATTAAAGTGCTCGTTAACTCAATTTGTTTGCTTAGCATAACTTCTATTTTTTCTAGCAATTTATGTTCGTTGTTACCCGAACTTTTTCCTTTTAAGGCATCTGAGTACGATATGTTTTAAGGAGTCGCATTGTTGTTTGCGCTGCTTTTGTTATTAATAACTGAGCTGAGTTGAGGATACTCATTTGCATTAATTGAAATATTTGGATAACGTTGACGATTTTCCTGTGCACGTGTACTAGTGTTTAATAATTTCTTATGAAACTCTTGATAAATTTTACATCCTTTGTAATTAGCATTATGGTTTTGCTGGCAATGAGCGCAGCATGGAGATGCATTTATATTTTTCGTGCATTCAGCAGTTGGGTGATCAGAACCACATTTGACGCATTTGTATGGTTTCTTACAGTATGTTTTAGTGTGCCCAAATTGCTGACAACGGTGGCATTGAACAAGGTCATTTGATTTTCTTGGTGGTTCTATCTTAACAACAGCGTTTTCGATGTGGCGTATATCGTAGATTTCTTTATTATTAGACTTGGGTTCGAGATCTACAAAAAACATTGCTAACGGTTCTTTTGTTATCCGACTTTTCACATTAGTTATGCTTCTGACTTCGTGTCCCAATGTCGTTAGTTCATTTTTAATGTTTTGAATTGAAGAAGTAGGGTGACTACCTTTTATAACTACTCTATATGCACTTAGTTGTTTTAGTTGATAGGTGTGAAAGCTGATTTTACTTATTTCTAGGTATTTAACAACATTTCTATATGAATCTACTGTTTTCATCATGAGCCTAATTTGTCCGTCTCTAAGTGACTTATAACTAAATTCCTTATAAGAAATAACACTAGATAAATTTGATATCATCTTACTTATATTAGAAACTTTAGGTTTAAAAATAGATGGAGGTTTTGGTATTGTTGTATTATCAGTCTCATCTTCAGATAAGATGGTTTCTTCATCATTATCAAGTAAAGCAAATTTGTTATTAAACGAAGTGTATCGTAATTCTATCTGAATTGCAATAAGCAGCAGTATCCATCCAACTCATTCGACACAACAACAACAACAACAACAACAACAACAACAACAACAACAACAACAACAACGACAACAACAACAACAACAACAACAACACCACCACCACCAACGACAACAACAACAACAACAACAACAACAACGACAACATCAAGAATAAGCAACAACAGCAACAGTAGTTTAGGGAATTTTAATGATGAAATTATTATTGAAAAGTTAGTCTCAGACTTACCTCAACCCATTTCAACCCATATTACCCATTTATATAAAAATAAAAGTGGCCGTGAGTACGAACCGACAAAAAAATAGAGAAGAAACTCAAAATTTCTTTCTAAATAGTGAAAAGAAAGTTTTAAAAAAATTTCACATAGTGAAAAAAATTAAGACTGAAAAATAACTAAACGCTGACAATTTAAAAGTTGAAAGAAGTGAACAAATAAATTTAAAAGATTGTTTACAGAAAATTTTTACATAGTGAAAAAATCAAAACTGATAAACAACTAAACGGTTACAATTTAAAGTTTGAAAGAAGTGAACAGATTAAAAAATTGTTAACAGAAAATTTTCACATAGTGTAAAAATCAAATCTGAAAAATAACTAAACGGTGATTATTTATAGAAGTGAATAAATTAAAAAGATTGTTTAATTGTGACAATTGCAAGTAAAAAAAGAGAGAAAAAAATAAAAAGAATATTTAGAGTGGAAAAAAAATAAAACTTTACAAAAAATAAAAACCCGACTTATTCGGGCATAAACTAAAAAACTTACCAGGAAAAATAAAATTCTTACCTGAGTGAGACCATACGCTACCTGAAAAAAGAAGAAAAAACATCAATTAATTCACGTTGGACTAAGGACTACAAGAAAGAATAAACACCCTGCACTAGACACCATGGATGCTGTTATATTTATGTAAGTAAAATGCTCAGCAAGCGTAGGCAGGAATGTTTAAGTGAAAGTTAGGTAAATTGGATTCTTAAACTTATTATACTGTTGGAAATGAAATTAAAACTAAATAATTTAGATAATTGAATGATTTTCTGTTCGAACTAGCATAAAAATATGAAATATAAATGAATTCTAATAAATAATTGTTAAACCAAAGTCTTAATAAAGTGTTCAATTGAAACAAAATTTACTGTGAATAAAAATTATTTCAAACTTATTCAATTATTTGATTTGTGATAATCGAAAATGGATGCTCAAACATTGCAAGGACTATTAAATGCTGCCATCAAAGCAGCCACAGAACAGACAAAACGAGAATTTCAAGGGAAGCTAGACGAGTTAACGAACAGGCTCACGCAAATAGAAACACCGTCGCAAGTCGAGGACTTTAAAGAAATAACAATAGTGCCAGGTAGAGAATGCGACGAATCACTTGACCTTGTTAAGTCCCTGCACGAATTTTCCGGGGACCAGGCCCGATACGTGTCCTGGAGGCAGGCGGCCCACACCGCCTACAAAATTTTTGCAAATCATGATGGTAGTTCTAAACACTACCAAGCGGTTGCGATAATTAAAAACAAAATAGTGGTTTCTGCAGACATGGTCCTATCATCTTTTAACACCACACTTAATTTCCAAGCAATTATCGCTAGACTGGATTTTACCTATGCAGATAAAAGACCTGTATACCTTGTCGAACAAGAAGTGTCGAATGTGTAGTGAACAAAACAATAATGACACACAGTGGACAGACTGGACTTATTGAATCTCTGAACGAAAAATACAGACAGGACGGACTAAGAATATTTATTTCTGGATTAAATAGACCTCTATGCGATATTCTATTTTCAACCAGGCCAAGCGATATGCCTACGGCCTTGGCCCTAGCCCAGGAGCTAGAGGCGAACCACGCAAGGTCTTTGTTTGCAAACTTTTAATAACCGACCAACACTCATGCCACAAGGACCAAATAGCACTTTGCCGCAATTCCGTAGACTCCCTATGGGCAACGGCCCGTTCCTATGGAAATTTACCCTACCATGTCTTATTTTAGGTAGAACAGACCAACACCAAATGGACAAAACTTTACCCAGAATCAAAGACCCCGAGGCATAGTACCAAACAGGCCTCCGCATATAGAAAGAACTCAGTTTATTGACCATAGAGAGAGACCACCTAAAAGGCAGTATGAAAAAGACAGACAACCTGCTGAGAAACTCCAGCGTGTTAACCATCTAACCAATCAAGACTAATTAGACAATACAGACGAGGAACAATACTACGCCGACTACACTCACGATGACTATTATAATGATTACGATGATAACAATTATCAACAGGAACACTTTACAAAGGATACTGAACAAATAGATGAAATTAATTTTTTAGAGGAAAATCCCTCCTGCCGTACGTCAACAGGAAATTCGCAGGTAAGGAATTAAAATTTTTGGTCGACACTGGTGCTTCGAACAATTATGATATAAATCTTAGTTTCCTTAAAGGCATAAGGAATTTAAAAATTCCTTTTACAATAAAATCAATACACGGTACCGATAAAATTCTACGAAAATGCATTATCAATATTTTCAATCAAAACGCAAATTTCTATATTTTACCAACTCTCCAAACTTTTGATGGGATTATAGGTTTTGATCTCCTTAGAGATATAAATGCTCTTCTCGATATAAAGAAAGGAGTTATAAATTACAGGGACGGAAATGAGATGTTGTTGTACTTTTATTGTAAAAATGTTAACAACATAATCTTGGGATCCACTAAAAATAGACAGTTATCACAATTAATTAGAGAAAAATCAGAAGTATTTGCCGATCCAAACGAGGCGTTGCCATACAACACCAGAGTTATAGCAACTATAAGGACAACCGACAATGAACCAGTTTATTCAAAAACGTATCCTTATCCAATAGCAGCTGTGGCTTTTGTAAATAAAGAAATAGAATATCTCTTAGCCAAAGGAATAATTAGGCCGTCGCGCTCACCATTTAATAACCCGATATGGGTAGTAGATAAGAAGGGATTCGATGTAGAGGGCAAGCGTAAAATGCGTCTGGTAATAGACTTCAGAAAGTTAAACGAAAAGACCATCTGTGACAAATACCCTGTTCCGGATACCTCTGTAATCCTATCTAATCTAGGGAAGTCCAGATACTTAACGACATTAGATCTCAAGTCGGGATTTCACCAAATTAATTTGACGAGATCGCGTGAAAACTCCCTTCTCCGTCAATAATGGCAAGTATGAATCTTGCCGCTTACCATTTGGGCTGAAAAATGACCCGGGCATATTTCAAAGAGCCATAGACGATGTCCTGAGAGATCAGATAGGGAAATGCTGCCACGTCTATATAGATGACGTTATCATCTTTTCTGAGACGGAGAAAAAACACTTAGAGGATATTGATACAGTTTTATTGAAGCTTTTCGAAGCAGGAATGCCTGTCAACTTAGAAGTCGAGATTTTTTAGAACAGAAGTAGAATTTTTGGATTTTGTTGTATGGGACAATGGAATTAAAACTTGTCCCGAAAAAATTAAAGACATCATAAATTACGAAGTGCCAAAAACTCTCAGAGCACTGCGGTCATTTTTGGGCCTAGCGGGATACTACAGGCGTTTCGTAAAAGACTACGCGAAAATTGTGAAACCATTAACAAAATTCCTAAGAGGAGATAACGGTCACGTAGGATCCAACCATTCTAAGAATGTCAAAGTAGAATTCAATAACGAGGCACTATCGGCTTTTGATAAAATTATAAAAATTCTTGTATTTGAGGATGTTCTCCTACTCTACCCAGATTTCGAAAAACCATTCGATTTAACAACGGACGCTTCTTCTCACGCAATTGGTGTCGTTTTATCGCAGAATTGCCGACCAATTAAAATGATATCGAGGACACTGTCGAGTACTGAAGAAAACTACGCTACGAATGAGCGTGAGTTACTAGCTATAGTGTGATCATTACAAAAATTGCTATAACTATTTGTATGGGACCGGACAACTGAATATTTTCACAGATCATCAGCTTCTTACATTTGCAATATCTGATAAAAACCCAAATGCAAAGATTAAGAGGTGGAGGGCCTTTGTGGAAGAATTTTCACCGAAATTCTTCTATAAACCAAGGAAAGAAAATTATGTTGCGGATGCTTTATCTAGGCAACACTTAAATGCGCTAGAAGAATACTCTGACTCAGAGGCTGCTACCATGCATAGTGAAAGTTCTCTGACAAAAACCATATCTACTGTTCAGAACCCACTGAATTGCTTCAGAAATCAAACAGTCCTTTGTAAGGGAACGGAAACCGGAAAAACAACGAAAATAATTTTTAGATCGAGAATAAGACACACAATCAGATTTGCAAAACTAGATGACCTTTTGATAATTCTTAAAGAGGTGGTTAACCCCGATGTTGTAAATGCATTATACTGCGATTTACCGACTCTAGCTAAAATTCAGGATAAATTACTAGCGGCATTCCCCTCAGTCAAATTCCGCCATACAAACCAAATCGTAATTGATGTTCTAAATCGGGATGACCAAACGGAAATTGTGGTAGCTGAGCACAATCGAACTCATCGGAATGCACGAGAAAATGTGCAACAAATTCTGGACTACTACTTCCCAGAACTTAGACAAATATCGAAAGAAATAATATCAACATGCAAAACATGTCGAGAAGCAAAATACCAAAGGCACCCCAAAAGAGTCGAAATAGGCCAAACACCCATACCCTCCCACCCAGAAGCGATATTCCATATCGATATCTACTCCACTGACAGACAGACGAGTTTAAGATTATCAAGTTGCACCTGCCGTAAGTCTTAAGCAACTTGGTTTATCCAAAACCTAGGGTAATTGTTCATGAAAAAGACAACCATGAACTTTGTGTTGTACCACAACACGGACTTGTTTATATTTTAAAACAAGTAACACATACGGGGCATCCGGTGTGGCAACACGAACATGGAAGCTGTTTCACAAACACAAAGCATCACCCAGTGCCCTGCTGATTAGGAGCATTATGTAATAATACATACTACCCGTAATAGCAGTACCAGTTTAGACTTCCGTAGCGACGTAGTTCCATCCATCTACTGGTGGAGACGAGACCTACTCAATCTCTTGCATATTAAGAGCCCGGTCGTACCATTGCGCGACCCCACCGGTCAATCTAGACCTGTGAAGCATTCACACAGCCACAACCAGTACGAGACTTCCCGAAGGGCCCACGACAGTCATCTGGGCAACTCGATCCCGTCAAATGAGGATCCACAACATCCCCGCAAAAAGACCAAGAATACACAAATGCAATTACGAAAAAGTGCATTCTTATACATGACTGTGCTCAATGAGCACTTAAGGGCTAGGCTAACAATTTGCAGTTGCCGACTCAGCTGGCAGCCGGAAGTATTCACACCTGTCTGTAGGTATAAACGGATAAGGGAAGGTCACCCCGAAAATAAACCATTTACCAGGAATGTCGTGTAATAACGCAACTACTCCAGGTGGAAACCACAGTAGTGGAAATCCACCCGTGGGCAATCCCACGGTTGAGGCAAGGACTCTGGAGCCCTCAAACAACATTTCTGCCCCAAAAACTGCGGTGACGCACTCAGCCGCTGCACCAGTCAAAGCTACGAGCAGCAACACTACAACCGAGAACCCATTTAAAAGGAGCTCAAAGGTTCAGCGATCGCCAACTAAAGACACACCCGAAGGAACAAAGCTGCAGCATAGAGAGTCTGTCATCAAGGCAACCCCTGAAGCAGCAGCAAGCGTCAGTGTAGATGACCCTGTCATCAAAAAGCTGGTCAAAGTGAAGACACTGATACAAGGTCTGGCAGAGTTCGTCAAACGTCCACAATGAGATCCAGAAGCTTATAAGACTGGCAAATCTGGCCTGCGAAGACCTCTCAATTGAGCTGTTCGACGATAACGCGAACAAGAGAAAGGTCAACGCGAGTGCTTCACAAGTCCATAAGGACTCTCAGACGGACCCAATTTTTGCGTATGGCTCCAAGGCTACTCCAAAAAGAGCAAGCGAACGCAGCAGTGACTCGCGGAAACCTCCGCCAAAAAAGACTCGACTGCAGCAGCTTGCTGTCCAAGAGACTGCTCTAAAGCCATCCTATTGCGAAGTGGCTAATTCGTCTCTTCTGCCAAAAACTCCGGCAAAGCGAATCGTTGAGCCCTGGACAAAGATCTCTAGAAAGCCCAAAAAACGCAAAAAACCGCCTCAGAAGCTGGCTAGACCTGATGCAATCGTCGTAGCAAAAGCAGGTGAGCTTTCATATAGCGATATCATCATGCGGATGAAAAAGGAAAAATCGCTTGAAAAGTTCGGCGAAAACGTTTCGAGAGTAAGGCGCACTGAAAAGGGTGAAGTACTTATCCAGCTTAAGCGCGCAACCACCCAGTCAACCCAGGAGCTGAAGAAAGAATTTGATATGGTTTTCAATGGCCAAGTCGAAACGAGGACTCTCACGGAAGAAACACAGGTCGAGATCAAGGATCTTGACGAGGTTACAACACCGGAAGATGTCTGCAGCGCAGTCCAAAAGCAGCTCGGCGACTTAAAGGTGGCAAGAGTGAAATCGCTCCGTAAAGCCTATGCAGGCACGCAAACAGCGGTCATAAGCCTTCCAGCACTGCAGGCGAGGAAGCTGATAGAGACTGGCAAGCCCAGAGTTGGCTGGGTCATTTGCAGAGTCCGCGAAAAAGTTACGCCAACCAGATGCTTTAAGTGTCTCGACTTTGGACACACGGCGAAATCTTGCAACAGCACAGACCGAAGTAAGTGCTGTATGAAATGCGGCAAAGAGGGACACAAAGCAAAAGAGTGTTCTGCGGAAGCAAGCTGTTTCTTGTGCTTAGAAAGAAAATGCTCGGAAACAATTCACAGTGCCGGAAGCTGGAAATGTTCGTCCTTTTCAGGAGCTAGCAAAACTAGAAAATGATGAGGTTCTTACAGTTGAATCTTAGCAACTGTCGCGCAGCGCAAGATCTTTTAGCGCAAACCGTTCGAGATCTAAGCACTGATGTAGCTATATTGAGTGAGCCTTATAACGCGAAAGCACCAGGAGTCTGGGCATCAGACATTTCTGGAAGAGCCGCCATATGGTCCTGCGGAAGACATCCTTCCCTAATGAGGCAGCATACACGTGCAAACGGTTTTGTTCGTGTAGAAGTTATGGGCACACATATTGTAAGTTGCTACCTTACACCAAGTGTATCCATAGAAGAGTTTGCTGTTACTGTCGACGCAATAGTTGACGATGTTAGAGGAATCAGTCCAGTTGTTATTGCTGGTGACTTCAACGCGTGGGCCGTAGACTGGGGAAGCCAGAGAACGAACCAAAGAGGGCTCATTATTCTGGAGGCTTTTGCTTCGTAAGAGGTTGTGCTTTTAAACACGGGAACGCAGTGTACATTCTCCAACGCGAATGGCAGCTCAGTAATTGACCTGACATTTGCCAGTTGTGACCTGAGCACGCAAGTACAGTGGCAAGTAAGCGACGTCTACACGCATAGCGATCACCAAGCAATCGTGTACACGTTGGAAAGGCAAACCAACCGACGGAGCAGAGGCCCCCAAAGCGAGCCATCATACAAGGTCGAAACGCTTGATGATGGTATCCTCACAGCAATGATGGCTGACATACACCTCACTGGTTCAGCACAGAATATGGCCAGGCAAGCAACAGAGCAGCTGAAAAGATTGCGAAGTCCAAGTAAGCACCACCACGAGCCTGTGTACTGGTGGACCGCCGAAATCGCCGAAGCACGCAGCCAATGCCACCAAGCCAGAAGAAGTTACTACCGCGCCAGAGGGACCGACAGGTTCGAAGAACTGCGCGAGGTCAATAGAGAGCGCAGCTAGCTGCTCAAACACAAGATTCGTTCGAGGAAGCGCGAGTGCTTCTTGCAGTTATGCGACGAAGCGGACGTAACCCCATGGGGTACCGCCTATAGACTGGTAATGAAAAAGATGAAGTCATTCGGACGACCACCACCCACGTGCCCTCACATACTTAGCCGCATTGTAAGTGTGCTCTTCCCTCAGCAACCACCGATGCAGCCCGTCATTAATCATGGCGACGTGCAAGTTATTTCCATGGTAACCGCAGAAGAGGTAATGAAAATCTCCAATGCTGTTCATAGCGAGAAGGCCAAAGGGCCAGATAAAATCCGAACCAAGCGCTAAAAATGGCCATCGCAGCCCAAACACAAGCCTTCGTACAGCTGTATAACGCTTGTCTCACAGAGGGCATATTCCCCGCACAATGGAAGACGCAAAAGCTTGTGCTAATACCAAAAGGTAGCGGCTCTCTGGAGGATCCCTCAGCCTACCAACCTATATGCTTGCTCGACACGATAGGCAAGATCTTCAAGAAATTGCTGTACAACCGCCTCGAAGAAGCAATACAATCCAGAGGAGGACTCTCGAGCCAACAGTTTGGTTTCCGAAAGAGTCACTCTACGTCCGATGCCATAAAACTGGTTACAAGCATAGCAAGTAAAGCTATTGAAGGCACTAGCTGGAAGAAGGGGGCAAAGCAGTATTGCCTGGTGGCAATGCTGGATGTGCGAAATGCCTTTAATTCCGCAAACTGGGATACGATAATGAAAGCGCTCGCAAAATTTGAAACTACTTCGATGGTAGAATACTACGCTATGCAACAGACGAGAGGATAATGGTGTATAACGTCTCCGGTGGTGTCCCACAGGGGTCAGTCCTAGGGCCCCTGCTGTGGAACGTTATGTATGACGACGTCCTTAGACTCGCAGTTCCCACAGGCGTTAAGATCGTCGGCTTTGCGGACGACCTAGCGGTTGTGGCCACTGCAAAACATCTTAAAGAAGTCGAGGCACTCAGTAGTGGGGCGATCGGCATTATATATAACTGGCTTATGTCAGTAGGTCTTTGTCTAGCCGAACATAAAACCGAAGCGGTGCTCATAAGCAGCCGCAAAAAGGTGGAAGTTGCAAGCATCAATGTTAATGGGACGCTGGTGCAATCAAAGGAATGCATTAAATACCTTGGCGTGATGATTGACTCCCTATTAACATTTAAACAGCATCTCCAGTATGCCCATAAAAAAGCATCCAACGCATGCATGTCTTTATCGAGAATGATGCCGAATACGAGAGGCGCCAAACAGGCGCGCAGGATACTACTCCTTAATGTAGTACGATCCATCGTGATGTATGGGTCAACGGTGTGGGCCACAGCAATGAAATCGAAGTCATACCGACGTGGTGTTGAATCAGTGCATAGACTTGGCGCACTCAGGATATGCTGTGCCTTTAGAACAGTTTCCGAGGATGCAGCATTAGTCCTTGCAAGCTCGATACCTATCGACCTTCTAGTAGCTGTTCGAAGCCAATAGCGAAAACCCAACAGTTCGCAAAAGACTAGCACGGGAGAGAAGCCTGCTAAAGTGGCAGGATCGCTGGTATAGCTCAGTTAAGGGTCGATGGACTCATCAGCTCATCCCTAACATTACCGCTTGGTTTGGTAGATCTCACGGCTTCATGAACTTCTACATTACGCAGATTTTAAGCGCGCACGGTTGCTTCAGGGCATATCTGCACAAATACAAGCACGTAGCAGATCCCTATTGTACCCATTGCGAGGGAAGTTACCAGAAGACGCGGCCCATGTCCTCTTCGAGTGCCCCAAGTTCCAAAATGCCAGACTTGAGGCTTCGGTAAGTCTCGGCAAAACGGTAACTGATCAAAATTTGGTCACCCTTATGCTGAGAAATGAAGCTAACTGGTCAGTGGTTAGCACCCTAGCACGACTGATTATCGACGAACTGCGAAGAGTTGATATCCTTATCTATTTGTTTGCGAAATAGATAAGGTAGAGTTTATATAAAACCCCATAACCAAATCTTTTAGAATACGTACACAAGTCCAACAGTTTCCAGCTTAGTGCTGTTCCCATGCTCCGTGAAGTCATGCTTTGCGGTGGTCCCACGGGGCTTATACAAGGACGAAGATTCAATGCGGAGGTTAGGTTTAGTGTGTAAGAATCGCACACTCCCACTTGCACGGTGGCACCTTTTGAAGGTTCCCCCTTCGCGAATAAAAAAAAAAAAAAAAAAAAAACCTCAGCTGGAAACTTCTGCTCATGACCGGTACCTACTGTGGGCGACCTTTGCAATTGCCACTCTTACTCTGGCCGTTCTGATTTCAACATCTAGACATAGAGTTTTGGCCTTTGTTCTCAGGGACTGCCGTGCTCAGTATGAGAACCCTTAGTTATTACAACCATTGTCAACACTTCCCTCAGTGCCTCTTTGACAAGCAACACTTCGGAAAGCCTAAGAGTTGACACTTTTATGCACGCATGCCAACACTTCACAACTGTTTTTCCAACCGAATTAAGGTCTCCATGGGGTGGATAGATAGGGTCTACCCCATCTGACGGGTAAAGACTGTCCCCGTACTAACAAGTTTTAAGGTCAATTGCTATACCTTCGCAGGCTTGTTTTATATAGATATACCGAATATGACCTTCTACCAAGATGGGCGCCACCCCGAGCTCTTGGTTGGCCCTATCAGTTTTTACGTTTGCAGGACGTATCCTACAAACAACCCTCCTCCTTTATCCTGGCTTGGGACAGGCAGGCGCAAGCTAGACCTGGCGGAGTTACCACTGACAGACAGTATTTCCTAACCTTAATAGACAAATTTTCGAAATTTGCGATTGTAAGCCGTATTCAGTCAAGAGCTACCGTTGACATAAAACAGCCGCTCATAAATATGATTGGTTTTTTTAAGAATACAAAAACCATCGTGTGTGATAATGAACGTTCATGTAACTCTGAAACTATAAAAACAATTTTGAAAAATACCTTTAACATTTCAATTTGCTCTACACCCCCATTCCATAGCGTCAGCAATGGACAAGTAGAAAGATTTCATAGCACTCTCACAGAAATAGCTAGGTGTACCAAACTAGAAGAAAATATTTCTGATACATCTGAGCTCATATCATTGGCAGTCACAAAATATAACAGAACAATCCATTCGATTACAGGTTATAGACCCATAGATATAATTCACTCAGCACCCCATACACTAATAGAAGAAATTAAACAAAAAATTGCTAAAACTCAAGAAAAAAAAAAATTAAAATACCATAATAAAAATCGTCATGAGCGAAACTTCAAGCCCGGTGACAGAGTTCACGTAAAAACAAACAAACGAATATGCAATAAATTCACCAAACTCTTTATTGAAAAAGGCATTCAGGCGGACCTGGGAACCAAAGTTCTCATTGATGGAAGGGAAGTCCATAAAGACAACCTTAAGTAAATTTTTCCCTTTCTCTCTTTATCATTCCAGACTTATACTACTAACAATAACCCGGTGGACTCAAGCAAAAATACTTAACTACACCAGCTCATATTACATACCAATAACTGATAGCATGGTAGCCACTTACGACCACTATGAGTTTATATTACACATAACAAACTTAGCAGAATACGAAAACATAGCCCAAGACACCGAGAACATACTTAACCATTTTCCACATTCCCTCATGAGGAAACTACTGAAAGCAGATGTTGATCAAATCACTACCCTACTGAACGCAGTAAGGATCCACCATCGACACTCCAGAGGTGTGAATTTTTTAGGAACAGCATTAAAATGCATCGCTGGCACTCCAGACTTTGATGACTTCAACCAAGTGGTCACTAAAGAGGAGGCCTTAGTAGAAGCCAACGGTCGACAGCTTGTCATTAATACTGAAATACAGATTAAAATAAACCAATCAAACCGTTAACAAACTACTGAACGCATCGAAACAAACACAAATAGACACAGGACATTTATTCGACCTAGCCATTGCTAGAAACAGGGCCATAATGGCAAGTATTGAGAATGCCATTTATTCGATTACTCTAGCAAAACTGAACATTGTAAATCCAATGATACTAGATAGCAAAGAAATTGATAATGTATTAATTGCTGAGCATTTTGCCAACGTCAGTATTGGAGATGTCTTAAGCGTGTCAAAAATAAAAGTTTTTCAAGACAATTATAATATTTTTTTTGTAATTAAATATCCAAAGATTTATAAAATATGTAATAAAATTAAAATAATGCCAGTAATACGTGAGCACAAAATACTAAACTTAGAAACTGACACTGTAGACGAATGCAATAAACTACACCAACCGTTAGATAACTGTAAAGATACGACTACAATAACATTTTGCCAACACCTAAAAGAAAGTCCCTGCATACAACAATTATTGAATAATCACATGGCGGCTTGCAAAACAACCTCATCTTTTCACGTTTCTTCGATCGAGGAAATCAACGACGGGGTAGTTGTCATTAACGATCAACTAGTGGAATTGCGCGAGGAGAATAACTCAACAATCCTAGTACGTGGTAAATTTTTGGTTATTTTCGAAAATGAAATTACTATAAACGGAACGAAGTTCACGAACTGGAAAAAAAATCAGTCGTTCTCACCCAGAATCTACACCGGCCCAGTTTATTAACATCACTGAGCATATTACACTGGTATCACTCCCAGATTTACATAAAACTAACATTAAAAACATTGGTCACATCGCCAGTCTGAAGAAATTAATTCACCTGCGTTCCAGGCAATGGACGATCATTTTCATCATAGCACTTTTTGTAGCGTTTTTTGTGGGACAACTGATCGCCAAACAACGTATTACAAGCAACAATATCATAGTCCTCAATAGAGTTCTTAAGGAAGCCGAGGACGACTTCACTCCAAGGGGGGAGTAGTTAGCAGGTGTCAGCTAATTTAGCCGTTCCACCGAAATTTATACACGCGCATCCGCTCGAAGTCATTTCAGCACCGTAAGCGTCTGCTATCGTAATTCTATCTGAATTGCAATAAGCTGCAGTATCCAGCCAGCTCATTCGCAACAACAACAACAACATCAAGAATAAACAACAACAGCAACAGTAGTTTAGGGTATTTTAATGATGAAATTATTATTGAAAAGTTAGTCTAAGATTTACCTCTCAACCCATTACAGGCCGGTATACTCCGGTAATAAAGTAAACTTAACTCAAAATTGTGTTTTATTTATTCGGACAAATAAAAGATTTACTGCAATTTACTGCCCAGCAGCACTAGTACCGAGGCTTTATGGACTCCCCAAGACCCACAAAGAAGGACTTCCGTTAAGACCCATCTCATCCTCTACCAACATGCCCTGCTACAAGCTAGCAAAATACATGGCACAAATATTAAAAAACATTTCTTCCGACACATACAACATAAAAAACTCTTTTGAACTAAAAGAAAAACTGAAAGAGGTAATTTTGGACGAACATGCTATATTAGTATGATATATGTTGTATCGCTGTTTACAAATGTACCAGTATATTTAGCCATAAAGACTACGTATATTATGAAGCAATGGACGACGATCGAGAAACACACAAAGATCCCCAAAAAACAGTTTCTGGAGATTCTGGATTATTGTTTAAGCAAAAATAACTACTTCAGATATAACAACAAAATATTTAACCAGACCTTTGGTATGCTTATGGGAAGCCCCTTATCGCCGACCATCGCCGGTATCATACTTGACAACCGACTTGACAATGCCATAGAGGATTTAACAAAAAAGGACATACACATTAAGCTTATAGCAAAATATGTAGACGATGTGTTCGCGATAATAAAGAAAAAAGACCGAGAAACTATTCTTAATACACTCAACGATTTTCATGACAAGTTACAATTCACAGTAGAAACGGAAAAAATCACAGTTTATCATACTTGGACACCAAAATACACAGAGTTGAAAATAGATTAGCTTTTAACTGGTACACTAAGCCTTCGGCCTTAGGAAGAATGATGAACTTTTTATTCACGCAACCTAATTCTCAAAAATTCAATATGGCCAACAACTTCATCAACAAAGTCTTCACACTTAGCGACAAACAGAATGGGAACATTAACAAAATAAAAACTACACTTAAGGCCAATAATTTCCCCACCAGAATAATAAACAGTTTAATAAAGAAAAACTTAGAACTGAACCACAATAAAAATAATAATAAAGAACAGAACAATCTGGCAATCCTATCAAATTCTTCGGCATAAAGTACGGACAGCAGAAACCTACACCAAACAATAAAACAAAGAGATATTGCTTTCGCTCACAAGCCTAACAGAACTCTTAAAAATATTTATACCAACACAAAGTCACGAATAGACAAAGAACAGCAACATGATGTAGTATACGAAATAAAATGCAACGGAAAAGAGGGAGAAAAATGCGATCTTGTGTACATCGGAACCACAAAAAGAGCACTTGGAGTAGGAATTAACGAGCACAAAACACATAAGAAGAGAAAAACACACCACAGGATTATCACAACACAGTATAGAAAGTGGACACAATGCAGATTTCGATGACGTTAAAATAATAGATAGAGAGCATAAAGAAACAAGACGATTCATATTGGAAAGCCTACGAATACAAGAAAAATCAACAAAAACAATGAACAATCAAGAAGACAAAGACAACATCTGCTCCAGCTACATGATTCTGCTAGATCAAAAAAATCAGGTGGCTTTGTAATTGTTTACGTCGCAACCCTAAAAGAGAAAATTGTAAAAGATTAATTAACACATAGATTCAACATACCTACTTATCGACTCGTTCGAATATCGATATTCCAGTATCGATGCTCTGACGAGCCGCTCGGTCGGCTTATCCGACGAGCGGGTTTTGCCTCCTTCTATAACCACGTATTGATTACAAGCAAAGTAAGTCGGGTTTTTTATATTGTGAATCTCAGCTTAATCGCGTCGAAATCCTTCATTTTGGAACTGCATCATAATTTGCTGTATTACTTGAAGTCCAGAAACATAAGAACTTACAAATAAAGTTGTACACAATTTATATTTTATTCGCCGGTGTTTCTTTCTTATATATTTTCCTTCTTTTTGCACATAAATCTCTGAGCACCTATTGCACAGACTTTATGTGCAATTCTTGGCGCTGACTCCACGAATCTTTCCAGCTCAAATAGCCAGCCTATTCACGGATACACTCCAAAGGAACAGACGAATCTGTTTATGGTCCTTCAAGAGCCTTTTAGTGTGGAGAATTTAATCGCCTAAGGAAAAAGGAAAATTTAAACATCAACTCACCGGTCACCAGCTAAAAAGGTTAGTTGATTTTTTTCTCAAGTGTCTCTTACGATAGTAAATATTTGTGTGTGCAAGTGTTTTTTTTTCTAAAATCTATAAAATCTTAATATTCAAAATGAAAAGAAGTGTGTGAAAGTGCGCGTTTTTTGTTTTACGAACAAAAAATGTTTGGTTTTTGCAAAAAGTTTGTGTTTTTTGAAATTGTTGAGAAATTAAATTTTAATTCCACAAAGTGCGCTATTTTTCCTTGTGCCGATGTTGCACGAATTGGACATTTTTGATTTAATTTTTTTTCAATAA
The DNA here is from genome assembly GCA_914767935.1 of Coremacera marginata. Classification (NCBI taxonomy): domain Eukaryota; kingdom Metazoa; phylum Arthropoda; class Insecta; order Diptera; family Sciomyzidae; genus Coremacera; species Coremacera marginata. Next base: position 102,198,816 of record OU612046.1, read on the forward strand.
TTTTCAACAGTTTCAATATAATTTAATTTTAACTTTTAATTCAAAAAACAAAATAAATAAACAGAATATTTGCCGACGGCAATTAGCATTAATTGCAAAAACTAAAAATAAGCATTCACGCACAAGCAGACAATTTGCTGGAAAATTTTTTTTTCATAAGTGCACGAATATGAAAGAACTTGCGTTAAGAATAATATCTTAGTATTATTTTAATAAAATATACAGGGCAGAATCATCACTATATGAGTGTTATTAATAATAGTGATTGATTTTCGTTGGACAAAAGCAGTTTTTTTTTTTTATTTTATTATATTTATTTTGTTATTGCTTTTGTCCGTCGGTGTTTTTTTTTGCGTTAATTTACCAGAAGTGTTTTGCTGGCGGCTTTGGTCTTGGCATTAATATACACACGCACACACATACGTATTTTAAAGCAGTTCGATTGCTTTAACGAGGCATTATATTTTACCACCACAAATACATTTTTTGCATACTTTTACTGCGATACCTTTTGAGTATTTTTACGCGTAGTGTTTTGACGCCGGCTTTTTTGACAAATTTTGCACACACACACACACGCGTATTAAGCAAACTCTGCAAACTTGCTGCAACAAATTAATTCTTTTTCATGTCGCGTTTTGTTTAATACACCGGTATATTCTCTATTTTATTTTGTATTATATTGTTTATTTATATTATTGGGTTTTTTTTTACACCTTTAATAATATAAACTGCGAAAACAACGCGACATTAACAAAATTAAACGCAAACAAAAAAAAAAATACGTTCAAGTAAACAACGCGACGAATTAACTTGAAACAAAGAAAAATCAACGAAACCAAACAGCTGTGGTGGGTTTCAAAAAAGTGTTGTCAGTGTGATCAAAAAGTATCGCACATATTGCGATTGGCATTTTTGGCACTTTTTTGGAAATTTATTGAAGTTTGCCCACGTTTCTAACCAAATTAACCCCAAGTCGTCATCGTAGAAATATTTGTAAGGCTTTTTTTAAGCGATCAATTTTTCGCGGGATTTTGGATATTGGCTTGAAAGCTAAAAGTATTTGTTGGGTTCCAATTTTAAATAATTGCAAAACTTTTAAAGCGATTTTTTTGGGAGAATTTTATTTATTTGTTTCACAAATAAAATTATTGGAAAAAAAAATTTTTTAACCACTATTTATATAGTTTTGCGTGAAAGATTTTACTTTTCTACGTATTAGAACAGTTTATCCGATTATTTTGGGAAAATATATAGTGGAAGTTTCTACGTATTAGAAAGAATTTCTGATAATACATCGATTTTCAATAAAATTTTTTCTACGTATTAAAAAAATTTTTTCCGATTTTTTTTGAGAAAAATCGTGAAGGTTTCTACATTTTTAGAAATCATTTTTAAAAATTCATTAAATTTTCAATACAATTTTCTACGTATTAGAAAATTTTTTCCGATTTTTTTGGAAATAAATCGTGAAGGTTTTCTACGTAGTAGAAACCATTTTTAATTATTCATCTATTTTGAAAAAGTCTTTTCTACGTATTAGCAAATTTTTTCCCCGATTTTTTTAAAAAAATCAATGTGGAAAGTTTCTACGTATTAGAAACCAGTTTTAATTCTGCAACGAATTTTAAGAAAATTTTCTACGATTAGAAAATTTTTGCTGATTTTTTTTGAAAATATATCTCGGGAGTTTCTACTTATTAGAAACAATTATTCATTATCAATACAATATTTTCAATATATTAGAACATTTTTTTCCCCGATTTTTTTAAAAAATCAATGCGGAAAGTTTCTACATATTAGAAACCAGATTTAGTTCTGCAACGAATTTTAAGAAAATTTTCTACGATTAGAAAACTTTTGCTGATTTTTTTGAAAATATATCTAGGGAGTTTCTACTTATTAGAAACAATTTTTCATTATCAAAAAAAAAAAAAAATTATTTACACTATTTTCAAAACATTTGCTGAAAACTTGTGTGGATTTTTTGAAAATATATCCTGAGAGTTTCTACGTATTAGAAACAAATTACAAAAAAAAAAATTTTTCAATACAATTTTCTACTTTTTAGAAAATTTGTTCTGGCATCGGATCCCAACCGAATTTTCTACTTATTAGAAAAGAATTTTTTGGGGTTTTTCGTCAATTTTTATAGTTTTTTTAGTGCACGTTTTCGATCAAGAAACAAATAATGGCGAAATTAATCTCTTTCATGAGAAATGACGACACCATATGTGATATGGAAAAAGATTTCAATGCCATTCCTCACGAAGAGCAGACAATTTTCGCTCTGAGAATTCAAGAGGATGAATTGAAGTCTCAATGGGGCAACGTAAAAACTTCATATGACGGTTGCTTGGTAAAATTAATGGTAACAAGTGGCGAAGAGGATGAAAACGTCACCCTAGCCAAAATGAAGTATCGCTCATGTTATCAAACATATGTTCGATGTCTATCACAGATGAACGAAATTAGCGGTAAGTTGTCCACGGCGAAAAGACTGCATGAAGTTGCTGTTTCGCTAGAGGAAATGACAATGTCTCGTCATAATATCAAGTTGCCACCGTGTGATACTGAGATATTCCACGGTGATTATTTAACATGGCCTTCGTTCAGGGATATGTTTTCCGCCATTTACATTTCGAATAATCGGATAACACCTGTCGAAAAACTTTTCCACCTTAATCAAAAAACCCGCGGAGAGGCCAAAGAGATTGTTCAAAAATCTCTCCTCACGCATGAAGGGTTTGCGACGGTGTGGCAAAACTTGACAGACCGCTACGAAAATAAGCGAATTTTGGTGAATAACCAACTGAAAGTTTTATTTAATCTGCCAGCCGTTACCAAGGAGTGTGGAAATAACATAAAAAAGTTACAAAAAGACATCAACAACTGCATTTCAACACTAACTATGCACAAAGTTGACATAAGCAATTGGGATGCGATATTTACGTATCTGTGTTCAACAAAATTGCCTGAGACCACGCTCTCCTTATGGGAGCAATCAATCGAAAATATGGCCGAAATACCCAGGTGGGCCGACCTAGATAAGTTTCTGACAAGTCGTTTTCAGACACTAGAAACTGTGTCTGATTTTAGAGGCGCGGTGCCAAAAAGCCAAAAATCAGTCGCACCTTCTACTAACGACAATATAGTCAACACCTTTTAGGTCAACGTGACGCACAATAATTGCAAACTGTGCACAAATCAGCAGCATGTTTTGAAGGCTTGCCCAAAATTTTTAGCCATGAAAGTTAATGAGTGATCATCGACTGCCAGGCGTTTTCATTGCTGCCTGAACTGTCTGGCAACGAACCACATGGTAAAAGCTTGCAAAAGCACCTTTTACTGCTCATCATGTGGACAACGGCATCACTCGTTGTTACACAAAGAGGTTCGCGGTGCAAATAATCAATTGAATGCGGGAGGTCCAAGCACGAGTGCAGCGATACAGTCCACTCAGCAAGCCGCAGCATCACCGCAGGCATCTGCACGCTCTAACGGTAATATTCAATCGTGTTTCGCCTCCAGCAGCAAAAGAATTTTGCTAGGAACCGCGATGATCAATATATGCTATCGAGGAGCCAGTTACACAGCCAGAGCACTTCTGATTCTGAGCCATTCTGAGTCATTGATTCTGGCTCAGAGGGCTCGTTTATCTCTAAGAGGGTGCAGCGACTTATTCAGCTCCCTACTCGTCAAGTTTGTGCCCAAGTCTCCGGACTTAATAATGTTGTTTCGGCTAAAGTGCAAAAAGCTTGCACTTTGGTCATAGGATCACCTATTGATCCAACCATTCAGCTCACGACAAACGCCCTAATTCTATCGAAGATAACAGGAAATCTTCACACATGCTCAGTGGATCCACTGTTGCAGCAAGCTTTCCCAGAGCTTGTTCTTGCGGAAAAACGGTTCTACTGCAGCGATCAAGTAGATGTGCTCTTAGGTGGGGATGTGTACCCCCAAATTCTTCTTGACGGTATCCATCGGCATGTGCTCGGGTCATTTATTGCCCAAGAGACCCTATTCGGCTGGATATTGACCGGCTCCGTTCCTTCCACATCAAAAAATCCTCCCTCCACTGCTTCGGTCGTTTCTTATTTTTCGTAAATTTTCTATATTTTCGTGAAGTGTCACTAGATCGGCAGTTAGCAGGTTTCTGGGAGCTAAAAGAGGTAGTCAAAAAGTAGTGTCCAATATTACAAACAAATTCTGTGAGGACAAGTACGTGAATACGACAAGGCGTAATACCGATGGCCGCTATGTGGTGACCTTGCCTTTCAAGGAAAATTTTCCTTAGAGAACCTGTTTAGGTGACTCCCGTTATATTGCGCTCCGCCAGTTTCTTCAAAATGAGGTGAAACCGAGTAAAAATGTGGATGCCAAACAGGTATACGATGGTGTCTTAATGGAATATTTGGAGCTGGGACATATGACGGAAGTAACTGCTAGTCTAACTCCGAGACACTCTCAGAGTTATTACCTTCCTTATCACGCCGTCACAAAACCTGATAGTACCACTACAAAAGTTCGTGTGGTCTTCAACGCGTCTAGTCCTACATCAAATGGCGTTAGCCTTAATGATATTCTTCACGCAGGGCCCGTCTTGCAAAGTGATCTGACTTTGCTTATTTTTAAGTGGCGGTTCTTCCAATTTGTTTTTAATGGTGAGATCGAAAAGATGTATCGCCAGATCCTAGTGAGTGAAGAGTATCAGCGATTCCAGCGAATCATTTTTCGAGACGCAACAGGGGATCAGCTGAAAGATTTTCAGCTCAAAACCGTCACTTTTGGAGTGAATTGTGCTCCATTTCTAGCAATTCGGACACTTTTGCAGCTAGCCGACGATGTAGAAGGCAGCTTACCATTGGGATCTAAACGTCTACGTCACCATATGTACGTAGATGACGCATTGGCGAGAGGTCATGACTTGCAGTCAGCAATTGAAGCCCGAATGGATCTTGGAAAAGCAGCGGAATCAGCAGGTTTTGCCCTGCGAAAATGGACTTCCAACTCCGAAGAATTACTCCGAGGGATTCCTAGAAGTCATCGGCTGCATGAAGATTTTCTCGAGCTGGAAGACGCGAGCAACGTTAAGACGTTAGGAATTCGGTGGAACGCCCGTTCCGACTATTTCTACTTTCACGCGCGACGACTGGACCAGGAGGGAAGTTTTTCAAAACGAGAGGTTTTGTCGGCAATCGCAAAACTTTTTCGATCCAGCGGGATGGTTAGCCCCGATCGTGGTCATCGCAAAAATGCTGATGCAGCAAGTTTGGTTGGATGGCATCTGGTGGGATGATCAGCTCACCCCCTCTACTTTGCAACGTTGGCAAACCTTTTTCACGTTTCACCTTGCTCATATCAGCAGTATCCGGATTCCACGGTGGATCGATTACTCACAGACAGATTCAACCATTGTGCTGGCGTGGCTTCGAAAACAACCATGTGCCTGGACTAATTTTGTTTCCAATCGCGTCACGAAAATCAGGTAGGTAGGGACGAAAAGGTAGGGACGGAGAACTGGAGTCATGTAGATTCAGCGGACAATCCAGCAGATCTGGCCAGCAGAGGTTTGGAGCCGCAACATTTAAAGGATAGTTCGTTGTGGTAGCATGGACCAGTATATCTGCGGCAGGAGCCTAGCTCATGACCAAGGCGCTGAATATGATACAACTATCGAAGCAAAAGCCCTCAAGGCTCATGTAGCCTGTTGCGAAACTAACACTATTTTAGACCGTTTTTCGTCGTTGCCTCGAGCCTTGCGAGTTCTATCGTACGTATTACGTTTTTATCGCAGCACTCACAGGGCACATAGACAAAATTTCCGTCATCACGCTGTTGAAATATCACAGCAGGAAATTTAAGAGACAACGAGAAGGATTTTGATTGAATGTCAAAAGTTTGGATACCCGGTTGAGCACGCCAACTTAACAAATAAGATTTTAATCGACTCGAAAAGTTCACTTTTAAATTTGAACCCTTTCCTCGACAACCACCTTGTTCTTAGAATTGGAGGAAGGTTGTCGGAGACAGAACATATCTCTTATGATGAACGTCATCCGGTAATCTTACCGTACGACTGCCAGTTTTCCAAATAACTCGTGAAATTCATCAATGAAATTTCCCTGCATGGTGGGAATCAGCTTGTGTTGCGACTGCCACTTTTTTGGCAGCATTTTCGAGATTTGTCGCTGGGTTTTGTCTCCTTCTATAATCACGTATTGATTACAAGCAAAGTAAGTCGGGTTTTTTATATTGTGAATCTCAGCTTAATCGCGTCGAAATCCTCCATTTTGGAACTGCATCATAATTTGCTGTATTACTTGAAGTCCAGAAACGTAAGAACTTACAAATAAAGTTGCACGCAATTTATATTTTATTCACCGGTATTTCTTTATTATATATTTTCCTTCTTTTTGCACATAAATCTCTGAGCACCTATTGCACAGACTTTATGTGCAATTCTAGGCGCTGACTCCACGAATCTTTCCAGCTCAAATAGCCAACCTATTCACGGATACACTCCAAAGGAACAGACGAATCTGTTTAGTAATATTAACTTTATTTACTTGTAAGTGTTTACTAACAGTCAAATTTGTCTAGAATTACTTTCTAGTCTTAGTGTCTAGTCTAGTTTATAGAGTTAATAAATGTTAAATCCCCTGAAGAAGAAGGAAACACACCTTCGAAACGTTGGGAAAATTAAATATTTTTTAATGGTTTTAATTTAATGAATATTTAAATAAATCAAATTGACCAAAGTAGCCCAAATATAACGACATTAAAAGAAAATGAACTTATATCTTCAAAACAGTAAGCACTACAAAAAAATGTTTGGGACATATTTTAAAGACCTTAAATTGATATTTTTTGTAGTGTAATTTTTTAAATATTTGACAAAATATTTAAATTTTTGGCCACTAAAAATTTCATTCACATTTTTCAAAGACAGCACTACAATTTTTTTGGAAACATTTATACTTAATGCAATTCCAAAATATCATGTTGGACAATTTTAACATGCAAAATACTTTAGTTTTTAATTGAAAACGGGATTTTGGTTTTTTGTACTTCTTACGGTATTTTATAATTTTGCAGCTAGAAATATACCCCCGACAGGTTTTCCGTATACTTAAAGCTTTTTTTATTTTTATTTAATTTTTTTTTTATTTTTTTTCCTTGATAAATTAAAAGTTGATGGGAGGTATATTATTAGCTGCAAAATTTAAAATTCCGTAAGAAGTACAAAAAATACCAAAAATCCCATTTAAATTTTTTGTATGTACAAATTGTGTAGGCAGTTTTTGGAAAACTCATTTAATATAGTAACCATTGATTCTCCACAAAACATCATCAAAATATCCTCACAAGCAACACAATAATCCATAACAACATAGACAACTATAAAATTATATGAATTTTCTTTTTTTTTGTTATTTAAAAATTATTTTTCTTAAAATTCTTTAGTAACTTTATTTTAATTTAATATTATTATTAAAATTGGAAAAAATTAATGTATTTTAATAGTAAATAAAAGTTTCCTATTATAATTTAATTTAGCACTCATGCAGAGGTTTAATAGGTACCAACTGATTTGTTGTTTCAGATTGATCGTGATATGATATGTTATATTTGCCACTGATTTGTTGTTTCAGATTGATCGTGATATGATATGTTATATTTGCCACTCCTACTTTTACCAGAATTAAATTAATGAGAAGTATTTATTCCAGACGTAATTTGGTAATTTAGTTCGTATGATTATAGTCAGTAACTGTACTAAAAATGGGCATGGTCAGAGTATATACACGCCCACTTTTACGAAATCATTATAATTCCTTATTGTACATGTTTTCATAGTGAAACTTGGTATGTAGGTGCTATGGGTCCAAATGGCGGTCAATATGTATATAAATGCTACCACGCCTACTTTTACCACCCATTTATCTATCTACATCAATATATCAATATATATCAAAAATCAAATACCACATGAATGTTGCTGCATCAATTGAGAACGGCTAAGCCGTTTTGGTTAATTTTTTTTGTTGTATTTTGCAGTTTATAAAACATACCCACTAGATGGCACTCGGGTCAAGCTATTACAAAAAATCTTATTTATAGTCCGATTGGGCTCATATTTGAATTATATATTGGCAAGGGTAAGCGAGCTATGTTTGTAGAAAATTGCTCGCTAGGTAGTGCCAGTGTGAAACTATTATCAAAAATCTTATTTATAGTCCGATTTGGATCATATCTGCATATATTAAGGGTAAGGGAACTACGTTTGGAAAAAATTGTGACGCTAGGTGGCACTTTTGTTGAATTATTGCCAAATTTATGGCCCTATTGGTTTTATGTCATAGCTTTGGTGCAAAAGTTCCATATTTTTAGATATTTATACTGTTTATTTTTTCATTTACTGAAAATAGCATGATTTGAATTTTTCTTTGAGTAGTACAATTTCGGGTTTTGGAGTAAGTAGTACGGGGTAGTATGGATAAAATAATAACAAATTTTTTTCTTGAAATAAATGTATATGCATTTATATATAGCCACCCCCACGACTGGCAGCACCTTGACGTAAGTGGTCCTACCGACCGCTGGGTGCGGGGTCTTAAGCTCTTCACAGGATTGTGTTCAAACAAATCCTGTGAGAACAACTAAGAATGCCATTCCTTTCCTACCTTCTCCTTAATTCCCTTCCTTACCCCCTGAGTTGGATCAAGGTTTGATACGGACCGTGCCTACTCAGGGGCCCAGTTCAAAAGAATTGCTCAGTCACGAACGGTGTGACTCAGACTTACCTAGGTACTGGGGATCTCTACCTGGGTGAATCTTCCTTTCTCCGCACTCGTGGGACATAAAATATGAATAAATTAAAACAACAAAACAACAAGGAAAAGTGTAGAAGACGAAGTAACATCACCACCCAAGCGGGGGTCCGGACCCCAGACAAAAAACCCGGTAGGAACCTCTGGTTCCGCTTTAAGAGCTTTGGCACCACCAAGCTCCACACCTACCAAAGGTCAGCCGATGATAGTGATACCATCAAATCATCGCCCCTATCAATAACAGTGCATCTGGCAGTGGACCCTCCAGCTCCCCAAACACTGGTGATAATCGACGCGGAGACGCGGGTTCAACTTATGTTGGGGAACCAAGGAGAATCTACTGGTCAGTGCTAGGGCGGCAGATATTGTAAGAAGGACATCCTGAATTCTTCGACGACTGGCCATTTACCCTATTAAAGAGGATCAGGTCTCGAAAGAAGACCTAATTAAAGTAAGGGAAAATGTCGATTGGAGGAATAAGGTCTTATCGGACTTCACTTTTGAGAATTCCTGTTCAAAGCTTCCAGCCACAAAGAGGAACCGATCGGTGGAGGAGCCAAACACCCGTAATCCGGCAGCCAAGAGGGCTAAGACCCAAGGGTAGGAGGAAGATCGTTCGCAGAGGTTTCTAAAAATAATATCAATGTGGGGGGTCATAGACCAAAATAATGAAGATGGGAAGATTCCCAAGAATCTATGGAGCTGGATAGAAGCTTTTCTAGCGAAGGTCGCCATGGAGGTCCTGAAAAACAACCCTGGGTCACCTTCTTCCTGTGCGGATGCAGGTTGGTTTCAGGGTAATGTCAAGCAGATCTCCTGTGACGACGCAAGATTTGCTGAGTTGTTCAAAGCGACGATTGAAAAAGTCAGCGATGTCTACCCAGGAACTCAACTAAAAGCCGTCGATTTGGACGAGATTCCGTCCAGAACCAGAGTCTGGGTTCCAGTCACCCCATCGTGCTGTTGATCATCAATAATGAATGTCTGAACCAACTGCAAAAAGACAAATGCACCTTGAATTATGGGTTTAGTAAAATCTATCCCAGGATTTATAAAACAGATACGGTGTCTCTGGTAAATCTGAAAACCCCAGTGATATCGAACCCCAGTGATATCTGTGAAACACCCAGAGTTGGTGTTTGGTAGCGAGGATTAGCTATCCTCGGCGTCAGAAATAACCACGATGACAAATCTCCTAAAGGAGCAAGACCTTTCAGAGGACCCCCTTAGCGACGAAGAGGCTGACATCACGGTTGTTGGAGTACCTGAGGATGTTCCAGGTATTTCGGCTCGATATTTTTGAGGGCGCACGGTGAATGCGCTCCTGTGAATCCTGCACAGATTAAAAGTCAGGGTGCCTGCTTCCCTCAGCCGACGCCACCGCCTCTGGTCAGGTGACCCGCGGACACGAGGTTCGACACGACTGCAAGTGCTGGTTTGCCATCACTAGCAGTTCAGTGAGATATGGGGGGTTCGTTGTGGCCATCCACGTGTACCCTCGTCTACAAAACATTTCAGGTGCATACAAAAAAATATCGTGTCGACGATTCAAACCAAGACGAGAAAAAAATTACCGGAAATTGAAAGAAATAATAAAAAGGAAATGTGAAAAGGTTGGGAGCCCCTGGCTCACCCAAAAATCAACCAACTCGTGAGTCCAGGTGGTAGGACTCTGCCCACACTACTCCCACCCTACCTTGGAAGATTGGGGCAAACAAAAAAATAAATAATCCTCCCCTAAGCGCAAACATTCTCCCTTTGACCAAATAAAAGATTTAAATTTTCATCTCAACAATATATTTTAATTAATTATAACTTATAAAAATATAAAAAAAATGTACATAAGTAGAAAACAATTTTTTATTTATTTTTATAATGTTTAATTTAACTGGCCTTGTATCTGAAGTAAACCTGTTCTTTTATTTTTTATTTTATTTTTGGTTTCATTAAAAATAAAATTTTTATATAATTTAATTTTCTATTCAAATTAAAATTTTATTTCTTAAATATAAATTTTTATTGGTTTATTTTTACGATAATTATAATTTTTAATTTAAATAAAATTGTTTAATTTTTTTTTTGTTAAATATAAATTTTTATTGGTTTTTTCTATGGTAATTGTGATGTGTAGATTTAAATTAAAATGTTTAATTTTATTTTTGGGTTCTATGTATATATGTAACATTAATTTATTATTTTTATTTAAACCTTGATCTCGTTGTTATTAAAGTTTATTGGTTTGTTATTATTTTTACTGTATTTTCTTTAAATAAAATTTTTAATGTTATTTAATTTATAAAAAAAAAAATACTGTTTTAATTTATTTTGTTCTTATTTAAATAAAAAATTTTTTATTTTATTAAAAAACTAGTAAGTGTGGAGCTTCTGCAGAATACCGAAGCTAAAATACCCCCGCTGCCATATTGAAGTATATTCGAAGTCTTTAGCCACGACACGATGACATTCAGTTTTATATATTAACGAAAGTTTTTCTATTTTGATGACGTCACTTTGTATGGTAGGCGTGGTTTGATCCGATTTTGTGATATATCATAGAGATGGTTCATATTATATACCAAAACTAATGTGCAAAATTTCAAGACATTTCATTAATTTTTGTTGATTTTTAAGAGATTTATCGTTTAAAATAAAGCCAATTTGTATGGGAGGTAGGCGTGGTTTTCATTCGATTTTGCCAAATATCATAGTGGTGGTCTATGTTATATATCAAAGCCTATAGGCAAAATTTCAAGACATTTCTTTAATTTGAGCAGATTTTTAAGAGATTTTACTTTTAAAATAAAGTCACTTTGTTTGGGGGGTAGGCGTGGTTTTCATCATATTTTTTTCAAATTTCATAGTCAGGATTAAGACTGAAAACCAAAGTTTACCTGCCAATTTTCAAGGTATTTCTTTAATTTTTGTGGATTTTAAAAACATTTCACGGTTATTATAAAGTCACTTTGTATGGGAGGTAGGCGTAGTTTTCATCCGATTTCGCTCATTTTCAAACTTGATCTTCCTTTTTTAAAAATAAACTTATATTTTGAATTTCATCGCGATAGCTTTAAAATTGCGGACAGACAGATAGACACACGGAAATCGACTCAGGACATGATGCTGATCAAAAATATATATATTTTTCTATACCTGCCACGCCTCCTTCTTGTCGTTACAAACGGAATGACAAAGTTAATATACCCCTTACGCAGTACGCGTAGGGGTATAAAAATAAAATCGGGTCTATTTCCTGTGTACTTTCGTTAAGTTAGAATATGATTTTAGTCTTGTTTCGCTTAAATCTAGCTCAGATTATCTCAGTTTTGTCCTCAGTTACCTAGGTTTTAAGTTTTAATTTTTTTTTGTAGTTTTTAGTTCCAAATTAATTTTTAAGTGTATTAATAATTTAATTCGAACGTTAATACTTAGTGTCTACGACACTTTTGTTTAGTTTTAATTTTTTTTTTTGTTTAGAATTCAATTTTCATTCTGGTTACTTTCGAGCCAGGAAATATATATCTTAGTTGTAGTTTGCTCATTTAAGTTTAGGTTCTAAAAATTTGAAGACGAATTCTAGCTAAGTGTTTAGGTTAAGTTTTAAGTCTCAGACCTTATTGTTTTAGCCATACTTGCGTTCGATAAGTTTTCTTTTGACTTAATTCTAGTTTAACTTCTAGTTCAATCCGTTTAACAACAAAAACAAAAATACTGGATATATTCCTTATATCCAGTAGGGCGGGTCGATTTAAAAATCGCTCAATGCTCTGTGAAAATCGTATTCTAGGGATCAAAATAAGAAACTTTTCCGAAGGAACCATACCTCTAAAACGAATTCTGATGTCCCCCAATTTGGGTCGAACTTTTGGGTAGGGGCAAAATTTGAAAAACCCCACTTTGACCCATTTAGAGTGCTCCAATCGAGTCAAAATGTATGGCCGACCCCCACTAGCTTTGGAGGCTTGACCCACCCATGCCAGTGGCACACCCCCTGGAACCCCCTGTGGGGTTCCCCATACAAACATTTCAAAAAATCACCAGTTTTGGCACTTTACATGGAAAAATCAGGAAAATGGCTATGTTTTTTCTTTATTTTTATTTATTTATTTATAATAATATTTATTATTTATTTATAATAATGTCTATTTTTTCTCATTTGAAATATATTTAGTCAGAACATATGTAAATGAAAAAATTAATTAAAGTTAGTTATCGAAAAGAAACTAAAAATAATTATTGTTTGAAGTCTTTTTTACTCTCAAGTCTGGGCAATTTCGCACGGCTCTCTAATGTCGTCGCCATAACAGCCTCTACATTTTCCGGTATAACCCGTTTGGAAACGCTAGCTAGCAATTGAACATGTCGTTCCGTTCCTTGTATGTGTGATGCAATTTTTGGATCATTAAACGGTGGATCATCTTGATTAAAATATTCTTTCAATGTATCGTACGGAATGCTTCGCGTGAATGGTGGTTCAAATACGTTATTTATGTCATTCATATTGATCATTTCCGTGTGCACTTGTGCAATTAAACTTTATATCTGGTTTTTTATAAGCTCTAAGTTTCGTTGGGTCGTCAACATCTGTTCTATAGCGTAGAATTATGTTGATAGCACAGTCACGCTTTTCTTTGCTATCATCAAACAACATTGATAACAAGATATTTTCCGAATGCGCATAATATGAATTATCTGTAATAACTTGATTGACAATTTTGCGTAAACGAGGTTCTAGAAATCGTGACCAACTAATGAAGTTGAAAAATAATGCACTGCCGTACACGACAGAGCTGTAATATTTGATATTGAAGTATATTAGCATATAACATTTAATTATAAATTCAACCAGAATTCTTAAATTTGCATCTGGATTTTCCGTTGTCACATATAATCGTAATAATCTAGCGGCCTTGGTGAGCCACCGAGAATGTTCAATTTTCCCTGGTTTGATGTTAGCCAGATCCACCGAAACGACGCCGCTAGAAATTGCATGGGCCATGTACTTCCATAAGGCCATAAGTACTTCGAATCGGTGGAAAATTCAATTTTTTTCTGGAGCGGGGGCATATTTTGTAACTCAATTTTCTGGAAGCCGTCCACCACCTGAAAATATATAATAATAAAATAATTAAAAATGGTTGACAATTATAATAAATGAGTGATAGCAATAACTTACCGGAAGAGTTTCACAAGTTTCGATTTGAAGGCTCAGTTTTCCGGTTGCCGATCTTGGTCCAGTGCTGGTTGATTTATCCAAAGCTTCAAACAAATGCCGAAACGGAAGTTCGTTGAAGTGTAGAAGGCAAACGAACCAATGCAATGGTCTTTTTAACAGCAGTTCGAATCGTCGTATAATTCCACCGTGTGGGCCAGTGTTTGTTGGCTCACCGTCAGTGCATATTCCAATTAATGCATCCAGTGATATATTTTTATCGTTGAAAAAATCATTTAATTTGGTTGTTTTGTATTCAGCGGTTTCATGTTCCAGTCTTACGTAACCAATCAATTCAGAATTGGGTTCTCTCAAAATAACAAGATGAGGTTGTTTTACCATCCTAGTATGATACTTCTCATCAACTTTAGCTGTCGTTAAAGTATCATCTTTTCTGCCATCGAATGAAAACGCTAACAAATTGGTATGATCTAACCGTTTGCGAACCACTTCTTGTCTGCATTTCTCTTTTTCTCTGCGAACTTTCGATTTATCCATGATGAGAGGTTTGCCATGCTTATCTTTCATTTTAAAATCTTGGAAAAGAGCGGTTCCCAATGCCGATGCTACTCTATCAGGCACACCAAATCCGTCACATACCAAGGCAAAGTTAAAACAATCGTATCTCTCTGTGTATTGTGAACTTGTGCTTCTATCCATATCTTCTTGGACGTGGCGGTGCGTATGTTGAATCATCGGGATCTTGGTATGTTGGCATTGATGACATAGACGTTGCTCCTTGCTTTTCAGTTTCCATCACAACTGCATCCATTGTTAGTCTTCTCTGATTATGTTGATCGTGAATGAACTCTTTGAGGCATTCGGGAACCCAGCCGCATGCACATGGAGCTGCCTTCAAATCGCATTTACATGTTCCAATGTAAAAAATTGTTTCCAGAGATTTTACATACTCTGTAAATTGTTGGGTTTTGTTTCTTCTCTTGATTTGCTCTTGATACTTGTCAACCAATTTATTCAATTTATTAAATACACTTTTTTTTCAGCATTATTTCCATACCAAGTTTTCCCCAAATTCCATTCAACTTATCTTGTACTTGAATAGTGAATGATTTATGGGAAAACTTTTTTGTTCTGTTTTAGCACCTTCGCTTCAGTAAAAATAATATCTCAAGATATCCAGATGGGTTGGTAAATTAAGATCAGTCAAATCAGTAGACACACCAAAAACAGTAACATCGTGCTTGGGTATATGACTCATTGGGTTTTCGATAGTTGTTGATGTTATTGTTGCTTCATCTTGCGGTGTAGAGGATGGTGGATTCATTGTAAAATTTTTGATTTGGAATGGTCAACTTCACTTATTTTTTTTTTAAATATTTTTTTATCTGAAATTAGCACTTCACACTTTGAGTTCTTCACAACGACTTAATGCATTCACAAAAAATGTTGCGTTATATATGGTCTACGAGACGAGGTAATAAGAATGAAATGGTAATTTCAATTCTACCTGCTGTGTCTTGTGGTGGCTTAAAAACGCACACAAGCAATTTTAGGATCTGCAATTGTGTCACAGTGATACCTTAATTTTTTAAAAGGGTTGCGGTGCAGTGATACCTTAATTGTTAAAATGGTTGCATAAAACGCGTATTTCTTAAGAAGGTGCTATAAAATACCCACAAAAAGGGTTGTAAAAACAACCTTCATTTTTTAAGTAGGTGCTATAAAAAAACTACATTTTTCATTTTACAAGCATTTTTCCGATTTGCAATTGTGTCACAGTGATACCTTCATTTTTTAAAAAAGTTGAATAAATTTCTAAAGAGAAAAAAAACTCCAAAAAGAAAAAAACATAGGCATTTCGCTGATTTTTTCATGTAAAGTGCCAAAACCCCATGAAACACCGCCCCCAGGGGGTGTGCCACTGACATGGGTGGGTCGGGCCTCCAAAGTTAGTGGGGGTCGGTCATACATTTGGACTCGATTGGAGCACTCTAAATGGGTCAAGTGGGATTTTTCAAAATTTGCCCCTACCCAAAAGTTCGACCCAAATTGGGGGACATCAGAATTCGTTTTAGAGCTATGGTTCCTTCGGCAAAGTTTCTTATTTTGATCCCTAGAATACGATTTTCACAGAGCAATGGGCGATTTTTTTGCCTTCCCAAAAATCGACCCGGCCTAATATCCAGTATGTATATTGCTTAGAACTAAAGGGTGCAATACGAAATAGGTCCGAAGGTAAAATTGAAATACAAAGAAAAACCTGGCTCCATCGTGAGTGCGGCTGCTGTTGCACTGGTCGATAGGTTGTTGGCGGTGCAACTGGATACTATCCTGGCCGGTGCTGAGGTTTGTCCACTGTGTGGGCACTGTGGCCGCTGCGGTTACCTGGTGTTGTCCCGTTTTGGCCACAGGGCGCTTAAAGGCTTCCGGTATTGCGCTAAATTGTTGGAGCCGTTGCAGTTGCTTGAGGTGCGCCACTGTGTGGATTTTAGATTCTAATTTGGCAGCAGCGGGGCTTAGAGTGAGTATAGCGGAGAATCGTTTGGGCACTCTGTTCGTGTCTATTACCTGACATATGACTTGGCTGCTAATGTTATGGCGTGCTTTTAAGGGCGCTTTGTTGGTCGCTGAGCGGCAACGTTCGTGGCTACGGTGGTGACACCTATGGGCACTTTTTGTGCAGCTGTTGTGGCCAGCAGCTTTTGCCGGTGCTGATGGTTGCCGTTGCTGGTTGGTGAGCTGGGGTTACTTACTCGTTGTTGGTTGCTGCGCACTTACACGCGCGGTTGCTATGTTTGGTGATGTTATGGATGCTGCTCGTGCTGGTGCTGATGGTTGCTGTTGCTATCCAAAATGAAAAGAAAATTTTGTTGCGTGGCGGAAATCTCGCCATTCGATACTTTTCTATCGTTTGGTCATTTACACCACGCAACAAAATTACTGATGGTCCAAGATTCAGATTTCAGATATAGAAGATAAACTGTCAGATGGGAATGAAGTAGAAAGTTGGGAATAAGATTTGAAACGAAAGGGCAGACTTTTAATGACATGAACTGTCGGATTTGAATGGCAAAGAAATGTCAGATTTCAAAGGATATAAAAATGTCAGAAATAAACATGGCTTACCGACCGTTTTGAAATACAAGATCTGTCAGATGTCACATTTAGCAAGTAGGTCAGCTGTCAAATTCAAAGTGGTAACGGTCAAAGTACAAAGTGTCAGCTGCCAAAAGAAAACTGTCACAGTCATCTGTTAGCTGTCAAAGTAAAACTGTCACCTATCACCTAGTCACCTATCAGCTGTCACACCTCGAACGCGTCAGCCGTGGTATGAGCAGTATGTCAGTCATTTTTGCAAACGACGCTGTTATGGCGAATTCTGGCCTTCATGTTCAAAAATTATAAAAATAACATAAAATATTATATACACAATTTAAACATGATTTTCTTAGCATCAATTTCAAAGATTCTCTTGAAATTGTACTATTAATTCATTTAAAGCTCTATTAACAGGTGCGTGAATGCATAATGTGTTCGGCAAGTACCTTTATAAAAGACTTCAGAGTATCTAAGAGATCTCTTGGTATTTTAAAATTAATTACAACATCATAAATTAACAGTAGTGATAATAAGGTTCTACTTTTATGTAAAGGCTTCAAGTGCAGTACGCCACATCTGGCATAATAGGAAGGAATTTGCAATTCCAAATTTATTAAACGCGAAATTGTTGTCATATTTCATGTTTTGACAATACTTTAAAAGAGGTGGAGCTATTCCGTATGCATGTTAAAATCTGAAAATGTTTTTCCAGAAGAATCAAGTTAGCAAATTATGACGATATGGAAAAAAAGAAGATATTTCTTTTAGAAAATAATTGCTATTTCATTTATAATACTGTGCGACAAAGTTTTTGGAATGAAATGATTTAAGCACCCAGTTAAAGAAAACATATAAAGGTACTCAAAATCACAAAAGGTTTGATAAAGTAAGCTAAAAATTTTTCAAGGTCAAGTGAATTTTTCAAGTTTTTTTGAGATTCTATTATTTTTGTACTGATTATAACTTGAAAGAGGTTGAAAATTTCTCATAATTCCTACGGCGAAGTTGTTCTCATCTTTATATATTACTTTTCAAAACAAAATATGGCTAGAATCACATTGACGACTTTTTTGTATTTTGCGTTATTTTCGCATGTGTAGCACTAAAGAATTTTTTTTTAGTTCCAAAGAAAGAACTGTTAATTTTATAAAAATTTACATTGTACGAACTGTTTGTGCTTGTGGTTCGTATCCAAATTCATCACTATCAGCAAAAATGTGACGAGCATTTTAGAGTAAGAACTTTCAGTCTATTAGAACTACTTTGACAAAGGAAGTATGAACCAGTAACAACCAGTACAAAAATAATAGAACCTCAAGATAATGTTAAAAATTTCACACGATCTTCAAAAATTTGAAATGCCTATAAAAATAGTGTTTAGCTTACTTCATTAAACCTTTGGTCAATTTGAGTTTTTCAAAATATGTTCTTTTCGCTTTTCTTATAAAAAAAAACTTAAATTTAAGATTTATTAACCTTATTGTAATACCATAGTAGTGATTTTTAAGAACTGTTTTAAATCCAAATTTCTGCATTAAAATTGAAAAATTGCCACCAAAAGTTAATTTCCGTCCAATTTTAACAAACAGTATATTATTGAAAAGATGAAAATAAGGAAAAAGGAAAATAGTTGTCATATGTTATGTCATAACAAATATATTTAAACGTCATAAATTTATATGCGATTTTTCGACATTTAAAATCGAATGAACGAATTTGGTTAAAAAGACGGTCTAATGTATCTACGTATTAACGTAAATACGTTTTGAACTAACAAAAGAGACTTTTGTTAAAATGTTTTATTTTTTTACAGTAACACAGTTTCTAGTTGACTGTTGCTGGTAATTCCACCTATTTAGACACTTGTGTGTACTATGAATCTTCTCGTATACTCTAATTTGATCCTTTAAATCACTTACTGTTCTTGATTGATACAGTACCGTTTTGTTGGACCTGGTATCAAGTATACATTCGCAAAAGCACTCGATCATGCTTTCGTCATCTAGATTTATCTGTTTTCCAATTTCCATCAAACAGTATAAGTATTCGCAAAAAGTTTCGGTGGGTTTCTTTTTCCGATTCCGAAGAAGGCGATGGACGTCGGCTGAAGATAATCTACATTGTAATGACTTGTTTTCCAGGTTCTATAGCTGGGACAGCAAAGCGGCTGTCCAAGGTCCTTATAATTATTTATATTGACCACTAAATCAAAGACAGTTGGGTTTATGGTAAACGTTACAATTAAGTTTATTTAAATAGCGCGTTTAACAATGATTTAGTGAAATTAAGATTAATGAAAAGAATTTCAAATATTCTGAAATGTTGACATGTGTACAGATCTTAGATAGGTTAGTTCAATGTTAAATTTATGTGTGATTATTTCAAATAATTATTATTAGCAGCGTAAGTATAATAGATTATATCACCCAATCCTGAGTATGATTTATTTCCGGTGCTTGGCTCGGTATCTTTCCTCCGTTGAAGGCGTCTCGTGGCGGGACTCAGAGCGCAGGTTCTGTACCACAGTGATGCTAGCCTAATTCTACCACAGATGGCGCACAGGGAGGGGGTGCTATCCTGCTCTATCCCTAACACGACCAGGGTTATGAAACCTCGCTATCGTGGTCTAACTTCCCTAACAATGAACAGGGTTAAAACCTCGTCCCACTATAGACCTACACTGAACCTGCCGGTTTGCCCCTGTGAGTGCGATATCGTCCTCCGCCTATCCGGTCGTCTTCCAGCTGAGTTAAATTAACCATGCTACTGAACTGGAAGAGCTTAGTACTTGTCCGTACACTGTGGATACTTGAGTCGGATGCTACCCTAGCTTGATTCCCTGACTAACCTGTTGTTTCTAGTTCAGCTGAGTTAATAACCACGCTACCAGACTAGAAAAGTGTCGTACGTGTCCGTGTAACTGTAAATGTCTAAGTCAGACTGTACCCTAATTCGATCTCGGTTAGCTAGCTAACACCGCTCGGAACCTAGTCTGAGTTTTTTAAACCACGCGACTAGATTGAATAAGCTATCCAAATTACCGTGTAGGTCCCGCGAAAGAAGATGCAGCTCGGGAACTGTGCGTTGGCTGTGACGTTGGTCTGCAGCTTGCAGTTGCTGCTGCGCCTTGGCAGCGACGCGTGATCCTCTGCTGCGTCGTTTGACTCTTGGCACTTACGACGTTCACGCTGCTACATTTATGAATTTTGTACTTGCCGATTCTGACGGCTCTTATGGTTTTCACTTTGACTTCGACTTGTTGACACTTCAACTATTATTTCCAAACTGACCACGATTGAGTGAGCTTTCGCTCTTTTATACTTTCTCAATCGTGTCATTAAGTGAAATTGATTGTTTAAATGCTGATTGGTTAGTTTGCTCTGCGCTCCGGCAAAGCAAGTATGTATGTGTCATGGCTGGTTGTGTGCAGCTTATATTCCTGTGCTGCTCTCTCTTGTGTCTTGTTGTAATGGTTGGTTCTTATTGGCATCATAGTGAGCTTTATAGCTGACATCGCCTGACTCTCCCGTTAGTTTGCTTCTAGAATATTCCACCGCGAGAACGTAGCATCACATCGGATGATTTTCCCGTAATGGTGTTTCCAGCACATGCAAAATAAAATAAAATGAGTTGAGTGGAATGTGTTATATGAGAACTACCCTAGTAGGAACGACCCGTTCGACCATATGCAGAGAGTGCTCATTTCATGTCTCATGGTTATGGAGTGTGAGAGCGCCTATCCCTACTCTTCTCAATAAATGATACCCATTAGTTTTCTTTCTTATTCTCTCCCAGAAAGATATATATATATATATATATATATTTATCGTATAAATATTCACGTACGATTACATATTAGGATATAAATTGTATTCAATATT
This sequence comes from Coremacera marginata, assembly GCA_914767935.1. NCBI lineage: Eukaryota > Metazoa > Arthropoda > Insecta > Diptera > Sciomyzidae > Coremacera > Coremacera marginata. Next base: position 102,219,803 of record OU612046.1, read on the forward strand.
AAGGGGGAAAATATGTACTGAAATAACAAATGCAAGTGTATATTATGTGCCATGAAGTAAATGTTCTCCATTCTTTGTTAGGGCTGTGCCCCTAAGTTGATTTATTGGAAACCTCTATATTTTGGCTGTGAGACAGGGGCGTAGCGGGTACTGGTTGGCTGGCCCTTTGCCAGTGTTGACTGGGTGCGGCTTATTTTTGGCTGTGGCTGAAAAGAAGATAAAATTATGAAGGGTAAAATTGGTCATAACAATTTTAGTCCTTACAACATTCAAATTCATCTAACAATGACTTCTTCAGCGTTGTCCAGTTTCGAATTCCTTATTGGTTGCGAATAAATAATTTCGCATCTCCTATCAGTAGCTGCTTCGCATAAACAAATTTCTGCAAATCGTTCCAATTGACGTTAACGCACTGTCCTCGAATTCGATGATTCACTGATTGATGTCAGGTGACTCGGTATCTGAATAAGAAGAGGCACTATCCCTTATATCTTTTAATGTGAAATGCGTTTTTTCAACTGTAACCTCGCGATAGTTTGCAACGTCACCATATTCGGAACGAAAACAATCTTCCTCGGTTACCTCCACCGTCAATAAGCCGTAGTGGGATAGGAGCCTGTCTTATAGAACAGTCTTCAGTCCCTTTGTATCTAAAGCCAACTCCTTCAATTCATCCTTCAACTGGTCAACAGTCATAGTCATACTAGTCTGTGTGTCCATTTCGTCTTACAATTTTTTTTGTTTTTTTTTTAATTGTTAAGTATTATATATTATATTAAAATAAAATTATTATAATTAATTATTGTTTAAACAATCACAATTTAATAAACTATGTTTTTCTCAAATATTTGAAATCAACAAAAAATCTGCTTCGCTTTTCCACCTCTTCAACTCCTTTCTTCAACTCAACACCTTTCTTCAAACCGCTGCTTTTACCTTTCTGATCCGCTCTCTGAACACTGCCGTATAATCCTTCTCCGCTGTTGTTTCTGACGCTTTGCTACTCTATAGACTTTTCTCTGTTTTACTCTCTCCTGTTTGTTCTTCGCTACTTGGTCTTATTCTTGGTGGCTTGTCTGCTTCAGAACTGCTCTATTTTCTGCTACTTCTCTGTGTTTTGAACTATCAGCTGCGAACGATCTCAACTTCGTTTAGTCTCCTTAACCGAAATTGTAGCAACAGTGGAACGTAAACACAGACAACAAATTTATATAAAATATAAAACATAAAATATTTTATGATATAAAATATATCATAACTACGTGACTTCACTCACGTTGGCTGAAAAAGGCAAATTTTTAGTTATGAAAGAGTCTTACGAAAAACCATTTAGGTCCCTTCGTTATCACAAATATCGACGGAGTTAACGTAACTATTTAAGATGAGCAGTTAAAAAACACAAAACTATACAGAAAAATAGGCTAAAGAAAGCATGAACTTTGAAAATAATAACGGGAAATTCAATTTTTCTTAATAAGAATCAAGTACAACATTGCAAATTTAATTTTTCCTTAAATAGTTAAAATCAATTACGAAATACTGGATTTTTATGATAGAGTACAAGAATTTATAAATATATATGTTCACCAAATTCATTTTTACCTGATGTTCACGCCAGTACCGAATTCATAAAAATAAAAAATTTAAGTGGCAGCCCCATTCACCATCTTGAATTGTAAAATTCCGACATCAGATTCGAATGCAGCGACCCCCTAACACTGTTAAATGATGTTTAAAGCTTTTAAAAATATATTTTACTAGGTGGCAACTCTATAACAAAAAATACACCATTTTGAAATTCTGGCATCGGATTTGGATTCAGGGCCCCATTTTTACCTAGTGTTCGCCCCAGAACCGAATTCGTTAAATTAAATAAAAATTGAGGACACGCTAAGCAATCAGCCCTATTATAAATAAAATTTCCCCCGGAATTGAAAAAAGACTTTCTTTTTTAGACATGGGATAATACTTTTAAAGATTTTTTTTCGAAATTTTTTTCACAATAGGGCTGAACAAATTTTTTCATAATATAAAAAAGTCAATACAAAAATTTATTACTTCTATTGTCCAAAATGCGATCTAATGGCGTTTTCTTTTCTAGAAAAAAGTCTGCATTTTTTTTGCCCTCTTTGACAATTCTGTGTTCTTTTCTCAAAAATAGTTGACCTCTAAAATGAAGTCGTGTTCTTTTCTCGAAAATTTTGACCTGAAAATTATAAAAAATGCAGAATTTTTGCATTCTCCAGATTAACTCTTAAAGTTCTACCCTCAAATGCTACCAACTGAAGAAACAAAAAAGTGACACATTAAGAAAATAATGAACATTGTATTGACATTTGATTAAAGACTGAGCTTCTTCTTTACAAATTACAAATATTTATTATAATTAAACATAAAAGGGCTGATATTAACGAAATAGCTACATCAGTGGTTTTGACGATATTAACGAAAATATTACAAATAAGTGAATTTACCTTCAACAAAACGTTCGTCGCCAGAGCTTTGCTATTTCACGGAAGACTTTTGCAATTTATTTGACGTTTCTCGATAAAACATTTTTATGTTCTTTTCTCGACTAAAAATTCAACATTTTTTGAGTTCATGCCAAAATTTAAATAATTCTGCACTCTAAGAGGGCGAGAAAAGAAAACGCCATAAAATAAATTAAAGCATTAAGGGTGTTATTCTTACCTGGACCTCAATTTATTGCATATAAAACCTGCAGTCGAGAAGCACCACTCCGCCTCAACACTTGGTTGAAATTTTCATAAAAAGTTAAATGCTTTCTGTAGGTAATAGCCTTTATCATATCCATTAGAAAAAATAGCAATTTGTTCTACGAAAACTACTGATAAATTGTATGCTTTTCTATTATGAGACATTTGCTCGTTAAAACTTGACTGTATCTCATGAGGAATAATGCTGCAAATAAAACAGAAACATTAAAAAAAAAAACAATTCCATCAAACATACTTATAATTTACTTGAACTGCTGTGTGAGTTTGGCATTTTGGCTATAATTTTTCAATTTGGTTGTATTCACATACAATTTTGCAACAAATAGAAAGTCAGCTGGCTTATCAAAAAGGCGTTGCAAACGCGTAAAGTGCAACTAATGTTACAAATAATGCTTGTTTTGTTCTTAAAAGGGGGATATTTGTGATAAAAGTTCGAAAAACTTTATTAGTTATTAAACAAATATTTTCAGCAATCCCAGAACTTGAAACGACTAATCCCGGGATATTCGGGATGAAAAAAGTCCGTCATCTCGGGATACAACATAGAAACGTTGTGAGAGTGAGTATTGATTTGATTTTCACTAGCAAATAGTTGTGCAGGTGTTCTTTTGTTTAGGCCATTGATTAAAGTTATAAAATTTTGAAAAAATGCAAAAAGAAAGTGCTGGTAAGTTGTAATGTCTATGGGGTTAGAAAACTTAAAGCGATTTAAAATATCGCAAAAGAAAATGTTGAGCGCAGCAGAGGGCATCCAACACCCAGTGGTGAAATTATTAGTGCAAAAAATTTCAAGGGCAAATTAATTGCAAATGCAATAATCCTTTGCAAAGAAATTAATATTCTTCGCCAGAAAGAAGTTTTTGATAATTTTTACCTCACATCTAATTGGACACAGAAAACTTCATTGATTCGGTCAACAACCAAGAACATTACGCTCTTTTCTAAAATTACTAAAGTAAAAATTATTAAAGCAAAGTAAAATAATTCCGTTAAGGGGAGGTTGTCATGACACTCGACCAGAAACCCTATTCTGGTTTGATGAGATATGAGGATGAGAAAAAAAGTTTTATAGCGCGTTTCCATGTGATCTTTCAGTATCTTATCTTATCCCATATCACAAAACACATGCTATAAAGAGCGAGATGCTTTTTCCTATAAAAATTTAACATTTGCAAAATATGTAAACAAATCCATTTCTGCAAGTTTACTGATTGCAAGACGTGCTTATTGAAATAACTTCTTGTCTACGTACCCTAAATTGTTTTATATAATTATTATTGTGCAGACAGCATCAGGTGTTACATGTAATCCAATTCGTGTGCCACAACTGCAGCAGCATCAGTGAAATACACACGAAAAAAAAAATATAAAAAAACAGTTTAAAAAAAGTCTTGGTGAATCTACCAAGCACAAAATTAAAGAAAAAAATTACTGATGCTTTCCATAAATGCGCTTAGGAACTCTCTGGCTCTCTACAGACTACTACTCTACATTGCGATGGTTAAAAACACCAAGAATGTTTATTTATTTTAAATCATACCCCTTGACCTGATTTGATTTTCTTTATTTTCCAATTTGTATTCGTAATTCTGTACTATTTCAAAACAATTAATATTGGCGCAAATAAAATTGACAGCTTGACAGCACAAAAACTACTTACTTACTTTACTTACTTACTTAGGTGGCCGTGACAACCCGTGTCCGGATTTCGACCGACCTCATCAGCTCTCGCCAGGCGCCTCTGCTTTGCGCGCGCCTTCTCCAATCGGATACACCAAGTGCGGTTAGGGCTTCCTCAGCCTGGTCCATCCATCGGAGGCATGATCTCCCTCGTCGTCGTTGACCAGCGACCCTCGCCTCGAGCACCTTTTTCGCTGGAGCTTCGTCGTTCATACGATGGACATGACCCAGCCAGCGTAGTCGCTGCACAGTTATACGCCGAACTACGTCAATGTCTCCGTAGAGCTCATACAGCTCGTGGTTCATTCGGATGCGATAGTCATCGCCGACTCGAACAGGACCGAAGATTTTGCGAAGAACTTTTCTCTCGAACACCCCCAGAGCGGCTGCGTCAGTTTGCGAAACTACCCATGCCTCAGCGCCATAAAGCAGCACAGGTAGAACGAGCGTCTTGTAGAGTGTTAGTTTTGTCGATCGAGAGAGGGCTCTGGAACTTAGTTGCTTACTGAGCCCGTAGTAGCACCTATTAGCAATTATTGTTCTTCGCTTTATCTCCAGGCTGATTTCGTTGTTAGTATTAATGGCGGTGCCAAGGTATACAAACTCCTTGACTACTTCAAAGTTATAGCTGCCGGATGAAACGTGGGAGTCTAAACGCCGAGCTCCCTTGTTTGTAGACAGCATATACTTTGTTTTACCCTCATTTATCGTCAAACCCACTTTGGCTGATTCCTTTTCGATAGCGGCGAAAGCAGCGGTAACATCTCTCTTGGTTCTGCCAACAATATCAATATCATCAGCGTAAGCAAGGAGCTGGACACCTTTATAGAAAATGGTGCCATTACGATGCACACCGGCCTTTCGTACGATCCCCTCCATGATGATGTTGAAGAGATCGCAAGACAGTGGATCGCCTTGCCTGAAACCTCTTTCGGTATTGAAGGTTTCGGAGAGGTCATTTCCTACCTTGACGGAGCTGCGTGTGTTGCTCAACGTCATTCTGCAAAGTCTAATCAACTTTGCAGGTATACCGAACTCAGACATTGTTGCGTATAGGCAATCCCTTCTCGGGCTATCGAACGCAGCTTTAAAGTCGACAAAGAGATGGTGTGTGTCAATTTGATTTTCGTGGGTTTTCTCCAGGATTTGTCGTAGCGTGAAAATCTGGTCTATGGTGGACTTACCAGGTCGAAAGCCACACTGATAAGGTCCAATCAGTGTTTTTGTAATTGGCTTTAATCTTTCACACAGTACGCTTGAGAGAACCTTATATGCGATGGAAATAAGACTGATACCTCTATAACTTGCGCAGATTGTAGGGTCTCCTTTCTTAAGTATAGGGCACAGTACACTGAGGTTCCAATCGTCGGGCATGCTTTCTGCTAGCCATATTTTGCTGATGAGCTGATGCATGCGCCTTATCAATTCATCGCCGCCGGTTTTAAACAATTCAGCTGACAGGCCGTCAGCACCCGCTGCTTTATTGTTTTTGAGTCGCTGGATAGCAACTCGAACCTCTTCATGGCTAGGTGGTGATACTTCCACTCCGTCATCGTCGATTGGTGGCACTGCACTGTGCTCTCGATGGGCGGCATTGGTGGAATCGTCGCCATTAAGTAAATTGGAGAAGTGCTGTCTCCACAATCTAAGCACACACTGTGTATCCGTATTCAGATCTCCATTTTCGTCTCTACAAGTGGATGCTCCGGGCTTGAAACCTTGGGTTAGACGCTTAACCTGTTGATAGAATTTTCGTGCATCCTTCTTGCCCTGGTATACCTCTAGTTCCTCACGCTCACGCTTTTCCTGCTCTCTTTTCTTGCGTCTGAAAAGGCGCCTCTCTTCCTTCCTCTTTTCGCGGTAGTTTTCTCGCACGGCTCGCGTTGCAGCTGACTGCAGCGTTTTTCTATAAGCGGCGTTTTTTACTGCAGTCGCAATGCGACACTCCTGATCATACCACTGGTTCCGAGGTTGCGGACGCCGGAAACCAATGACTTCTTCAGCGGCAGCGCGCATGGAGTGGGATATATGCGCCCAAAGTCCGCCGGCGTCGTCGAGTCCAGAGGTTGGTTGGTTGAGCTTAACCGAGAGTTGAGCGGAGTAGGCTTCGGCAGTCCGTTGTAATTGCAGCTTAGCGACATCTAGCTTTCGTTGCATTCCTGTGCGTATGTTCTTGGCATTGCATAATCGCATGCGGATCTTGGCTGCAACAAGATAATGGTCGGAGTCAATGTTGACCCCCCGAAATGTACGCACATCTAGAACACTAGAGGCATGCCTTCCGTCGATTACAACATGATCAATTTGGTTTCGCGTTTTTTGATCCGGGGACAGCCAGGTGGCCTTGTGGATGTCGAGATGCTTAAATCTGGTGCTACTAACTACCATGTTTCGTGCCGCGGCGAAGTCGATCAGTCTTAGACCGTTGTTTGTGGAGGTCTCGTGAAGACTGAACTGACCGACAGTGGGGCCAAAGATGCCTTCCCTTCCGACTTTCGCATTAAAATCGCCGAGGACTATTTTCACGTCATGGACCGGAAGGTGGTCATATACGTCCTCAAGACTAGCGTAGAAAGCGTCCTTGACGGCTTCGTCCTTTTCCTCCGTCGGGGCGTGCGCGCAAATAAGGCTTATGTAGAAAAATTTTGCCTTGATGCGGATCGTGGCCAATCTTTCGTTCACAGGTGTGAACCGGGAAACAAGGTGGCGTAGTTTCCGGCTAACGACGAATCCACATCCGAATTCGCGCTTCTCCGCATGGCAGCTGTAGTAGATATCGCAGTGTGCTTGTTTAGAGCAGCCTTGCCCTTTCCATCGCATTTCCTGGATGGCGGTGATGTCAGATTGTATTGTTTTGAGGGCTTCCGCCAGTTGGATAATGGCACCTTTCCTATAAAGGGTCCGGACATTCCAGGTGCATATCCGTAAATCATTGTCCGTTTTTCGTTTGCGGTGGTCGTCAACGTAATTGGGGTTCTTATCCGAGGCTGGTTTAGTTTTCATTGGGCAGTAGTAATGTGGCGGGACATTCCTGCGCACATTCCATGTTTAAGGTCTATGGAGTGACCCGCCGCTCAAATTAGCCGTCAAACTGACGGATGCCAGTTTGCCGTTGCCCAGGGAACACCACTTGGAGGTTTGAGTCGACTTGAGACGATTTCGACATGGATAATGCTGGCCTCGCCAGGTTGAGGCGGTCAGACACGTTGCCATGTGAAGGTTCGCCCCCTGTTCCCCACAAAAACTACAATTATAAAAATTAAAGTCATATTTATAGCATGTGATCAATTTTTATAGCAAAAGTTCAAGAAGTTTAACTTTTTCGATCTCCTAGCATCACAGGGGATATTACATGCTATAAAAATGAAAAAGGTATACTTGTTTCACACTCACATTCATCAATGCCATAAAGTAGGGCTCACATGCTATTTCTTTCTTACAAAAAATGTGATACTAGAAGATAATAGAAGATCACATGGAAACGCGGCATTAATTTGCTTTTCATTTTAATGTTTTCATTTCAGCTTCTCATAGTTGAATTTTTTTTGCAATTTCTTACAACTCACTCATCATTAGGGATATCCAGCACATTTGTTTTATCCCGTATTTTCCTTCTTTGAATACGCATGGTCTCCTCATCGCTATCACTATCAATATCACTTGTGTCGTCATTAAAATTGTAGAAAGTAATTGCCGAAAACATTTTTCTGCATAAATTGTCACAAACTTTATCAATCAATTTAAAAACAGTTTAATTTTCTCCAAAAGTCAACAACCAAAACAGCTGATGCAAAAAGTATTGATGCAAAAAGTATTTTTAAGATTTTTGTCAGTTTTACGCTAAATGCTCAAATTTTACAATCTAGAAATAAGGTTTTTGATAAGTACTCACGTTGAGAGTATTTGAGAAACGTAAGCAACCTAATGCTGGATAATGATGCAAGAAAAATATGCAAAGACCCAATTTTGTACGATCATGTCGGAAAACGAACGAATCTTGTCACGAAGGCTTCGTTTTACCTAAACAGGGCATTAGTCTTGGACTTTAATTATGAAATGGCCTGTAATACACAACCTGTATAACATTTTGAATAGTTTTTAAATACAATATGTAAGTAGTTGAACTTTGTAGAAAGTATATTTTTTATTTCTCCTAATTTGGATAACATTTTTTCAAAAATTAAAGTTTTCTTTTTTCCTTCTCCAATGCTAGTTTTTTGATTACTAATTTATCTTCTTCTAATTTTAACATTTTTGAATAATTGTCTTCGGTTTCAATTCTTCTCTTATTCCTAAAATCTTGGTTCTGGTTGTTATGTGGGCAGCTCCGTCGAGGGCTCAACTTCTTCCAGAACTTCATAGGTCATTTCAGGAACCTCATGATTCAGAAACTCTATGACCTCACTAGTTCCCAACTCTGGAACATTTTCATCCCATAAATTGCGACTGGCGTTATGAGTTTCACAACTCTTTCTTCAATCGCAGTAAGAGGTTTGATTTTTCAAGTACCATTTATGCCACTTTGTTGTTCAGCCCGCCTTGCTTGCTATAGACTGGCCATATATCTGTTTTTTATAACGAATAATCTATTATTTTTCTACAGATCAAAGTAAAACTTTTCATATCTACAGCAATTTACCTCAAATACACCCAAATTTTTCGCCATTTAACACCGTCTTTTTTGATTTCCACCAAGTGAATTATCTCCCACATTTCATCCCTTTGATGGACACCATCTACTCCAATAAACTTATCGTTGGACACATCGATTGGTGCTCCAGCCACTCTATAAGTGCTTCCTTTTGGTGCTGGGAGGGCCGCTTTGAAAGCGTACGACAAGACTGCATACATTTTAATAATTATTAAATATTATTAAATACCAAGCTAATAAATATGCTCGTACGTATATAAATTATACAATTTGTGGTAATATATTACTTACCACACATTTTCTTCTCACAAAATTTGAAACATTCAAAAAATATTTCTCATTTGGAAAGTTTTTGACATTAGAATATTCCGTTTTCACTGAACATGAATAGGATTTCAAAATTCTCACTGGAAAGTTCTCATTGGCATTAATTTTTCACTTTTAATTTCACAATGAATGTTTATATTTTGAATTAGCTGATGTTTTTTTTCATTCTCTTCAATTAAGAATCAGATTTTAACATTTCTCACTTTAAAAAAATGATAAATTGTTGCACCCGTCTATGGTCTGGTTACAGCGTCGACACTGGACCACTATCCAAGTGAAAGAAAAACGCTCACACAACTGTTTACATATTTAGTTTTAAGAATATGATTTTATTTCACAAATATGAGATGAGGCGCTTAATCGCGAGAAATACAAAGGAAATCAAGTTGTTATTTAAAACATATAAGATGCGCTTAATCGCGAGAAACACAGTTGTCAACACGAAGGCTGTTAATCGAATATAATAAAGAAAAATGTATACGTAAATTTAAGTAAAAGTCGGGTCGCTTAAGGCGACTTCGACGGTACCGTAAGCGGTTATCAAAATGAACAAAACGGTGTAAAACTGGTGATTGATATAACGCGCCTGCATGACGCATATGTATGATGGTTTAAAACAACAGAAACGATAGAAAAGTGTTCAGCTGCGTCGACCTGGTGTCGACATGGCGCCCGCCTTGCACCTGTGCAATTTTACAATAAGTTCTGCAGACGCTGAAGTTCCCTGATGACGTTTGCCAAATGCGCCCGTGGATCCTCACTGCGCTGAGATGGACTTATGCTGCACTGATGTGCTATCGGCCGAGTACGCGCCCGTGAGCGCTCCGTTGGTTGAGGTGTCTTAAGTCGGTGGCGAGGACGGGATCGACGATCGGAGCGTCCCAGATCTTCACGTGGACCAGGCGATGGCGACAAACTGCCGGCCCTTCTCCCCAGTCGATGAGCTAGCTGGCTCACCTTGGCCGGTTGAGTCGAACGCCGTGTTGGAGTGGTTGCGATCATCACACGCTTGGTGGGGTGCGTGTGCAGCATCGAGTGGTGGAGATCGCCACACACGTTGCACACTGCCTTAGAGATGCATCTACCAACGGCATGGGAGCGCGCAAGACAGTTGCAGCAGTATCCGTGTCGTCGCAAGACGGACATCTCCTTAAATCGCTCACAGAACCGAATGGAGTGATGCTGCCGGCAGAACTTGCGCTCGTACAACCTGGAGAGAGAGAGAGAGAGAGAGAGAAAAAGAGAAAAAACACCAAAAAATTTATTAGTTTGCGCCGTAATTAAAGAGCTCGAATACGGAACCATATGAGGGAGATGAAAGATGGGGAAGCATATCGTGAATAGAATGTAATAGAGTCATAATTTGAAAATTCTAAGACTGAAACAAAGTGGGAGATATGAAATATAGGAGAAGAGCGTGAGTATAATGTTACAGGCGTATGCGAGAGATGAAGTATAGGAGTGAATGAAATGAGGAAAGTTTAACCGCTAGCAGGTGATAGATAAGAGCAGGAGATGAGCTCCAAAGCTAAATGTAATTAGAATATGAGTTGATACTCATTCATTTATTGGGAGGGTAGCACGCATAGCTTCACGATGGGTCGAGTTACGACACCAGTCTGTGTCCGGATATCTGCGACTCGGGCTCGACCGTCCGGGCCAAGGTAAGTTTTTATCACACGACCGAGCCGCCATTCCTTGGGAGGAAGTAATTCGTCTCTTATGACGACAAAATCTTCCATGGTGAGATCTCGCGCTGGATACTTCTACTTGTACCGTTTGTGTAGTTCGGCCAAGTATTCCTCTTTCCAACGACGACTGAATTGGTGATGGAGAACTTTCAGTTATTCCCACCGATTGAATAAGGAGAGTTTTTCTTTCTCGAGCTCGGGTAAAGCTACCAATGGGGCTTTTCGAAGAAAGTGCCCCGGGGTTAAGGGCAGGAGATGAGTAGGATCATCGCTCATGGGAGATAGCGGCCTCGAGTTTAGCACAGCCTCGATGCGGGGCAGAAGGGTGGAAACTTCTTCAAATGTGAATTTGTGACTGAGCGTGATTTTTTTAAAGTGGATTTTAAAGCTTTTTACGGCTGCTTCCCATAACACACCCATATGGGATGCACTGGGGGGTAAAAAGGAATATCATGAGCTGAGCCTGCGAATGAACTGCTCGTATTCTTTCAAAAAAGCTCGGCTAGCTCCTACGAAATTTCAACCATTATCAGAGAACATCTTCTTTGGCAAGCCACGTCGTCCGATAAATCTTGCGAAGGCTGCAACGAAAGCTTCTGACGAGAGGTCGGAGACGGCCTCAAGGTGAATGACGGCCTCCTACGAAATTTTGACCATTATCATCTTCTTTGGCAAGCCACGTCGTCCGATAAATTTTGCGAAGGCTGCAACGAAAGTTTCTGACGAGAGGTCGGAGACGGCCTCAAGGTGAATGGCTTTTGTCGCGAAACAGACAAAAACGCTGACATAGCCTTTGAGAATTGGAGCTTTTCGCAGTAAAGACGATTTTAATTCCATGGGAGCTGCGAAATCAACTCCGGTAACAGTGAATGGGGGTGAAAAATTGACACGCTCAGGAGGCAGGGCAGCCATGATCTGAGTCTGCATTTTTTGTTTGTATACGGTGCACACTTTGCACTGATTGATACAATGTTTAATTTTGTTTTTGAGTTTTGGGATGTAAAACTCTTGTCGCACGGCTCTGAGCATCAGTCTGTGTTCTGCGTGGAGCAGCGTTTTATGGGTGAATTCGAGGAAGAGATGACAGAATCGAGACTTTCGGGTAGAATGACGGGATGCCTTTCATTATAACTCAGGGCAGCGTTTGCTAGGCGACCATTAACCCTTAACACCGCATATTTGTCAAAAAAGGGATTTAAAGTTAAAAGTGAATTTTTTTAATGTCCCCATTGTAGACATATTTATAGAGACGCCAATTGAGAATGACGCTCATTAAGTCGTTTTGGAGGGTGGGCCCGGTGTGAAGAGCATGATTAAGTGAAATTCCATTAAGAGAGTTTTTCGAGGCATTAAATATGACGCGCACTTTTGTGGTTGTGCTTTCGGGTTTGAACACCGCATGATGGGGTAGATCGAAGGAAAAATATTTCCCGTCTATACTTATCTCTTGCGAGGTCGTTTTATGTGTATGAGCTGCTGTCAGATATTCAGAGAGCACTTCGTTATACTGACATTGCAGTTCGGGTTTTTTCTTTAAAGAGAGCTCCATTCCGGTATAATGCTTGAGAGCTATATAGCGGGAAGAGCCCAGAGCTAGTTCCGAGGGGAACGTTTTCTTGAATGGTAGACGAAGCACGTATCTACCATTAGACTGACGGAAAGTGGTACTGGAATACAAATGCTCACAGTAAAAGTCATCTTCTGGAACTGGTCGGGATTCGGGAACTTCTTCAATTTCCCAAAATTTTCGAACCAGTTCGCTCAGAGAAGGTTCGTTATAGTGTGACACATATGTCGAGAATGAAAAACTGCTTACAGGACCACTAGAGTGGGTGTGAAGAGGACCACTGAGGAACGAACCGAACACGGTGTTTTGAGCTAACAAACTACCAAATATGTTGGCTCTGATCCCATCGAGCATAATGTGTGGTATTACATCAGTACCCAATACCATGTCTATTTGAGCTATTTTATAAAAATTGGGATTTGCGAGCTCTAGTCCTTCAATTTCTTTCAAATTCGGTTTCGAAAGCGGGTATGAAGGTAGAAAACTCGTGAGTTTTTAAAGCACTATTGCTTGCACTTAGTCCACAGTAGATCTGCTTCGAAAGAAGCCATGCAACGAAAGTTCTACAGGACTGCTAAGAACTATCTGCTGAAAATGAAAACCGCAGACCCGACTACTCTTACTTCCAGGGACAAGGCTCTCATCAGGAAGCACACGAAGAGAGTGAACACTTTTGAACGTCACTATGCCCCCAAAGCATCGACGAACGAAGCTGCCACAACTCTGCCTGCTTCCACGGATGAGGGTCTTTGCAAGGCAGGTCCATCCAACTCCAATGACGGGAAAAGCGACAAACGGGAGAGGGAAATGGAAGGTAGAAAGAGGAGGAAAAGAGGTAGGAAGAATAGAGGGGACAGAGCTGAACCGTCCCAATCCAAGGTTGCTATAGGTGACAAACGGGATTGCGGTATAGGTGGAAGCAAGGGAGTGAAAGAAGGGGCAACGACGGTTAAGGCAGGTCTTTCCTACTCCAATGTCGTCAAAAGCGGCAAACAGGAGTGTGGAAAAGGCGGAACCAAGGAGAAGGTAAAGCGAGACAAGGTCAACCCAAGGTTACCTCAAACAGGGACCAACCGGGGGTTGACCACGGTTTCGAGAGGAGAACCTCCCTGTACACCTGGTTCCACGGCCAAACGGCAAAGATCTGCGGATGAGGTCGCTGCGAGTTGTTCGAAGCGTAGCAAGACCCGGGGGAGCTTCGAAAACTCAGCAGAGGTCGCTGCGAGTTGTTCAAAGCGAAGAAAAGCAGGGGGGAGCTTCGAAAACTCACCAGAGGAGCTACAAGTAGCCATTATAGACACAACTGACCCAGACGGCTCTATGACGGGGGAAAAATGGCTGCTTGTAGAGAATGAGATCCTTAAAGCTATGATGGCTAGCGTCGAACACGGTGATCCCGACGATTATAAGTTCGACGGTGCTGGTTGGCAACAAGGAGTCAAAGTCGTCGGATGTGGATCGAAGAAATCCCTGGAGTTCCTGACCAAAACCATCGCCAACATTGGTGAAATTTGGAAGGGAGCTTCACTAAAGGTGATCTCCAAATCCACGCTTCCGCTTCGCCACAAGGTATCTGTATGGATTCCTCCTCCTGCTTTGCACGAGGATGCGTCTATTCAGAGGCTTTTGGCGGCGCAGAATAAAGACGCCAGAATTCAGGAGTGGAAGCTGGTCAGGTCGCAGAAGAGTCACGGCAGCGAAGGGAAAATTCTTCTCTTTTCTGTAGACGCTGCTTCCACGGGCTGGCTTAAGGAGCAGTCGGACATGCTCAAATTCGGCCTCGGATCCATTAAGGTGAAGAGGCTGAACCAACAATAGCTGAGAGGAGGAGGAAGCTGCAAGTGATGCAAATCAACCTGCATCACTGTAAGGCAGCGACCGACAACTTGATGCTGTGCATGTCCGAGGAGAATGTAGATGTGGCCCTCATCCAGGAACCTTGGATCATCAACAACAAGATCCAAGGCCTAGGGTCGAAACAATACAATCTGTTTCACACTACAAATGAAGGTAAGTTAAGGAGCTGTATACTTGCGAAAAAATCTATTAATATGTTTTTTCTCCCTAGATTCAGCAACGGAGACGTAGTGGCAACCACCGTAGAAACAAGGTCAGCAAAACTGATCCTTTGCTCTGCGTACATGCCCTATGAAGAGGCGAACCCACCAGTGCAAACAGTCCGCGAGTTAGCAGAACATTCTAACACAAGCAGGGCATTCCTGGTCATCGGTTGTGATGCTAACGCCCATCACTCGCAATGGGGCAGTAAAGACATCAACAAAAGGGGTGAGTCTATTTTTGAATTTATCCTTACCACAGACCTTATTCTATGCAATAGGGGCAATAGGCCAACATTTCAGAATAGAGTCAGGGAAGAGGTAATAGATCTCACTTTAGCTAGTAACTCCGAACAGATTATAGTCGATAACTGGGAGGTGTCACAGAAGGAGTCGTTTTCCGACCACTTCACGATTCTCTTTACTATTGACTACGATCCCCAATTAAAGAAACATTTTAGGAACCCTTTAAAAACTAACTGGGAAAGGTATTCAGTCTGGATAAGCAGAAATATTGCAGACCCTGACACAGAATACCTCCCAACCGATGTATCTATTGACAATGCAGTCGAGTTTATAACGGGAAAAATGAACCAGGCTTTCAAGAAGTTCTGCCCAAAGTCTCGAAGTCGCAAACCTGCAAATGCGAGTTGGTGGAACAGCGACCTCAAAAAGAGGCGATCAGAGGTTAGAAAACTTCACCGGAAGGCCATCTTAAGCAAACTAGAGCAGGACTGGACAAACTACAGATCCATGCTAAATGCTTACACTAGGGATGTAAGAATAGCTAAGCGAACATCTTGGACAAAATTTTGCGAGTCCATTGAGGACACCAGTGAAGCCGCCAGACTTGGAAAGACGCTATCCAAAGACCCAACGGTCCCGGGATACCTTAAGAGGTCCGACGGATCCTGGACAGAATCCAGCCAAGAAACGCTTTTGCTACTCATGGAAACTCACTTTTTCAGGTTGTACAGAACCGTGTCAAAACGATGCTAACAACAACTTGGAAATAACAATGCCAGAACCTTTACAAGAACTCCCCAACATTATTACAAGGTCAACTGTAGAATGGTCGATCGGATCCTTCAAGCCCTACAAATCTGCGGGGCCAGATGGTATCCTACCGGCCATGATGCAACATGCCCTTCCTAGCATCATGCCCTGGCTTATAGCAATCTTCACCGGCTGCCTCAAGACAGGATATGTTCCTAAAATTTGGAGAGATGTGCGAGTTGTTTTCATTCCTAAAGCTGGGAAACCGATACATTCAGCACCAAAGGATTATAGGCCTATTAGTCTCTCATCGTTCTTGATGAAAACGCTAGAGAGAATAATAGATCTTCACATAAGAGAATCTGTGAACGATAATAATCTCTGTAGTGTACAACATGCCTACCTTAAGGGTAAATCGGTAGAAACGGCACTGCATGAGGTGGTTTCGGTCATAGAAGGAACCCTTCATCACAAAGAATATACTTTAGCAACGTTTTTAGATATCGAAGGCGCATTTAACAATGTAAATACAGATTCTATAAGAAATGCTTTAGTAGACAAAGGAGTTAACAGTAAAATAACCCAATGGATTTATAAAATGCTCAATAGCAGACGTATAAGCTCACAAATGGGAATAAGCGTGGTGAGGAAAGAAGCCACAAGAGGCACACCGCAAGGAGGAGTCATATCCCCCCTTCTCTGGCTAATTGTGGTTGACAAAATTCTCACCACACTCACAACTGGAGGAACAAAAGTGGTAGCTTATGCCGATGACGTTGTCATCCTAATATGCGGGAAATACCTGCAAACAATTAGCGAACTAATGTCTGCGGCATTGAATAAGCTATCGCGGTGGGCAGAATCGAATGGACTTGGTGTTAACCCAGTAAAGACCGAACTCGTTCTGTTCACAAGAAGAAGAAAAATAGAAAGTTTCACATTACCGAAACTTAACGGAGTAACTCTGAAGCTTTCCACGGAAGCCAAATACCTTGGAATTATCCTTGATAACAAGCTGAGCTGGAAACGCAACACAGAGGAAAGAAGGAAAAAAGCACTGTGCGCTTTGTACGCTTGTCAGAGGACATTTGGCAGGAAATGGGGACTGCGACCGCACATAATCCACTGGATGTATACAGCGATCGTGAGACCCATCCTTGCCTATGGTGCTCTCGTATGGTGGACGATAACGCATAAAAAAAGCTACCTTAGCTTCCTAACAGGAGTTCAAAGGTTAGCGTGCATAGGAATAACAGGAGCCATGAGATCTACGCCACAGGCGGGTCTAGATATGATGCTAAATCTTCTTTCCGTAGAAGAATTCCTTAAATGTTCGGCGACCAAGAGCGCGATTCGCCTCAACGAATCACGAGCCTGGAAAAGCAGCACATTCGGACACGCATCTATTCTAAATCTCTTTGGAACCGAGGAATCGAAAAGAGCAACCGACTATATCATACCCAGTGTAAGATTCGGTACAGAATACACCACATCCATTCCCAGCAGACAAGAATGGGAAGAAACGGCTGTAGAATCCTACGGCAATCTCCATTTATATACTGATGATTCCAAAATGGAAAACGGAACTGGATCGGGTGTATACTGTGAAACGCTACAAATCAAAGAGTGTTACAAACTCCCGGATTACTGTAGCGTTTTTCAGGCAGAAATATATGCTATTGAAAAAGCTGCACGGGCCATTTACAGGAATAATCTTACCCCTACAAGGGTAGTAATTTTTGTGGATAGCCAAGCGGCCATCAAAGCACTGAGCAGTAAAACGACGAAGGCTCGAACGGTGCAAAACTGTAAACTTGCACTGAACAGTATCTGCAATACCCACAACGTCACTCTCTGCTGGGTTCCCGGACATAGCAATATTGAAGGGAACGACGCAGCAGATGAACTGGCAAGGCGTGGAGTAACCGCAAGTACAAACAGAGCTGACACAGATGTGCACATTCCAATAGGCGTCGTCAAAAGGAGTATAGAACTAAAAGCCAGAGATATTGCCAACACAAACTGGGCTTCCAGAGGTGACTGCAACATATCTCGAAGGCTTTGGCCTGAGCTAAATGAGAAAAGAACTAGAAGCCTTCTGCTTTTGGTCAAACGGGAAATCCGGATCCTTGTTGGAGTTCTAACGGGTCATTGCCCCATTGGGGTAATGGCCAATAGAATAGGTATAGCAGCGCCAGACTTTTGTCGGAGCTGCAAAGACCCGGAGGAAATAGAAACAATAACTCACCTACTATGCGAATGTCCAAGTCTACAGAATCGTCGACTCCGACACATGGGGAACAGATTTTTCAAAGACTTGGAAGAGTTGGTGAACACACCACTGCTAGACATCTGGAGGTTCATAAAAAGCACAGGATGGTTTGAGGAACAAATCGGAACAATGGTTTAACTTGGTACCACAACTATAAAAAGGGATTCGTAATGGACCTATAGGCCCCCGCGGAAGCGCCGGTAACGGTGCACGACCCTTCATACCTAACCTAACCTTGCTTGCACTTCGAGATTAAAGTTGAGGGATTTGTTACGAGACGTAACGAACAAATCTTATTGGAGCTACCAACTATGTTACCTCCCATGCCAGAGATGTTGGTAACCAATCGTTCTGTGGGTAGAGCAAGGCGATCTTGCACTTTCGCTGATAAGAAAGTTCTTTGGGATCCTTGGTCAATCAGAGCACGCAAAGTGAATATTTCGTCAAGATGTAAAATGTGTACTAAAGCGGTGGGTAAGACGACTTTAGCTTCATTTGCCGGAAAGTGAGAGGACACTTCCGCTACATCTTCTATTTGGGAGAGAGTCAGTTCTGGAGTTAAACCAATATTGGGGCCCACCGCTTGCGTGTGCAAAGAGTTTATAGAACGATTTCTTGAGGTAGAAGGTAAGTGGTCACCTTCACGATTGAGTTCTGGGGTAGGAAGATGAAGCATGGAGTGGTGCTGCTTCTTACAATGAAGGCAATTAAAAGAGCTTTTGCACTTGGTTTTTACGTGCGAATACGCTTGACGTATTAAATTCTCCCTTGAGGTGAAAGGGCGGATGACTTTGTTGGCAGTTCGGGCAACCAGAAAACTTTAGTTGTGCATTATCTTCTGCAAGATAATTTTGCACGTTAGCTCGAGTTTGAGCGTGATGTGGATGCGCGTTTTGAGGAAAGCTAGAATTAAACTTATTCTGCCCCAGCGCGTTAGGGGTTCGACTGTTGGAATTTGTCGGTGGGAGCCTATTTTGAGCTATAGGCTGTGACCATTTTGGCTTAGCACCTCTGATGCTATTGAGTTTCTCTACTACCTCGTAGCGAGAGGTCAGGAACTCGTCCATTTGTATCCAAGTTGGGAACTCTTTCCTGGAGGTAATGGATTGCTCCCAGAGAGCTAAAGTTTCCTCGGGTAACTTTGTGGAACACAAATAGACGAGGATGGGGTCCCAATGGTCAGGGCACACATTTTGGGCGGACAGCATGGCGAGGCAGTCATTGACGGTAGACTGAACCCTTTGAATTGCCACACTGTTTTCGGTGGTTGCGGCAGGGATGTTGAACAGGATTTTGAGCTGGTTGTCCACCAGTATCCTTTTGTTCTCATAGCGAGAGCGAAGAGCCTCCCACGCCAGCGAAAAGTTTTCGTCACATAGCTGAACCTATTTACAATATTCCACGCTGGGCCACGGGTCTTATTGCGCAAGTGATATAGCTTTTGTGCGGGGGTCAACCTTGGGAGGTTGGAGTAGATGTTTAGAGTAGTAGCCATGAACATGTCTTTGAAGGATGGCCAGTCCTCATAACTACCGTAGAAAATCTCTGTATCACAAGGGGGTACTTTGATACATGCAGAACAATTTTCCCGGGAATTTTCTGGAAAGCCATGAAACGAGGATTGGTTTTGCAGAGTTGAGGTTTTAGGTGCTCTGGGAACCCTTTGATCTTTGAGTAGTCTTTAAAGATCTAGGATTTGAGCTTTGCACGTCTTGTACGCTCATCACATTTGTTGAATGTGGCTTTGGCTGTGGGTTTAAAAGCTTCCAGCGACGAGTCCTCAGTGACCCTGACCTCCTCAAATGCGCCGGTGAGCTTCATCCAGCATCGGTCAATTTCGGGTAGCGTAACTTGTAAGCTCGAGTTAGTGTGGTCTTTCACTGGTTCAGCGTCAAAATCTGAGCAGAATTTATCCATCTGTTCAGACGCAAAAATAAATTTGATTTTAAGACTCATCTTTGTTTTTGCCTTTAGTTTTGCACGAGTTGATCTAAAAATCACTGCGTATAAGTGACTTTCTGAGAGGAAATGTCACTCTACTACTTATATGCAAGGTAATGGGAGCTAATTCAGATGTTGCACGAGGTTGCAAATCTGTATTGCAGAGGAGTTTATTTGCAGTTGTTGCTCGAGGTGGCAACTCTGCGATGTTGAGCTAGAGAGCAGGTTATATGGACTTAAAACCCCGAAAATACTTTGCAGGGGCCCGAGGTGGCAGCTCTGCACTATTGAGAAAATTCAAAAATTTTCCAAAAATTCTAATATTCAGAAATTGCACGAGATGACAAGTCTGACTTTCCTTAAAAAAAATTTGAGCAAGTTTCAAAACTTCGACTATGAATACTATTCAGGGTTTGCCCGAGATGGCAACCTGAATATCCGTAAACAAAATTTGAGACCACGAAACTTCTTCAGTAATTACCCGAGATGGCAACTCTGAGTACCCGTCAAGGATTTCAGAAAGGAACGGTATTCTATTCAGGAGTTGCCCGAGATGGCAACTCTCACTACCCGTAAAACAAATTTGAGAAGAGACCCGAATACTGTTCAGTTGTTGCCCGAGATGGCAACTCTGAATATACGTCAAGGATTTGAGAAAGGAACGGGATACTATTCAGGAGTTGCCCGAGATGACTACCCGTAAAACAACAAAATTTAGTGTATAAGTTGTGTTTAAAACGTGTGTATAAATGTGTGTTTAAACAAGTGTGTTTCAAAGATGTATGGATTATATATCTAAAATATGTGTGAAATGTGTGGATATGAAATGTGGTTTAAAACCTATATATAGTTTGCATGCAAAAAGTTTATTTTTTAAAAAGTATGTTTAAACATGGGTATATATGTGTGACGTGTATATATAAAAATGTGTTACTGTGTTGAAAGATTGTGTTAAATGTGTTTTTTAAATTGTGTGCAAAAATGTATCTTAAAAATGTGCTTAACATATGTGTTTGAAGGTTTTTTTTTTTTTGAAAAAAGTGTGTTTAACTTTGAGTGCAACAATGTTTATTTTCACTAGTTTTTAATTGTGTGTTTCTGTGAGTGTGTTATAAATATTTGTTTAACATATGTATTCAAATGTTGGTTTAAATTTGTGTGTGTAAATGGGTTTGTTGAAAAATGTAATCATGTAAAAAGTTTTATAAAGAATCTTTGCGCAACGTATTTTCTATGTGTGCGCTCTTACTTGAGTTTTCTCTGCTGCTGGTGTTGACCACCTGACTGGCGGTGTTGCTGATTTGAAAATTTGTCGTCAATTTGTTGAAAGAAACGTTGGAAGAGGACGACTCAATTTGTGCCGAGCTTTAAACTTGATTGAAACAAAGACCTTTATTTTAGTTTATCCAAGCAACGCAGACCTCAGCGATTACGAAAATTTCGGCTTATATTGTCTTTTTTCACGTTTAAAAGTAATTTTACGCAAGTTAAGTGCAGGGAAAAACAAGAAAATTTAAATTTTGCTCACTGTTGATGTGGTTATTGAGGCTAATTTTTATGCGGGTTTATCATGTGAGTTTCTATATCATTTAAAAATGTTTTATTAATAAAAAAGGAAAAATGTCAATTAATTTAGTTTATTCAAGCAATGCAGACCACGACGACCACAAAAAACGTTTGGCTTATAATGTTCTTTTTTAAGTTTGACAGTAGTTTTACGCAAGTTAAGTGGAGAAGAAAAAAAAAGATTTGAAATTTTGCTCACTATTGTTGTGGTTACTGTGGCTAACTTTCATGCGAGTTTATCATGCGAGTTTATCTATCATTTATTCCTTACTTAACATTTTTTTCTACTTCTTAACTAGCACAAGGAACAAATTGGAATTTGAAACCTTCGTGCGCTCGTGCATCAATTTTTCCCTCGGCTTTTTTTTTTTTTTTAACACTTTACTTTTTAAATTCTTTTGCAAATTATATATAAATAAAACATATCTATTATTTATGGCTTTAACTAACTTTTGCGTTTAGTTTCTGCTTTTTAAATCGCGCACACATATATCAGTAGAATCGATGAACTTGTTGCTGTGGTTGTTGAGGGTCGCTATTGATGTTGCGTAGGTAGAGAGTCACTACAACACAAAAGTAAAAACGATTTGAAACCGTCGAGAAAAGCGAACAAGCAACGAACGTTAGAACGAACAAACAAACGAATTGACTGCGAGAAAAGCGATATAGAGGAAGAAAAGGAGCTCTTTAGAATAAATAACTTTTCGTATTTTTTCTTTTTGCGTATTTTTTCCCCAAGATGTCGCTGATTTGCTGTTATTATTTTTTTTTTTTTTTATGCTGTTTAATTTTTATATAGAGGTTTTTTTTCTCTTCTTGTTTTGTTTTTTAACACTTTAACACCATAACAATCTAACACTCACTAATTGCGTAAATAAATGCATTAAATAACTTACATTTGTTCTTTATGAGACCAACTTAATTATTTTCGCGCACACAGAAAAACCGACCGGCCGACAATAACAAATGGCGTACACTTCGCGTTGGTCGAAACATCAACGAAGGTTTCTCGACTTAACGAAGGCGTGGGCTGATGTAATCGGCTGGCATGCGTTCGCACGAGTTGTCAGTCGTGCTTGACTTTTATGTGACATGAGACAGTTACCGTGTATAAATGTTAGCTATATATTATGTTGTGTTTAAACTATACAGTTAACATTTACAGCTGCCGGTATTTTATATATAGCTGTGGAGAATACAATTAAAGGGGTGCACTATATATAGGGAAGTACTAAACAACAGAAATATGAGAATTTCTAGTTGTTTTTTTTTTTAATATAATGTGCAAATTACTTATGGGGGAGTTAATAAAAAATATGGGAATTTTTTTTTTCTCTACTTGCCTTTCGTTGCTCTCATTGCTGTGATGGTTCGGACGATGGTGCTGGACACGCAAGATGATGTGCTTTCCGGTGAATAGGGGAGAGTAGCAACAATATTACCTCTGAAATATTATCCCAAGGTGATGTTCAAATTTGCCAAAAAACCGAAGGACCATGTAAAAAATTATGAATTGTTGCACCCGTCTATGGTCTGGTTACAGCTTCGACACTGGACCACGATCCAAGTAAAAGAAAAACACTCACACAACTGTTATTTAGTTTTAAGAATATGATTTTATTTCACAAATATGAGATGAGGCGCTTAATCGCGAGAAATACAAAGGAAATCAAGTTGTTATCTAAAAGGTATAAGATGCGCTTTATCGCGAGAAACACAGTTGTCAACACGAAGGTTGTTAATCGAATATTATAAAAAAAAGTGTATACGTAAATTTAAGTTAAAGTCAGGTCGCTTAAGGCGACTTCGACGGTACCGCAAGCGGTTATCAAAATGAACAAAACGGTGTAAAACTGGAGATAGATATGACGCGCCTGCATGACGCGTGTGTATGACGGCTTAAAACAACAGAAACGATAGAAAAGTGTTCAGCTGCGTCGACCTGGGGCCGAATTACAGCATCCGTGAACGAACGAGCTTGCGAATCGATTATAATTTCACTCCGATTATTTTTTCGTATGACAGCATTCGATCGAACATGAGTCGAAATTTTTGTATGAGGGCAATCGATTATGTCATCATCTCTAGCTACTTAGTTTGCGCCATTGGTCCAGCAGCAGAAAAGCTTATAGTGCGACGCTGGGAAACACACTTGAGTGCACATTTAATCCCTGAGATGGCCGAAAATGAGACCTGCAGGTTGCATATTTTTGGAGTTGTTAATTGCGTTGAGAAAATTGACCACTGCTGGTTGACGTCGGAGATAATTATGCAACTCAAAAATTATTCAATGCGGCATTTAAGTGGAAGCAACGCATGAAAAACCGTTTGGATTTCGTTAAAGTAACTCCTGTGCATCTAAATATTCCAAGTGAATGTGAGAACAATCCTTTTTTTAACACATCTGCAACAATTTCACTTTTGGAAGAATCAATATCGAACGACACGCATGATACTTGTGAAACTGTGCTGATATTAGCACAGCCTTTGCTTTCAATGAAGTGGTTTTATTATTTGGATTATTGGACCCAATGATTATTTGGAGTTGCCGATGCATGGTTTAACATTGGAACAGTTAAAGAATTTAAAAGTTAAAAAAAAAATTAAAAAAATGTAATTGGTATTTATTGTTCCAAAATTGTTTAAAGGTCAATCACTTAGCTCAGGGACGATCAAAAGCTTGATCCAGATACTTGTACAATACAACGATACAAACAAAATCTTTTCCCAGTGATGTTCCTAACGCTAGGTGTTACTACAAAGTATTAGAAATTCATGGATCCTCGTGATCTGCCATTAAGAAAGCTGTATTTAATTTATTGGCAATGGAGTTGCTTGGTTTTGTGGCACACACAAAAGATTTGTTGCGAAATCCAAGTCAGGTTGATATAACATGCATACCCTTAATCATCAATTTCATTACTTGTTTATTGTGTGTCGTTTTCAGATCAATTTGGCGAACAATCAGGGGTTGGTGATCTTCTTTTGGGGCGAAGAAAATAACTCTTAGGATACTATTTAATTGTTTACGATAAGATGAAAACTCTGACTAACATAGCAAAGAAGTTATTCAAATTCCAACTTATTTCTTCTACACAATCTTAAGCACAGTTTTGTTTCCCTTTTATAGCAAAGCGTTTTTCAATTGAAGGCTAAGGATAATCAAAAAGAACTTACAACTGCAAGCTCTTGAAATGAGCAAATTTCATTGAAGACGCATATTTCGATGCCTTAGTTCTGATCCAAAATTGAAACCAATGAAAACTATTGGGATACTGATACTCAGTACACAAACCACAGTTAATATATAAATCTCTAATATTTATTAAAAAAAAATTGAAGCTGTTGTTTTTTTTTTCAAAGAAATGTAAAAAAAATTGGTGTACCTAGGACGACGGGAACCCGTGCCGACAGGCATCGGTACATGTCAGTACTTAGTTATTTCGTCAGTACTTAGTTATTTAGTAAAGAAGTGCTAATTTTTTAAAAAAATCCAAATAATTTTTATATAATTGTAAATTTCGAAAAGCTGGTTCAGAGTTCGTTTTCTAATTAAATTTTCTTTTAAAGAAAATCCAACTTGAAAATTGGACGAAAACCTCCAGAGTTGCGATTTTTTACTTCCAAAAAAAAACTCATTTTTGTTCTTGTTACATTAAAAAAAACTCAAAAATCCAAATTTCAAGAAATTGAAATGAAATCTTGTGGAAGTCTTTTCTTAAACTAAACCTAATGCAGATGCAAAAAATTGTATAATTTTGTTGAATAACTTTGTCGTTAATAATTTTTTTCTAGAAGTGTACTTTTTTGAAAATTTCGAGTTTCAGTATTTTTACAAAAAAAATTTCTAAAAATCTAAACGGAAAATTTGGAAAACAACAAATTGAAAAAGCCTAAATTCGGGAAAAAAGTTTATACCTGTTAAAACTTGACTTTTTTAAAAAAAAAATACTCTTCGATAACAAAAAAAAAAAAAAATGATAAAAAGTCTAAAAACCTATATTTCTCACTCGGAGAAACTTTAATAATTCTAGAAAAATGTATATAATACATTCAAATATGAACATGTGATAAAAACTAAAAATTCATTTAAGGTAAAATTTCACATTAAATTAATATATCGAATTAATGTATCAAATTTGAAATCAAATTAATACAAACTTAAAATAATTAATTTCATGGAGGCACTTTAAAAGTACTTATTAATGTATGTAACAAAATACTTATAGAAACTAATAAAAGATCGAGATCACATGAAAAATAATTGAAAATAAGGAAATTCATCAAACAATCAGCTTTACACACATCAAATTAAACTTTTCAAACTTCAAATTTAATCTACTACATTTCGAAATTAACTTTTTATAAATCAATTTAAACATTTTAAACTTTTCAAACTTAGAATTCAACTATCAAAACATGAAAAAGTCGAAACAGGAAATAGAAGTCAAATTTTAAGTAATCCAAAATTTGGATTGAAATATTAAAAATTTGAAGTTTAAAATGTTTAATTTGATTTGTTCAAAGTTTAATTTCAAATGTAAATGGTTAAGTTTGAACCCTTTTTGGATCCTCTGCAAGGCGTTAATTTTATTTGCATTGGTCCTGTAAATAAAGCATGTTTTTAGTAATAATAAATGGTTTATAAATTATACAATTTACTCACATTTTTGCGTGCGCACCGAAATAAAGTCAACTCGTCAGCTAGAATGCAATCGAATGGCATTTCGAATGAACCGAATCGAACATATGCTCGTTCACGATAGATATAATACGAAAATTAGATAACTTTTCTTGTTTACAACACCGATTGATCAAAAAACGATAACTTTCACTCGTTCACGAAAGCTGTCATACCAAACTGTATAATCTCGAAAGCAATCATTCGGTCACGGATGCTGTAATTCGGCCCCTGGTGTCGACACTCACATTATTATTTTGATTTTTGATTTCTCATCCAACCAGAATAGGGTTTCAGGAAACACAACTGTTTATTTCCATTTTTCGAGAGTTTCTGATATGTAGCATATGTTTCCAAAGTGGTTAGGCCGATAACTATTACATAAAAAAGCTATCG
This sequence comes from Coremacera marginata, assembly GCA_914767935.1. NCBI lineage: Eukaryota > Metazoa > Arthropoda > Insecta > Diptera > Sciomyzidae > Coremacera > Coremacera marginata. The sequence goes on from OU612046.1 coordinate 102,246,366, forward strand.
CATAAGAAAGGAACTCATCTTTTTCACGAAAATTATGAGTATCTTATAAGTATCACACAAAAAATGAGTATCTCACATAAATCTTTTTGAGATGCACGCCTGTGTTCCCTATCGTGGTAAGAATAGTGACCTCAGGCACCACCAGATGTCACTAGAAGTGCTATGGCGTTGAAATAATAAAAAGAAAATAACTCGAAAACATCTTCAACCAAGACTTAAAATGCGTTTTTTTAAAAACCATGTTTTCTAAGATGGTCTCCATGATATCTCAAGAACTACTTTATGAATTGACTTTGTTTTTTTTTTTATTTTAAAGTAGATACAACTTATTGGATCGTACACCTAAATTTTAATAATGGCCGGTTTTTTTATTTTTTTGAGCATTTTAAAGAGCAACAAATTTAAAAAAACGGTACTTTAAATTCAGATGTCCGCAATTTTTGTAATTTTCAACTATTTGTTATATAGCAAAGATAATATAATTTATTAAATTCTTTGGTTTTCTTTTTTTTTGCTGACATGATAGTGCTGTACGATGGAGACCGTATGGCTACCTATATTCTTCTACATGATGTTTTACGGCGTATTCTACCGTAGTCTACTCCGGAAGCGAACGAGCGGAAAAGATTCAGGGATCAGCCTGTACCTTTCGGCGAAGTCATTAGAGGGGCGTTTAGTGAGTCGAAAGGTGGACAGCTTATGGCTGTTAGCTTTTCGGCTAAGGAGGTGGACATCCTGTAAAGATTGATAGCCTTCCACAAAAAAGAAGTACGATGGAATCTGGTGGAGGACACTCAAAAGACTATAGCCAGAAGAAATCGGGGATGGCTGATACCCAGAAACGAAGCGGTAGCAAACCTTTGCCCAAGCAAAGTGTTGCGGCTGCGAAGTCAAAGGCTTCAGCTGAGAGAATTTTTAACCCGAAAGGGGTTATTGGAAGTGGCCGTGCATCATATGCTACGGTAGCGGAAAACGGACCTCTTAAGAGGCATCGTTGATTGCTTCATCGATGGTCAGTTGGGAGAATCTCAGTTGGCAGTTTTTAAATCCGCCCTCCTGGAGTTTCTCGACACCATCGGTGAAAGTGATGGCGATGTAGAATTTGTTGGCAAAGCAAACTTGGAGGATGGAATTATTGTACTTAAGTGCAAGAACCCATCATCCAAGGTATGGCTATATAGAAAGAGAGCTGTTTTCAGGAGGCATTGCGATGGGCACATTTATGGACATTGAGGGTGCTTTCGACAAAATATGCTTTGGAAGTCTGCGGCAAGCCCTGACAGAGCGCGATGTAAGCCCAATGATTGTTAAATGGGTAGAAAATATGCTCAAGCACAGGGCGGTCAACATGCAGAATGGTAGAGTCAAGACCAGTGCCCGTAGATAGGTAGAGGAAGTAGAGGATGTCTCCAGGGCGGGGTGTTATCTCCAACCCTGTGGAACATAACTGTGAACTCACTACTGGTTAGATTGGATGAATCGGGCATACACACGAAATGGTATGCAGATGACATTGCGTTGGTGGTCTGTGGTAAGATCGTTGACACCGTTTCAGACATCATGAAGGGGACACTCCGAATGGTGGAGGAGTGGTGTCGAGAACAAAGCCTTACTATGAACGCAGGAAAATCAGACAATTAGACTTTAGGCTTTACTAGATAGAGACAGGTCTGAGAAGAGAATCACTCAGACTTTTTGGAGCTGAAATCAACATGTCCGCGAAAATTAAGTATTCCAAAAGCCAAGACGGTTCTGTTTCAGTGTAGACGCGTTTGTGGTCTCAAATGGGGGCTAAGCCCAGAGTCTATGAAATGGGTCTACAGTATGATGGTAAGACCTGTCATCACGTATGCTTCGGTAATTTGGTGGACAAAAGTCAGCCAGAAAACTATTAAGAAGAGACTGGATAGAGTCCAGTGTGTTGGAATAATAGGTGCAATACGCACCACTCCAAAAAGCGCAATGGAGGTTCTGTTAGGTATGCTGCCTTTGGATTTAGAATAAAGAAACGGGCGCTAGCAGCCCTCAGGATGTTTCAAAATGCTACGTGGCATGGCCCTACATGGTCATATGCGCATCCTTGATATTGTACATAGAGATGACAGGGAGGCGAGTGTGCCTATGGATGGAAGGCAGAGAGTAAGGATAACAGAGAGTAAGAATAACAGGAAAAACCTTTATAACAGATGGAGACGTCTGTAAAGAAATTGCTGGTAAAGATATCAGTATATTCACAGACGGCTCTCTGATGAATGGCAGAGCCGGGGCAGGCGTTTACTCAGAAGAGTTGAGCCTATCCTGTGTACTGAGGTTAATTGTTGTTAATTGTTGGCAGTCGAAGGCGGCCATGAAGTGGTCTCATAGTGAGGCTGCAAAAGTTATTCGTTACAATCGAACGACTTTAAGCTGGCTTACTGCACTGGTCACAGGACACGGTCCCTACATGTACCATCTCAGGAAGATGGCTCTGACCGAAGACGATGCGTTTAGGGTATGCCTAGAGGAGCCGGAAACGGCAGCACACATTCTGTGCCAGTGCTCGCGTTGGCAAGCATAAGATTGACCATTCTGGGACGTCCATTTATTGGCGAAGCCGAGATTGGTCAACTGACCTACAAGGATATGCTTGAGGTGACAAAGGATGCTTATGTAAGGAGCATGCTCACGTATGAGGGCTCCGAGCGGTAGCATCCTTGTCCTATGGGGACGAAAAGGGACCCACTGTGGTCCGCTTCGGCTAGTCCCCGATTTATTATTATTATTGACGGCGTATTTACACTTCACATAACACTTTCATTCACCAAAAAAAATATTTTCTACAGTTTAAGAATCAGTAAATAACTACCAAAAAACTCAATGTGTTCATTTACATCCTTCTAAAAAAAAAAAAAATCAGGAACATTACCGTGTTTTTCGAGCTTTAGATGAGAACCTGCCCTTAAGAGAACATAAGCACAATTTTTAATATTCATTGGAAGATGCTGATGGAATATCTCGAAAAGTTTGCGGGTCCTTTCAGGGGCTATTACAAATAATACGTAAATATAAATTACGTAACACGTTTAGGGTGGGAGGAGTAGGTCAAGTATTTATGATGAAGTGTGGCATGGGCAGAGGTGGATCTGGAAAAAAGCTTAGGGGGCGTAAATATCAATGAGTCTCATTTTCAATTTGCAGGAAAATTCGTCTATTCACAATTCGTCTTGTTAAAATTCGTTTTAAGCAATTCGTATAAAAATCTTTCGTTTTGTCTGAAACGTTTTGTCTGAAACTCTCTCTAAAATGACAAAGTAAAGTTCACCAATTGAGTCGACTCGAGTAGAAAATTCGACTCACGGAAGGTAATAGGGCAGTAATTAAGTCGACTCGAGTAGAAAATTCGACTCACGGACGGTGATAGGACAGTAATTAAACGATTTGTTTTTAATTATTTAAGGCGGATATTTCCGCATTTATTTATTTCTCCCTTTAAATATATACATAGTGGAAAGCTATTCAAAATTTTAGAATTTGTTCCGCTTTAAAAAATCATTATACTTTCAATTATGTGCTATAGAAAAAGCATTGTCTTTTTTATATACGAAAAATATAAAAAAATTTAAGGTATAATATATGTGTAACAGCTAAATAAAAGCAGCGTTTTTCAAAAAAATTTTTTAGATGCAAGGAGTTATTGTTTTTTTTTTAATTTTTACAGCTTATTGTACATAAAAAGTACTTTATAAAAATATTTTTTTTTTGAAAATAATTTTCAGACTTTTGTATAGAGGGCGCTGAAAATGACATTAAAAAAAGGACATCCGAAACGGTTCGATGGATATGGCCTTCCCCATGTATCTGAAATAAAAAAATCAAATGTCATTTTAAAGTACAGACCACTAATTAAGCATCCCCCTTACGCATGACCCCGGGGGCTTTCTTAAAATTCTGGCGAAAGCTAGAGTGAAAAGTTAATAAAAGAGAGAGATTTTCGCGCGCTTTTTTGTCTATAAAAAAGAGACAAAAAAACAGTAGGAACTTTAATTTAGGAGGGATGCTTAAAGGACAAAATTACGAACAAAATGCAATAAGATTCATTGAAATTAAACCAATAGATTGTGAGTTATCTATCGAACCGTTTTAAAAAACTAGTTTCGAGAAAATCGCGTTTAAAGCTTTTGTTTTTCGAAAGTTTGCATATATTTTAAAAATTCTCGGTTGATAAACTAACCATTATTTAATCTGCAATGCCAGGTATCGTTTTAAAAACAAGTTTGTATATTCTAGAAACTATAAAGAACACATTAAGCAAAGAAAAAAAAATTTTTTTTTGATAAATGTACACCAATATTATTCCTTAAACTTAATATTTCTGGTGATTAATATTTTTGGAAAAATTAACGAACTTTAAAATACGTTTACAATTGAATTGGAATTATTTCTTAATTCTCGTCACAAAATGTAATAATTACTTGTGCAATACTAGTAGATACAATACAGGGCTTCTGGCCCAGGTGGAGCGGTGGAGCAAGCCAATGACGTCACTCCGGTACAGCGCCATCTAGTGGGGGCTTTTTGCTCAAATGTGCAAAGGTGTATGTCTTTGCTAAAAGCTATTATGGTGTATGTCTTTGCTAAAAGCTATTATGGTGTATGTCTTTGCTAAAATGTATTAAAAGTAGGCAAGTTTGGTGTATGTCTTTGCTGTAAGCTTTTAAAAATTGGCAAGTTTGGTGTATGTCTTTGCTTTATTTATACTTTTAAATTAGCAAGTTTGGTGTATGTCTTTGCTGTAAGCTTTTAAAAATTGGCAAGTTTGGTGTATGTCTTTGCTTTATTTATACTTTTAAATTAGCAAGTTTGGGGTATGTCTTTGCTTTTAAGCGTTGATCATAATTTTATACACTAAAAGTAGGCAAGTTTGGTGTATGTCTTTGCTGTAAGCTTTTAAAAATTGGCAAGTTTGGTGTATGTCTTTGCTTTATTTATACTTTTAAATTAGCAAGTTTGATGTATGTCTTTGCTTTAAACTTTTTAAAATTAACAAGTTTGGGGTATTTCTTTGCTTTAAGCGTTGGTCATAATTTTATACGCTACATTATCGGTAGTGGTAGTCAAGCGAGTTCTTATCAGTGTTTGCATGTTTTGTTTTTTTCTTAACCCTCGCATTAGTTATAGCAATGACTCAAAAAATAAATATATATTTATAAGACTTCTAACGTAGACTGCGTGGTGGCATACTTATCAGAGTTCGCATGAGTAAACGAAATACATAGCAACCAGGAAGAGTCAGGAAGTTTCTAGAAGCTTCGAGATATAGAAAAACTTCGAGAACATTTTAGAAGCTGACTTATGTCATTGTATGCCGAAGCGAATGGTGTGAGAGAGAAAGGGAGAGAGAGAATTTGGTAGTAAGAGAGAGAAAGGGAGATAGCAAATGGCGCGATCCTATACAAATAATACTTCAGAATCAACCTAACCTTAGCCAATGCCATAGGTATAGGGGGGCACCCTTTATATATATATAGGTATATATCTTTACCTACATAGGTATATAGGCTACTCTATAGGTATAGACTATCAGTTTAAAACGAATACGCATAATGTCAATAACAATCTCTTTAAGCGGAACCACTTCAACTCTTGTTGCAAAATATTTTCCTCCGGTTGAATTACCTACAAGATATGTTTGTGGACTTATAGACTTTGTATCTATTAATTCTATACCAAATGTACATGATTACAATAATTTATTCCATATCGGACCACATACTATTACAATTCCAGTTGGTTCATATGAACTGAAAGACATTGCTTCTTTCTTAGAGTCAAGTATAAAATCCATTGATAATTCAATTTACTTAAAAATTGAGCGAAACAATAACACCCTAAAAACTGAAATTACTTCCTCCGAAGACATAGATTTTTCAAAACCAAACAGTGTAGGACAATTGTTGGGATTCAGTAAAAGAAAATTGATAGAAAATGAGCTACCGTACGAGGAATTTATCAATGTGGTTACTATAGAGCCATTACAAGATATAGAAAAAACAAAATATATAAATATAGATCAGTCAGGTACAACTAGATATTTTCAATCTGACTTACCTTTGAATATTACAAATGTAAGTACAATACGTATCGAAAGCAACTTGACAGATGGATCATATATTAATAGCACTTTGGTTAACACTATTCACGAATTTCCTCTAGATGTTCCACCCGGATATAAAATTAAAGAGAAACCTCAAAATGTCATTTATTTACCTGTCAACTGTCAACAAGTAAGCAACATAACGATTAGAATCTTGAATCAAGACGGAGACCTTATAAATTTTCGAGGGGAAAAGATTACCGTAAGACTACACTTCAAGCCAGAACAATTATAATTATGATTATTTATAATAAAAATAAGATACAAAGAGAATTTACAGGTAGTCCTACATCAGCACTTGAACGAGGAAGAAGAAGAGCTAACAAACCATTGACAAGATATAATATAGAATTTTTAAAATCCTTGGGACTTAATCTTGGGAGAAGAGTCAACAACAACAACTATTACTAAACTGCTAAACTGGTCTGGACTATTCAACAGCTAACTGCTAAAACTGATCTGTGCTGTTCAACAGCTAACTGCTAATCTGGTCTGTACCACTTAACAGCTAACTGATAAAACTGATCTGTACTGTTCTACAGCTACCAGCTAAAACTGATCGATAATTAGTCAATCAATCACAATATCGATAATCAATCAACCAATAATTCAATATGAATGAAATACTCAATGTACTTCAACAACCTATGTACGATGAGAGTATTATAAAAAGAGACTATCATAGTTACTATCCATACCAAAAATCGTTTAACAATAACGATGAAATTCGTATACCAATTCAAAATCAAGATCTCTTTGTCTTACCAAGTGAGAGTATGATTTACATTCATGGTTTTATAGTAAAACAGGAAGGAGGAAATGATGTAGTAACAACAGGTGTGAAATTTAAAAACAACTTTGTTTCATATCTGTTTGATGAAATTCGTTATGAAATTAATGGTTTTGAAGTTGATCGTACACGTAATCTTGGAATTTCATCAACCATGAAAAATTTCGTTTCATTGAATAAAGCTGAAAGTGGCGCATTAAAAAACGCAGGTTGGGTTCCTGATGAAAATTTCACATTGGAAAAATCTCATTTTAGTTGTTGTGTGCCGTTGAAAATGTTCCTGGGTTTTGCTGAAGATTATAATAAAATAATATTAAATTCGAAGCATGAACTTATCCTTCAACGTTCTTCATATAATGATAGATCATATCATTCTACAAATGGAACTGATCAGTTAAAGCTAACAATACTGGACATAGTTTGGAAAATGCCTCATATACAATTATCAGACTTTGCAAAATTGGAAATGTACAAGATAATTAAAAACGAAAATTTGCTAATACCAATGGCGTTTAGAAGTTGGGACTATCATATGAATCCTATACTACCAAAGGAAACAAAAGTTTTATGGAATGTTAAGCTTTCACCGCAAAATGAAAGACCACGATTTCTTATAATCGGTTTACAAAGAGAAAAAAGTAAGCAGGAAGGAAATATATTTGATCATTGTAATATATCTAATTTAAAAGTATATATAAACTCTGAATCATATCCCTATGATGATTTAAATAGTCGCTTTGAAATGGGACAGTATGCTGTACTATATGATATGTATGCAAAATTTCAACAAAGTTATTATATGCGGGAACCTAAACCATTGCTAGATGTCGTTGGATTTAAGGCTATTGCACCACTTATTGTTGTTGATGTAACACACCAAAATGAAGCAGTTAAAGTTGGACCTATTGATGTACGAATTGAATTTGAAACCGAAGCAAACAAACCGATTCCAGATAGAACCTCAGCCCACTGTTTAGTAATTCATGATCGAGTAATTGAATATTCACCTCTAACCAGCGAAATCAAAAAAAAATTAATTAAATATAAGATCACTTTTTTCCATTAATAAAATTATACAATTTGTTTATATATATATATATATAAATAATAATAATAATAGTAATAAAGAAAAATTTAAATAAATTTTTAAGTCTATACCTATAGAGTAGCCTGTATACCTATGTAGGTAAAGATATATACCTATATATATATAAAGGGTGCCCCCCTATACCTATGGCATTGGCTAAGGTTAGGTTGATTCTGAAGTATTATTTGTATAGGATCGCGCCATTTGCTATCTCCCTTTCTCTCTCTTACTACCAAATTCTCTCTCTCCCTTTCTCTCTCACACCATTCGCTTCGGCATACAATGACATAAGTCAGCTTCTAAAATGTTCTCGAAGTTTTTCTATATCTCGAAGCTTCTAGAAACTTCCTGACTCTTCCTGGTTGCTATGTATTTCGTTTACTCATGCGAACTCTGATAAGTATGCCACCACGCAGTCTACGTTAGAAGTCTTATAAATATATATTTATTTTTTGAGTCATTGCTATAACTAATGCGAGGGTTAAGAAAAAAACAAAACATGCAAACACTGATAAGAACTCGCTTGACTACCACTACCGATAATGTAGCGTATAAAATTATGACCAACGCTTAAAGCAAAGAAATACCCCAAACTTGTTAATTTTAAAAAGTTTAAAGCAAAGACATACATCAAACTTGCTAATTTAAAAGTATAAATAAAGCAAAGACATACACCAAACTTGCCAATTTTTAAAAGCTTACAGCAAAGACATACACCAAACTTGCCTACTTTTAGTGTATAAAATTATGATCAACGCTTCAAAGCAAAGACATACCCCAAACTTGCTAATTTAAAAGTATAAATAAAGCAAAGACATACACCAAACTTGCCAATTTTTAAAAGCTTACAGCAAAGACATACACCAAACTTGCTAATTTAAAAGTATAAATAAAGCAAAGACATACACCAAACTTGCCAATTTTTAAAAGCTTACAGCAAAGACATACACCAAACTTGCCTACTTTTAATACATTTTAGCAAAGACATACACCATAATAGCTTTTAGCAAAGACATACACCATAATAGCTTTTAGCAAAGACATACACCTTTGCACATTTGAGCAAAAAGCCCCCACTAGATGGCGCTGTACCGGAGTGACGTCATTGGCTTGCTCCACCGCTCCACCTGGGCCAGAAGCCCTGTATTGTATCTACTAATACTAATACTTAATTTTTTTAGGCTTTCATTGTTTTGACTATCAATTTTACTTGGCAGAATTTCGTTGATATATAGTTTAAGATGTTGTTGCTTTTTACGTTGATTTTCTGTTAAGCACGGTTCTTATAATTATTATAATTATTTAAAGTTCTTGGGGAGATAATTACACCCTTTATCCTCCTGGGTTCCACACCTGGACATGAGGGAGAGGCAGGGAGGTAGGTCGTGCGTGACGTTACAAGAAAATTTTAATAATATTAAATTTTATTGCAAATTTTGCTATCATTTTTTATCAATAAACGAATGAACCTAATAAAATGAACGATTACAAAACGCAAAAAGACAGCTACAGCAGTTTTTAAGCTAGAGATGCAAGGGATAGTGATTTGGCCGGATACCTGATATCCGGCGAGCTGCAAATCCAGATAGCTGAATATCCTTTGGTCGGATAGTAGGTATATTGACTTGTTGTCGCCAAATTAAATATATTTCTAATTCGACAGGCTACAATATACGGATTGATTTGTTTATGGCAAATAAAGTTGAAAACTTCTTTTACATAATAAAAATAATTGCTAAAATAATAAAATCTAAATAATTTTAAATTATAAAGTTAAATAAACAATTTAAATAATTTTTACATAAGGTAGGTTCATTTCAAAATAGCTTCTCTAAAGACAAGTTTTCCAACAACAAAGCTGTGGGAGCCTTAAATGCCAAATGCCAATGGCAATTGTAACTTTGATATCAAGTTCCCGTTTTTCTAGTTCCTCCCCAAGCTGAGCCTACCTTATGATTGTGATATGGTTCCAAACTTTGTAAGAGTTAAATACTTCAACCTGGCATTATTGAAAACCTTTATATTAAAACAGCTGATGTTTTGATCATATTATTTGTCAATGAGTATATTTGTCATGTTGTCAATAAAATATCGGCTATTGTCTTCGAACGCTTAAAATTTAGTTTTTATTCACCATAATCTACCTTTTCTTAATTTTCATTATTAGTTTTAATCATTGTACTAATTGAACGTTTTTCTAAGCTTTTAGTTTATATCTGAATTTATCATTAACCCATTAATGACGAATCTTACATATATGTAGAGGCGTTCATCCTCTTAATTTTTAATAAGATATATAAATAAATCCATTTCGCAGGTCTCACATAACTTTGAACGCTCGTCACTAATGGGTAAAAGTGAATACATACTATTATAATTATGTAATCTAGGTTTTTTGGAAAGCTGATTAGACTTTGCAGAATGACGTTGAGCAACACACGCAGCTCCGTCAAGGTGGGAAATGACCTCTCCGAAACCTTCAATACCGAAAGAGGTTTCATGCAAGGCGATCCACTGTCTTGCGATCTCTTTAACATCATCATGGAGGGGATCGTACGAAAGGCCGGTGTGCATCGTAATGGCACCATTTTCTATAATGGTGTCCAGCTCCTTGCGTACGCTGATGATATTGATATTGTCGGCAGAACCAAGAGAGATGTTACCGCTGCTTTCGCCACTATCGACAAGGAATCAGCCAAGGTGGGTTTGGCGATAAATGAGGGTAAAACAAAGTATATCCTGTCTACAAACAAGGGAGCGCGGCGTTTAGACTCCTACGTTTCATTCGGCAGCTATAACTTTGAAGTAGTCAAGGAGTTCGTATACCTTGGCACCGCCATTAATACCAGCAACGAAATCAGCCTGGAGATAAGGCGAAGAACAATAATTGCTAATAGGTGCGACTACGGGCTCAGTAAGCAACTAAGTTTCAGAGCCCTCTCTCGATCGACAAAACTAACACTCTACAAGACGCTCGTTCTACCTGTGCTGCTTTATGGCGCTGAGGCATCGGTAGTTCCGCAAACTGACGCAGCCGCGCTGGGGGTGTTCGAGAGCAAAGTTCTTCGCTAAATCTTCGGTCCTGTTCGAGTCGGCGATGTCTATCGCATCCGAATGAACCACAAGCTGAATGAGCTCTACGAAGACATTGACGTAGTTCGGCGTATAACTGTGCAGCGACTACGCTGGCTGGGTCATGTCCATCGTATGAACGACGAAGCTCCAGCGAAAAAGGTGCTCGAGGCGAGGGTCGCTGGTCAACGACGACGAGGGAGACCATGCCTCCGATGGATGGACCAGGCTGAGGAAGCCCTAACTGCACTTGGTGTATCCGATTGGAGAAGGCGCGCGGAAAGCAGAGGCGCCTGGCGAGAGCTGATGATGTCGGCCAAAACCGGGACACGGGTTGTTACGGCCACCTAAGTAAGTAAGTAATTATTGGAAGATACCTTATAAATTTTTTGTTACTTGCTACCTTTAAATAAAAGGCGCCATAATTAGTTCCTATTTAATTTTTATTTACTTAAAAAACATTTATTTAAATAAAATAATTTTATGAAACTATCCGGACGGCCGGATACCGCATATTGAGTTACTATCTGGCATCCTGCCGAATAAGAAATGTAAGCCAAATATCCGGCAATTATCCGGTTTGCATCTCTAGTTTCCGAGAAAATTTATAAAAGGCATTTGAAACACCTTCAACAAGTGTAGTAGCTTCAAAAAACAAAGATCAAGAGGAAGTAAGAGCAGCAAACGGAGCTGACGCGGGTTGAAGTTTAGTTTATAATTAAATTTTCATTATTTATGTCTTACTAGCTTATATCCGGCACGCTTCGAAATATACTAGTAACATTTTAATTGATTTGTGGTGCCATCTCGTGCTCCAACACAATCTACTGCAAACATTACCAAATTGAAGTCTCATACAATCGAAACAGTCAGAAATGTAGCATTTTTATTGATTCATAGATGGTAAAAGGGGGCGTGGTTAAAACTAAGTTTGCAAACCTAATCTAGGACGCAAATAATATACGTTTTAAGTTTGAGCAAAATCCGTTTAGAATTGTATAAAGTCGAACAAACAAACAAATAAACAAACAGAAAATAATTTTTACTAAAAGATAGATAGATAGAACGATTCATTAATTACAAACATTTTTTCTCTCCTTACATGACTTTAATATAAATAAAAAAAAAAAATAAAAGCATTAACTACGAAATAGCCAAAATAAAGTTCATTTTTTTATATAAACATAAAAAATTTTATGTATTTAAAGAACTGAATGCAAAACTGCATTTATTAAGATATTACAGCGAACTACAATCAATCACGCTCGCGTTGCTTGTCAACCAAATGCGAAGCTAAAAATAATAAAATAAAACCGATAATAAACGACTAGTACAAACACGCACGCATACTTGCAAAAATTTACACTCACGCTGCAGAGATAACTTCTTTTTACGCTGGCAAAATTTCGTAAGTGTTTTTTTTCTGTTAAATATAATACTCTGTTTTTATTCTGTGGTCGTCATATATAATATACACAATAGAACCGGTATAAATTAAAAAAAAGTAGGAACCCAACGAGAGATCAAAGATTTATTCAAATTGATGAAACCAGGTGCTCGACAGCGCGCGCTAGATACGTTTATAAAAATATTTCTGCTTCGAATTTTTAAAAAAAATTTGTTTACACATTCTGTAAACAATACACAATACAATACACATTCTTTAAACAATTAAAAGAAATTTAGAAATTTTTTTTGTAACGGTACCTGAACATTCTTAAATGTACAGTTGTGTTTGAGTCACATTTTTCGCTTAATTCAATTTTTCTTGTTTTTTGTTTGTAGTTTGCATATGAGTGAATATTATGTTGCATAGTAGACGAGAAAAGGCAATAAGCTAATTTCCCACAAAATTTTACTTAATCAGCAATTTTGTGCTGCACATTGGAGCTTCAAAATATATATATTATTATTGGTAACTTGAGAATGATTTCTTGCGACTGACTGTCTGGGAAATTAAATTTGTGCAACTGTTCGATATTCACTCATACAGCTAACCGTTCAGTTTGTGTTTGTATTATTTATTTTTGTTATTCTTTTGGGTAAAACTGTGTAATTTTATTTAGTTTTTTTTTGTTATATTATTGTATATAAATAAGGTAAGCTTAAATCAATAAGGTAGTAATAATCAGTTCGTATGCTTGTTGTTATTAAAGTTCAAACAAATATTCTGGTTCAAGTGTCGGAATATTTTTCATTAGTGTTTACAACAGTGTAAAGAAATATTCTGGTTCAAATGCCATAATATTTTGTCATCGGAACAATCCAATTTCAAGTGTTGAATTGTTCAAGTACTTGTCACGGTAAACTAGTTCAAGTGCTAGGTTACCGAAAAGTCAAGGCAAACGAGTCGTTTTCAAAAACATTGGTGACCACGACGTGGTCCAGCACAGAAGGATCAAGCTTTCAATTCTAAGGAAAACCCAACTTCATTCAACATGACAAACACAAAGGAACTCACAATCAAACAACAAGCGATACAACTGATAACCAATTACAAAAAGAATCCCAAAGGCCGAAAGCAATCGAAAGAATACTTAAAAAAAAAACTGACAGCTCTCGAGGTTTCGTGGGAAGAATTCAAGCAAAATAATAGTCAAAGCCGTGAACTGTGTGGAGGCAATATCGATCATGAATACTTTTCGAAAGATTACTACAATGCAATAAAAACGTTGGTTAGTAACTACCGGAAGAAGTTTGAACATGCCTTAACAGCAATAACAGACCAAGAAGTACCTCCAAATCCGAGGAAAGCAATCGAAGAGGGAAATGCTTCAATAAGCTCAGCCGGCAGACAGCAATCATCTTCCAAACAACATGAATCCAACCAAAATCCAATCATTTGTCAACTAAGAAGATATAATGCACTGGTCAGCTCCATAACTGGATTCATAGACTCCATCAATGGCGATCCAGAAATTCATCACAAAGAATTTAATTTAAAAAAGATGGAAAGACTAACGACTTAATGGCAACAATTGGAAACAGCGCATTATTCTATCTACGAATTATGTGGAGACCCAACTGAATTTGGACACAATCTCGAGGGGCATATCAACCTTGAAGAATCTATCCAAGATACAAAAATGACGCTATCATCAGAGGCAAATGAAAATGATAAGGTGAGAACATCAATACTAATGGATGTTGGATTGCAGCTACCAAAGGTAGCAATTCCTCATTTCAGTGGCAAATATTTAGATTGGCCACAATTTTTCAACATGTTTAACGAGATGATCCATAAAAGTGCGATTCCACAGGTACAGAAAATGTGGTACCTCAAAACAAAATTAAGTGGAGAAGCCAGCGGTCTACTACGGCATTTGACATTGACAGAAGATAACTATCAAGCTGCATGGGAGTTATTGCAAGAGCGTTATCACAACGAACGCCTGATAACATTAAGCCTTATACAAAGAATTATTGGTCTTCCATGCAATCCAAAGGATGTACGATCGGTTGTCAAACTAAAAACACTCCATGACACCACAAAAGAAAATCTTCAGGCCTTATAAAATGTTGGCGTTAACTCAAACAATTGGGATCCACTTTTACTACATCTGTTGGTTGGAAAGTTGGACAAAGAGACACACAATCTCAATGAACAGGCGCTGCAAAATCCAAAAAGAAATCAAAATCTCAGTGAATTTTACTGTTTCTAGAAAAACGGTTCCAATCATTAGACGCACTGCAAAGCAATTTCATCACAAAACCATTTACGTCAATGATTACGTCCAGTACAAATACATTAAACAACTGTCAACTATGCCATCTCAAATCTCATCCTCTATTTGCCTGCAGCCAATTTATTCAATTATCTCCAACCAAAAGATTCAACTTTGTGCAGAAGAACAAATTTTATGTTAATTGTCTAAAAACTGGCCATATGGCTAAGAATTGTTCCTCTCGTAGCTGCACTAAATGCAATAAAAAACATAACACGCTGCTCCATTTAGATAATCAGACTCAGGGTTCCACGGAAATAAATAATCCACAACCGACATCATCTGGAACTATGAATGAATCAACAGCAACAAGTTTAACAACATACGTGCTACTCACTACTGCAGTGGTAAGGCTAATAGCTGAAAATGGAAAGGAATTAAACTTACGTTCTGTTTTGGACTCAGGCTCACAAACAAATTTGGTGAGGAACAGAGTAATAAAGGCTCTAGGTATTCACCCAAATGTCACCTCGATATGCATACAAGGCATTGGTGATACAAGCAGAAGGGCTTAACAACGAATCAATGTTGAGCTGCAGTCCCGAATCAGCAAATTCTCAGTCCGTTTGAAGGCATTTGTTCTACCTAAAATTATTCAAGCGCAACCATCACAAGCTATCAACACAACCAATTGGAACATACCGAAAAAAATATTTGTTTAATCGATCCTGAATTTTAATGTCCAGGCAAGATTGACATTTTGTTGGGAGCGAAATTCTATCATCAAATCTTATCGATTGGACAAATTCAACTTGGTGAAGGACTTCCTACGCTTCAAAACAGTTTTTGGTAGGATTATGTCTGGAAAAATCAACAAGAAAAATCTGTCGCCCGTTGCATGTGGAATTTGCACTGATGACGAAAGCAACATGGATCAAATGATGGAACGACTTTGGATTCTTGACGAAGTACCAAACATTAAAAATATTTTGTCTCCCACTGGTCAGCTTTGTGAAACTCACTTCACCCAGAATACTACAAGAGATTCTGATGGACGCTTTATAGTCAGAATACAATTTTCTGAAAGTCCACATTCTTTGGGCGAATAAAGAGCAATAGCATACAATCGCTTTCTTGCTCTTGAGAAAAGATTGGTAAAACATAATGACCTACGAACACCGTATATTCAATTCATGGATGAATATATGTCACTGGGCCATATGTCAGTCGTCGATCCAGAAAACATTCTTAGCCCCCAGTACTATATTCCTCATCATAGTGTACTCAAACTGGACAGCACCACAACAAAGCTGCGAGTAGTTTTTGATGCTTCTGTACTGAGCCTACAGCTTAAAGCGAACTTTCTTCTATTCTTCTTCGCTTTCGAATGCCGAAATATGTCTTCAAAACTGACATCGAAAAGATGTATCGACAAGTATTGCTACATGAAGACGACAAACAATATCAATTAATTGTTTGGAGAAATAGTCCAATAAAACCGATTCAGTATTATCAATTGAATACGGTAACATATGGAACCAGAGCTGCACCATACCTAGCTACAAAATGCCTCCAACAACTCCGAAGAGAGTATATGACGTCACTGTCGTTAGGTGCGAAACTCCTACAAGAAGATTTTTACGTATGCAAAAACAAGTTCAACACATTCTGCACACAGCTGGGTTCAAATTGCGCGAGTGGTGTGCAAACAACCCCAAATTGCTTCAGCACATTCCACAGGATGATCAAGAAGTCAACTTGGATTTTACAAACAATCATGATGAATCAATTCAAGCTTTAGGTCTGATATGGGTGCCAACCACAGACAGATTTTGCATCAAGGTCAATCTAAGCAATGGGAAAAGAATTTCTAAGAGAAGTGCAACATCAGATCTGGCACGACTATTTGATTCATTGGGATCCCTAGCTCCTGTAGTAGTCACAGAGAAAATGTTCATTCAGGAGCTAAGGCAACTGAAGTTATCGTGGGATGAAGCTCTTCCAGCTGAACGCCACTGTAGATGGACTAGATTCCGTAATGAATTGCATGAATTGTACAACTTCAAAATGCATCGGCACATTTTCGATGGTAAAAAAGTTAAATTTATCCAACTTCATGGCTTTGTAGATGCTTCAGAAAAGGCCTTCGGTGCTGTTGTTTTTGCATGGAAAGGAAGAAATATGGCCAAAGAAATTCTCCAAATATCTATCGATTCACTCTGAATTAGAATTTAAAGTCTAGCCAACAGTCACGGTCTTAACAATAACAGAAGATCCAGTCTTCATTTACTTAATTCATCATAAAAATTCATTTAAAAAATTACAACGAATTTTGAATTATGTGTGGCGCTTCATCAACAAGTCACACCATAAACAAAATAAAACGACAGGAAATGTTGCAGTTACGCCACAAGAGATGGAAATGGCATTGTTGACCATAGTTAAGAGCATTCAAATATCCGATTTCAAAAATGAAATTCAACTGATCAAAAGAAATGGTAGCCTTGGAAATTCAAATACACTAACACCTCTATTCTGCTTTTTAACTTAACAACGAGTTGTTAAGGAGCTCTTGTTAATATTATTGTTATGTAATATTCTAAATCATATTCTAAAAAATCATCTACAATTTAAAAGCTCTAAAAAGCTTAAAAGTTTACCACGAGTGGTGAAAATGTGAAACTTACAGCATTCAGACGCCAGCTGTTTTCCGATGAAATTTTATTGTTTATTATATCAGCAAGCAAAATGGAAAATGCAAAGAATTAAGTAATCTCAAGATTTTTTTATTTAAAACACAAATTTACATTTTTTTAATAGCCAAACAAATTTTGAGTGAACCACGCAGGAGCAGCTCCTATTTTATATACAATTTTTGCTGGCAGCATGCTCAACTTTTGGCTAGCATATGTATATTATCATATTTGGGTTTTTCATTTTGGTGTTTAATTGTATTTAGAGTTGGATAGAAATAAAAAATAGATAAAGAGATAGACTGTATGAATCATTTTCATTTTGAAGACGTTTTAAATAGCGCCGCCGTTCAAGTATTTCCTTTCTTTGATCTCTTCACTATCAAAACTTAAAACACGTAAAAACTCTTCCATTTTTCAGTCTTATTTATTAGTAAGATATATTTATTAAATATAATTCAATATTATATTATAATTTTTATTATTTTCCGAACAATTCTCTAGCATAAACACATAAATTTTAAGATTATGTTGTCGTTGTTAAGATACTTTGTGCAATTAACAAAATTGTAAAGAAAAGAGCTTTTAAATTTTCACCAGAATATGGAACATTAACAACTTGTTAATATTAACTATTTTGTTAATGTGGTGAGATTTGTTAAGCTAGTAGCTGTTACTAGTCTATCTCCATTCTTAGACACAAATGGAATGTAACGTGTTGCAGGGCGCTAGAATTCTTCCGATCTTCCATATGATAGCAAGCATCAAATGCTACTTCCATATAACGACCCAATAGTAAAAACATTGTTCGAGATGTTGCACCAAGAAAACACTCATTGTGGTGCTCAGACATTACTAGCGACTATAAGACCAAAATTTTGGTCTTACTTACTTACTTAGGTGGCCATAGCAACCCGCTTCCGGGTTTCGGCCGACTTCATCAGCTCTCGCCAGGCGTCTCTGCTTTGTGAGCGCCTTCTCCAATCGGATACACCAAGTGCGGTTGACAGGCTTCCTCAGCCTGGTCCATCCATCGGAGGCATGGTCAGCTTTGTCGTCGTTGACCAGCGACCCTCGCTTCGAGCACCTTTTTCGCTGGAGCTTCGTTGTCCATACGATGGACATGACCCAGCCAGCGTAGTCGCTGCACAGTTATACGCCGATCTACGTCAATGTCTTCGTAGAGCTCATACAGCTCGTGGTTCATTCGGATGCGATAGTCATCGCCGACTCGAACAGGACCGAAGATTTTGCAAAGAACTTTTTTCTCGAACACCCCCAGAGTTGCTGCGTCAGTTTGCGAAACTACCCATGCCTCATTGTCAATCGTTGTTGGTATTAATGGCAGTGCCAATGTATACAAGCTCCTTGGCTACTTCAAAGTTATAGCTGCCGGATGAAACGTGGGAGTCTAGACGCCGCGCTCCCTTGTTTGTAGACAGCATATACTTTTTTTTACCCTCATTTATCGTCAAACCCATTTTGGCTGATTCCTTTTCGATAGCGGCGAAAGCAGCGGTAACATCTCTCTTGGTTCTGCCGACAATATCAATATCATCAGCGTACGCAAGGAGCTGGAACCTTCGTAGAAAATGGTGCCATTACGATGCACACCGACCTTTCGTACGATCCCCTCCATGATGATGTTGAAGAGTTCGCAAGACAGTGGATCGCCTTGTCTGAAACCTCTTTCGGTATTGAAGGTTTCGGAGAGGTCATTTCCTACCTTGACGGAGCTGCGTGTGTTGCTCAACGTCATTCTGCAAAGTCTAATCAACTTTGCAGGTATACCGAACTCAGACATTGTTGCGTATAGGCAATCCGTTCTCGGGCTATCGAACGCAAATTAAAAACAGCAAAGAGATGGTGTGTGTCAATTTGATTTTCGTGGGTTTTCTTCAGGATTTGTCGTAGCGTCAAAATCTGGTAGACTTGCTAGGTCGAAAGCCACACTGATAAGATCCAATCAGTGTTTTTGTAATCGGCTTTAATCTTTCACACAGTACGCTGGAGAGAACCTTAAATGCGATGGAAATAAGACGGGCTGACTGACAGAAATAAGACTGACCTCTATAACTGGCGCAGATTGTTGTATCTCCTTTCTTAAGTATAGGGCACAATACTGCAGCGTTTTTTTATATGCGGCGTTTTTTACTGCTGTCGCGATGCGACACTCCTGATCGTACCATTGGTTCCGAGGTTGCGGGCACCGGAAACCATTGACTTCTTCAGCGGCAGCGTGCATGGAGTGGGATATATGCGCCCAAAGTCCGCTGTCGTCGTCGGGTCCAGAGGTTGGTTGGTTGAGCTTAACCGAGAGCTGAGCGGAGTAGGCTTCGGCAGTCCGTTGTAATTGCAGCTTAGCGACATCTAGCTTTCATTGCATTCCTTTGCGTATGTTCTTCGCATTGCATAATCGCATGCGGATCTTGGCTGCAACAAGATAATGGTCGGAGTCAATGTTGACCCCCGAAATGTACGCATATCTAGAACACTAGAGGCATGCCTTCCGTCGGTTACAACATGATCAATTTGGTTTCGCGTTTTTTGATCCGGGGACAGCCAGGTGGAATTGTGGATGTCGAGGTGCTTAAATCTGGTGCTACTAACTACCACGTTTCGCGCCGCGGCGTAGTCGATCAGTTTTAGACCGTTGTTCGTGGAGGTCTCATGAAGACTGAACTGACCAACAGTGGGGCCAAAGATGCCTTCCCTTCCGACTTTCGCATTAAAATCGTCGAGGACTATTTTCACGTCATGGACCGGGAGGTGGTCGTATACGTCCTCAAGACTAGCGTAGAAAGCGTCTTTGACAGCTTCATCCTTTTCCTCCGTCGGGGCGTGCGCGCAAATAAGGCTAATGGAGAAAAATTTTGCCTTGATGCGGATCATGGCCAATCTTTCGTTCACAGGTGTGAAACAGGGAAACAAGGTCGTTTCCGGCTAACGACGAATCCACATCCAAGTTCGCGCCTCTCCGCATGGCAGCTGTACTAGATATCCCTTTCCATCGCATTTCCTGGATGGCGGTGATGTCAGCTTTTATTTTTTTGAGGGGTTCCGCCAGTTGGATAATGTCACCTTCCCTATAAAGGGTTCGGACATTCCAGGTGCATATCCGTAAACCATTGTCCGTTTTTCGTTTGCGGTGGTCGTCAACGTAATTGGGGTTCTTATCCGAGGCTGGTTTAGTTTTCATTGGGCAGTAGTAATATGGCGGATCCCAAATCATGCGCACATTCCATATTTAAGGTCTATGGAGCAACCCGCCGCTCAAATTAGCCGTCAAACTGACGGATGCCAGTTTGCCGTTGCCCATGGAACACCACGTGGAGGTTTGAGTCGACTTGAAACGATTTCGACATTGATAATGCTGGCCTCGCCAGGTTGAGTCGGTCAGACACGTTGGTCTATAAAAGGAAAATAACTGCAAGAGCCACTGTCCAACATTGCATTCACTGCACAAGAGCCAAGCCAAAACTACTTAATCATATCATGGGGAATTTATCAGCTTCAAGAGTAATTGCTGCAAGACCATTCATCAATGCAGGAGTGGACTACTGTGGACCAGTCCAGATTCACTTCAAGATCAGGGGCAAAAACCACATAAGGCATGTATAGCAGTGTTCTGTTGTTTTGCAACAAATGTAGTTCACTTGGAACTTGCACGTGATCTCACCACTGTGGCCTTTTTGGGAGCCCTTAACAGACTCACGAGTAGAAGAGGTCATTGCCAAAACATCTATTTTGATAACGCTACAAATTTTGCTGTAGCCAAAATTGAGCTAAAGGAGTAGAATTCCTCGATATATTCCTCAGAAGCGCAAAATGCAATTCAAACAAGCTGTAGTAACAAGGGAATTGATTTTCATTTCATTCCTCCCCGTGCGCCGCATTTTGGCGGACTGTGGGAGACAGCAGTTAAGTCGGCAAAATATCTCTTAATCAGGAGTGTCTCAAATATATCACTCACCTACGAAGAGCTCGAGACAGTTATTATCGAGATAGGAGCAATATTGAATTCAAGGCCATTAACACCACTATCAACTGATGCCAACGACTTATCAGTTCTCACTCCTGGACATTCGCACAAGTGGACTGTAATCTCCATCGTCTAACGCTCTGGGAGCTAGTGAAACACATTAAACAAGAATTTTGGAGAAGATGATCTCAAGAATATTTAAATGAATTACAACAAAAACATAAATGGAAAGAAATTCGAAAAATCTAAAGGTCGGAGATATTGTCATCATTAAGGAAGACAACACTCTAGTCATGAAATGGTCCCTTGCACGAGTATTCAACGTATTTAAGGGTAATGATGGAGACGTTCGAGTGGCAGAACTAAAAACCGCATCTGGTACTTATCAAAGAGCAATTCATCGCCTAGCTCCGCTTTCAGTCGATGACAGCACTAAAAGTGAAGATGTACACGAAGAAAAACAAGAAACTCAACCTGCTCCTGTCATCGATCCAATTTCATTCAAACGTATGAAAACAGCTACAAATAATGTTTTTTATAGTATAGTAATTATATTGCTTACGTTACCAGTCATAATTGCTCACCCCATTGAAAACATACCATTCAATTCCAGTACCGGAATCCACTTCGAAGGATTGGGCTCAGTACAAGTCGCTCGGTCACAATGGGTTTTAATAATATATTATGACTTAGCACCTTAAGTCTTAGTGAAGTGTGACTTAGTGATAAGTGAAAATGGTACATGAACTCTACAATCACTCGTTCAGAAAATTATTACAAACACTTCTTGCACAGCGACACTCAATGCTCTCACTCCCTCATTTCAATCAATTGCAATAGATCACAGTTTATCAAAAGAGCGATGAATGAAAAGAGGTGCCTTTAACTTGGCGGAAATATTGCCAACTCACTATTTGGAGTATTAGATTCTGAATATGCGGCAGAAATGTCAAACACAATAAACGCTGTCAAAATAAATGAGAATCACCTTCAACAACTATTCAAAAAGCAAACGTCAGTTATTGATTCTACAATGAATATATTCAAACAGGACTAAATTAATACCAAAAAGAAATTCGAGCAAATTGATAGTCACTTGGCCCATATTCTGCATAAAATAAATGCCCTTCATGCAGAGGACTATCAAACTAAACTAGCTCAAAATTTCTGTCATTAAGTGTCCAAATGACTCTGATGATCACCAACCTTCAAAGAATTGAAGTCTCTATTCTGGATGTATTAGCAGATACTCATCATGACAAAATCACACCTACTTTTGTCTCCACAACAATTAAAGGACGAAGTGACACAAACAAAACAATTTGCCAACTCCATTGGACATTCCGTTTGGAAAAGACAATATACTGCAAATGTATAAGATAATGAACGGGGCAGGAGGGTTACCTGAAGATCATGTAGTCTACAAATCAACACTACCTCTAGTGATCACGAAGCACTGGATCTATTTAGAATACATGCGCTTCCAACCATCCTTAACAACAGCATAATAGAGGATAATAGATGCATAATAGAGGAATGTGCTGAATACATCGCAATAAACGCTCACAGAGACGAGTATCTTCCTTTCAGGCACGCACCCAGGATTTTCTTTTTTGGGCGCAGCTTTATAATATGTTGAACTTACATATAAAAAAAACTTAACTATAGCGGCTATTGTGTAGTGGTTAGTGAGTCCAATTTTTGCACTAATTGTTCCTATTAGAAACTTCAGCCAAGGCTAACAACATCTTACCATTCAACTGCTTCACCTCACAGTAGTAAATTGCAATTTTTTTTTATTTATTTGTTATAATATTTAGGTGCTTACAAGAATAAACTTATAGTTAAGTACAGATTACAAGATTGGAGAAAAATCAACAGAATTAGAGATGCACAACATAATTGGAATAAAAATAAATAGTTATAGTTAGTTAATAAATAGTTATAAAAATGTGGAAGAGATGACAAAAGAAGAAGAAAATGAATTAAGAAAGTGGGAGAAAAACAATAGCTTAAATTAAAGAGAAGACAGATAATCTGATAGCTTAGATTTAAACGTGGTTGTGTTGCAAATACGCTGTAAATAGGATGGAAGCGTGTTCCAAGGACGTATTGTATTAACAAAGAACTGCCGTTACGATGCTAAGCAGGCTTATCTATGTTAAACTAGGTTGTTACCGTGCTGTGACCTTAAAAATTTTAATTTTTTCATAATTATCGGGGTTCCTTTGTAAAAATAGTCTTATGCAAGGAAACTAACGCCTTCAAGTTCAAAAGATGGTCAAACGTCATACTGAAGACTTGTTTAGCGCGTTGTGATATGCTGTCGGTACATTT
This sequence comes from Coremacera marginata, assembly GCA_914767935.1. NCBI lineage: Eukaryota > Metazoa > Arthropoda > Insecta > Diptera > Sciomyzidae > Coremacera > Coremacera marginata. Next base: position 102,270,125 of record OU612046.1, read on the forward strand.
AAGCTCAAAGATATAACGAGCGATGCTGTTATATGCAACGTTCAGCTTTCGTTTACTAGCAGAATCACAGTATGTAAAAATTTCAGATCCGTATAGTAGAGTGGGAACGAGATACGTTTTTGCTAGTAGCATTCTAATGTTAAAAGGGGTAAAATATTGTGTAGCCCAAAGACTACGAAGCATACCATAAATTTTCCCTACAGTAATATTGACATGATTCACCCAGTCCAAATTGCTGTTAAAAATAATGCCTAGGTTTTTTGCTGTTTTAACAACTTCAATACATGAGCCATTTTGTTTAACGTCCGGTAGAGTCAAAAAATGATTATGTTTTCTGGATATAACTAAACATTAAGATTTGTTTGGGTTGAGGCATAGATCATTGGCAGATGCCCAATCATTCATTTTACGCAAATTTTCGTTCAAAATAGCTACAGAAAGATGAATATCTGACCTACGACTGCTGGTATACAGCTGCACATCATCAGCATACATTTGGATGCCACAACGGTGTAGAACAGAGGGTAAGTCATTTATGTAAACCGAAAATAAAAGCGGACCCAATATAGAACTCTGTGGTACGCCACGGTCCAGACGCAAAAAGTTTGAGGTCGTGCATCCGATATTTACTGCTTGTGTTGTATTGGTAAGGTATAAGCTAATTAGTCGGGTTGCAGTTTCTGAAAAGTTAAACATGCTAGACAATTTTGATCATAAAATTGGATGATCTACCGTGTTGAAGGCTTTCGAGTGATCAAGAAGAATCAAGAAAGTAACTTCATTTCTATCAAGATTTTTTCGTATTCCATCTGTTACGTCTAGAAGAGCAGTTACGCAACTGCGCTTTGCTCGGAAGCCTGATTGTCTGTCGGTTAAAAGTTTGTAATCAAAGAAAAATTTACTTGTCTGCTTGCACATAAGGGACATAAGGGATTCAAATATGGCAAGATAGATATGGGACGATAGTCAGTTCCAATTTTCGGAATGGGAATTATTTTGGCTTTCTTCCAGATAAAGTTCTGATTTGGTAATAATTGCATTGAAAATGTACATAATTAAAGGCAGTTATACAGGCAGAAGTAATTTTAAAATTTTGGGATGAATACCGTCGACATTTACAGCATCAGTTGGCGGAGAGTTTGCACCTACTCCAATTTTCCGAATAATGCTCCATTTCTTTTGCAGTCTATGGCCGAACTAAATTTTGTTTCGAAGTATTTCAACTTAGCAACCTTCACCGCCCACACTACATCTCTTCTAAATATTCGAAAAATATTATATCGTTCCGGTGTTTTCAGACGTTTCCATTTGTTGTATGCCCCATCGCGTTTCTTAATTAGGCTTTTAATCGCAATTGAAAACCAGGGCTATCATTATGCTTAATCACTTTAGTCTTGGATGGGACGTGTTTTTCAAATAAAGAAAATGCAACTGATCATTTACTGATACCATGGAAAAAATGTCTGTCTAATTGACAAGATTTAGGTCTAGCTGAAGTGAATTATAATCGATATTTTTAAAATGCGGTAAGTTATTTTTTGTTCGTGTACTAGCAGCTGGAAATTATAGCATAAGAAAATAAAGTCATGATTGGAAATTATAGCATAAGAAAATAAGGTCATGATTGGAAAAACAGGAGCAGAAAGTTGGTTATAAAGTAAGACTTTATCATTATCACTTACAAAAAAAGAGGTCTAGCAATGTATTTCGACTTTCGGAGAAATGCGTAGGTGTATTATAGTTAGGCGACGTAAGACCAAGGGCGCACATGTTATCAGATAAAAAAGTTTCTAGCAGATCACTATTGAAATCACCACATATAGTAATGTCATCATAGGAGTTTGCCACCGATTCAATTTTCAACAGTAAGTTTTGTGTATTAATGTTACGTTGTGGCCTATAGACTGCACCAACAAGTAGTTTTTTAAATCCATAAATTATATCATCCAATAAGAACTCAATCTCATCATCTATGTTTGATTTACTTATAAAGTTGCATGAAATACCGTTTTTAACAAAAATTGCAACACCACCAGCATCAGACTCTCAATCTGCATGGAATGTTCTGTAACCATTTACACTAAATACTACATTCTGAACGGAAGGCTGAAACCATGTTTCAGACACGCAAATTAGATACATATTGGAGTTTTCAAATATGTACCGAAACTCAAAAATTTTGTTGTTTAAGCTTTGCGCATTAATGTGACACACCTGTAATCCTTATGTCTGCCTGCTTAGTATGCGAATTAAAGCATAAATATTGACTTTGGAACTAACACGATTGCTATTACAAACACTCATCACGGAATATTAAACAGAAAAAAATATAGTGAATAGGAACAGTAAATATAGTGAATAGGAACAGAGAAAAGAAATGAAGCATAAATGAGAACCCAAAAAAATAGAACAAAGAAAAATAGATGAAATGATATAAACACATTTAGTTTAAGCAGCGGCAACTTCCTTGACCTCATCATCAGTACTAGTTTCGAAACTTCCAGCAAAAATAAAAACTTCATGTAGTTTACTTGTATTGTTGACTTGAATGCTTGGAGAACCTTTGTGCAGATGAATGTGAACACAAGCTCGGATTGTAAAAGTGCTGTAAACACATTAACGCCTTTTGTAGGCAATGGGCGGCGTGAGATGGGCGCAAGAAAAAAACGTTAGGTCCAGGATTATTGTGATTAAGATAAACATAACAATCCAAAATTTTACTTGCAAATTCAGTT